>RJVU01029436.1:6519164-6691436 GCA_003731715.1 Anabarilius grahami
AAAAAAAAAAAAAAAAAAAAAAAAAAAAAAGTACTAAAATGTCCAAAAACAAAAATATGCTCGCGTTTGGTTAAGGAAGATGGCTCGATTGTTGTTCAGCGCTGTTTAGTCCACGGCTGTTTTTGAAAATTCATTTTAATTCCTCGCAGTTGCGCGCATACGGCATGTGAGCTGGGATAATTCACCTCTGTCCCGTTACACGGAGAACAACTGCAGCACTGAGACTCGGCAGCAACACTCTCACAGAGAGAGAGAGAGAGAGAGAGAGAGAGAGAGATGTGAGAGTGACGTCACACACACACACACACACACACACACACACACACAGACGCGCAAATGCAAACACTCACTGTAGGCGCGCTGGCGTGGTGCGTATAATTGAAAACACATTGTCAGCTCACTCAGTAAATTTTATCAGCTGTGAGAGAACCACCTTTCTTACAGTGTATGTACAAGAGATTCATGATGATAACTTTTTAAATGTTGATTATACATATTTATTACATTACATATTATATATATTTATATACATTCTGTTGGTAAATTATTCTGGGGAGTATTCTGTCATCTATTTGAACTTTGTCCTGACTTATTACTTACATAGAAAGAAAACACTTACCACCATCTCACTTTTAAGAAAAAGAAGTTTGGTAGGATTTAAATGATGAAAATGAAAATTATTTAAACACTTTCTGATTGTGATTGGA
Source organism: Anabarilius grahami (assembly GCA_003731715.1). Lineage (NCBI taxonomy): Eukaryota > Metazoa > Chordata > Actinopteri > Cypriniformes > Xenocyprididae > Anabarilius > Anabarilius grahami. The sequence continues at coordinate 6,519,872 of RJVU01029436.1, forward strand.
ACTGACTTCATGCACACGCGCGCACACACACACCCACACACACCCACACACAGGTTTGTTTTTGTGAATTGTCGGCACATTCCATAGGCGTAATAGTTTTTATACTGTACAAACCGTATTTTCTATCGCCCTACACCAACCCTGCTCCTAAACCTAAACCTAACCATCACAGGAAACTGCGCACATTTTTACTTTCTCACAAAAAAGCCTTTTGAAAAATGGGGACATGGGGTAATGTCCTCATAAGTCACCCTCTCCTTGTAATACCTGTCTCATACCCACGTCATTATACACATTTGTGTCCTGATATGTCACAAAAACACGCGCACACGCACACACACACATATTTTAGATGCGCTTTAATTGTCTGAATTCTTATTGGGGATGTATTTGTGAAAATATGAATTCGTAATCAAAATATATGTAGATACATATGTGAAAATAGGAATTCTTACATAGCTATAAATAAAATGCAGTTAATGAAAGCACTAGTCTTAGCTAGATTTTGTAGAACATGGTTTACTCTATGGTAAAAAAATGCTACATAAACTAGAGTTGTTGTTGAGATAATGCATAATGCACATTAATGAATATATGATTCTTCCATCATGATGGATATATTAAACTAGATTTTGGCAGTACTAAAATACATAATATCAAATCAGCTGAACATTTAAATAGTTATTCACTGATAATCTTGAAATCAACTCTAAATCTCATTGGCAAATTCATGAGAGAAGTAGCATTGTCTGCTTAACTATGAATCACTATTTTGTTTGTGTTTTTACACTTTTTTTCGACTTTATTGTTCATCAACACACATTTAAGAGCACTTCCACACAAAATGTGATGAAAAAAAAAGAAAAAAGAAAAGAAAAAAAGAAAAATCAATCACTGATAAATGACCAAAAGCTAAAAAAGCTAAAGGAAACACAAATGCACGTCTCTCATTCACACCCGAATTCATGGTTTTCAGTCATGTGACCAGCGAGGAGCCCTGTAGGGCAAAACATCCAGAGAACTGCAGCAAAGGCCTGTCAGTTTTCCATTTGTTTTAAGCTACACATATTAAGATCACCTCTCAAAAGAAGAAAAAAAAAAAATATGTGAACAAATACAAGTTTAGGGCACTTATGATCCATTTACAGCACCTGCTGCAGTATTTTGGTCACTATAAACAGCGGGACATTCTAAAATGTCTATAACATGAAAAACACTTAGTGCTTTATACAGTGATATTAAAAGATTGATGATTGATTATTGTTGTTGAACACAACATACTAAATGGTTAAGCATTTTCTTTATTATGGTTTACTATGGAAAAACACTTAACAAAAGGGTGAAAGGGTCTTAGCAAAGTGAGTGAAACAAACAAACAAACAAACAAAAAACCAGATATGTCATTAAAATATTGCACCACTACTCAACCTTTTGGGCATAAATTTCGTTTCACATTGCATAAAAGTAGAAAACGTCTCTTGCCTTTTCTGCAAATTGTGGTCCAACATGTTTCCATGAGATCCCTTCATGAAGATGCATAAATTCTACATTGTGATCAGTTGTTTGATTGAAACTGGGGTTAAATTTCTTCTAAAGTTTGCACAAGAAACAACATCTGACTTACAGCTGGGTTTAACAAGCTTTCCTTCTTTTTATAAACTGTTAAGCTTCAAGCCAATAACACCAATGTTTCTTCCTGCTGTAAACATTGTTAGATTGTCTGTTCAGTGCATTCATAACATGAAAATGTCAAATGTCCTTGCAGTGGCCTGCACTGCCCAGTGTAAGATATTAACATTTTATTGTGAAACAAGTAATCAACCAGTTGATTCACTGTAAATAAAAGGAAATAAACATATAAATATGATAATTGTTTGTTTCCCAGTACAATACAATATTTTTTTTTTCCCAGTACAAAAAAAATCCTTAAATAAGATACATGTATTTTAGAAACAAAATTCTGAAGACTAGTTTTAAGAATAAATCTTGAATTAGATTTATATTTTCTTCCTAATATTTTTTCTTGTTTTAACCATTAACTTTATTACATTTTGTTAGGTTTTATTATTATTAATATTTTATTGAATAAATGAATAAAACAAGAAAAAAAAGGGGCAATTTTCTTAAAGTGACAGCAAATTACAGATAGGAATGTCTGTAATCACTTTATTTCTTTATTTATTTGTTTTTGACCCTCAACCCAAAGGTCATGGGTTCGAGTCTCAGGTCTGGCAGGGATTGTCAGTGAGGGGAGTGAATATCCAGCGCTCTCCCCACCTTCAATACCACGACTGAGGTGAGACCCTTGAGCAAGGCACCGTACCCCCAACTGCTCCCCGGGCGCCGCAGCAATGGCTGCCCACTGCTCCGGGTGTGTGTTCACGGTGTGTGTGTTTTCACTGCTGTGTGTGTGCACTTGGATGGGTTAAATGCAGAGCACAAATTCCGAGTATGGGTCACCATACTTGGCCACATGTCACTTCACTTCACTTCACTTCACTTCACTTCACTTCACTTCACTTCACTTCACTTCACTTCACTTCACTTCACTTCACTTCACTTCACTTCACTTCACTTCACTTCACTTCACTTCACTTCACTTCACTTCACTTCACTTCACTTCACTTCACTTCACTTCACTTCACTTCACTTCACTTCACTTCACTTCACTTCATTAAATGCATACTTCTAAAGTCTTAAATTTGTTACACTGCACCATTAGGAATAGTTCAAGAACTGCACAAATCCTATATGAATTAAAAAGTAAGTAAGAAAGAAATCAGTAAGAAAGTCTGTATTCATAGTTTTCTCAGAAAACTAATTTCCTTTGAATAGTGATCGTTTGTAGTGTCAAAAAAGAAATCAACAGCATTAGCATGCTAGCATGACAGCACCAGCATAACACTGAAATCACAGCCACATTTTCTTCATTCTTCCAGGCATGTCATAACTCAACAGGCTTCTTACTCCATATTTTTAGGGGAGTAGGGACATTTCTAAACATGTACTTGGAGGCCAGGGGAGTTGACAGGAGACCTGGAGTCTCTTGTTCCTGCCAGAATGGGCCAGCCAAACAGTTAGAAAAAGAGTTCAGGACATGAGGGTGAGAGAGTGAAAGGAAACAGGAGGTCATATAGTGGAGGGGTTGGCGACCTTCCGGACTGCTGTCAGAGACAGATTACATAAACTGGAGATAGAGGCAATGAGCTATGGTGTCTTTGTAGTTTCCTAGCAAATGACAGAGATCCTTTACTGAAGGAATCTTTGATTGAAAACCATTTTACCGGCATCTCTGAACACTCTTTAGCTAAGAACTGGGTCAAACAACTGGGTCAAACAAGACTAATGAGTCGACTCCCACATGTATACTGTCATGAGTTTGTCAAGCTACAAGAAATTACGCTAAAATCTTGCTGGCAAAACACAACAGCTCACAGACAAGACAAACTGTCCATAAAACTTTCACAGTCTCTGCAGAATAGATCTCGTTGAAGCAGTCAATAAGTGCTGTTACATGCACTTTGTTAGTTCCCACCCTGTTCCTGTAGGCACTTAAATCTACCCATTTCTGAACTCTTCCTAATCAAACCCACCCGAAACAACTCATCAGCTCATTAGTAGATACTCTATTGCTGTGTCCCAACTGGCATACTATTCTTTATAAATAATATTCGAAATTAGAATTAATGTGTCCCAAATTGTAGTATGTTGAAATAATTATTTCAAAGATACCCGGATGGTCTACTTTTTCTGTGTAGAATCCGAAGTGCAGATCCGTGCACACTCTACCGGTTAATATTGACCACAACCCATTGTGCATTGGACGTTGAACTACAAACACGAATAAAAAGTGTTAAAAAATTACAAACATGGAGGATATGCAAGTCCGATGGTTAAGAGATGTTTAGATAAAGGAGTTTGACTGATTAATAATCAGTGTCTAACATGACGAAAATATATTTATTATTAAGTGTTATCCACATTATATTTCATGGGCAACAGCATTGTGAACTTTTGTAAAGATATGTTTGGTCATTAACTTTTAAATGGATCATTAGGCAAACACATGAGGAGACCCACGACTGGCAGATCAAACATCATACATCATACACAGATCATACACCATACATGCTAATACATTTTTCTCCGAAATGGTAGGAAATTAAATTAAATTGAATGGAGGAATTTAAGCGTGACAAGATGACTGAGCAGTTTTAACAGTGACAAGGACTCACGTAACTACTCTGTAAAACCGAACAGTGAAATTAATTAAATTAAATAAGTTTGTTTCACTCAAATAATAATAAAAGTTCATTGTACTTAATAGAAAAAAGTTGTGTGAACTCAAAATTTGATTGTAGTAAGCTGAACTTAATATGATTGAGTTGCAGGAGATTTATAATTCCGAGCATGCTTTGTGTCAGACTGTATAAGAAAAAAATAAATGTTGAAATTAAGTATTATTCTATGTGTTTTTGCACAAGTTTAACATCGGGAGATATAAGTTAGTGTTTAATGTTGTAAATATTGAGTTTTACAGTGCTCCTGTTCTGTCATCATTGCTTTGTACCGATGTTAGTTTTGGCTTAGTCTTATGCAAATTTATTACTTTGAGTTTGAAGAACTTAAACCATTTAAGGCAATCGGTTTACTCAAACCATTTCAGTAGCTTTAAGTAGCTATATTGTTGTAAAGACTTAGATTTGTTACCTGCATTTAAACTGAATGAGTGCAATAAACTTAAAAACTTTAAGTTGGGTTTACTCTAATGATTGACTAAACCAACACAAAAAATATAAATTAATTTAACTTAATGTTAAAAAGAGTTTAGAGTACTTATACTTATTGGTTATAAATGGTTTGAGGCAATCGGTTTCCTCAAATGGTTTGAGTTACCGTAACTTAATGGGTTTTACAGTGTAAGTGACAGAGTTGTCTGTTAAAGACGGAATTATGATGAAGTAGTATGTCTCAAAGTTTGCCTACTCTTCTGCTACACACTCAAAAGTATGTACTATTTTTTTTAACAAAAACAAAGTATAAGTAGGCGAATTTGGAGGCAGCATAAGACCAGAAATGGATGGGTCAGATGAGGGAGGCATCCAAAATGTGTACTGTTGGGGAACACTGTCCTAGAAGACTCTACTAGAGATTTGTACCCAACTGTCTATGCTGAATACAAATTGGGCATTTGGAGAAAAGTGTTCCTTAAAGTTTGTTTCACAGATTATTTCACATCTTAGAAAAAAGGATATCCCCACCATACATCTCCTCCTGCTGGAGCAGGGTGATTGCTCCCTCGAGGATTACACAAGGGACTTTTTCGATCTGGAGTGTCTCATCCACTACCCCAACGAATTATGTTTTTTCTTTAACACCAGCCTCAACGAGAGGTCGAAGGCACGCCTGCCTGTGAATGGTCCTCGAGGGAGCTTTGCTGAGTATGTGGAGTGGGTGCTGGTTTGAAATGACCCGTTTACTATCTGCCTCGCTAATGAGGACATCACCAGCCTCACTTCAGACTGAGAGCCCAGCCAGCTATCAGACATGCCTGCAGTGGAACAGCCCAAGCCCACCACGAAGATCGAGTCAGAGCGATCAGAACGACCAAGTGTGTGAGCTGGCAACTGCATCCATCATCAAGGACTTATTGTTGGAGTTCATCAGAATGGATTGGAGTCCTTCCCACACCTCCACCTCGGTCATGCCCGCCTGCAGCTCCACTGTGGCTTTCCAGGCCCTCAGCATCACCGTGGCTCTTCGGCTCCACCTTGGTCTCCACCTCAGTCAGTCATCTCCCTGGTTCCACCCAGCCTCTCCACCAAGGCTCCACCATGGCTCCTCCCTCCGTCAGGTCCACCCTGGACCTTCATGTCATGGCTGTAGGTCATCCTCCTGCTCCTCCGATCTCTGCTCTGGTCCCTCCTGTTTCTGACCTGGCTCCTCCCACCTTAATCTCCTCCCTGGCCATTGTATCCTCTGTGTCTTTCTCAGCCTGCTCCTTGTCCTTCTTCCAGAGCACCCGCCCTACCTCCTCAGTTTATACTGTGATGTCACAGTTATGTTCAGTTTCTCTGGCTTGTTTAGTTTCTTAGTCTTTTTCGTTTCTTAGTCGTTTAGTTTTCTTTGTTGCCATTTGTCTGAGTTCAAGTCATTAATCTGTTGTCAAGGTTTCTTATTCAATCCACACCTGTTCCCTTTAGTTCTCCTCTGTGCTGTATCTTGTGTAAATGTTATGTTGTTCTCGTGTTATGCTATTGCTCTAAGAGTTTATTAAAGATGATTATTAATTCATTCTGCATCATGTAACTCTCTTGGATTATCAATACATGGCAACCCATGACTGCCACTCACATATTTTTCTTTTAAATTAGATTCTATTAGTCTCAATTTGTTGTTTAATGCAGATGTTGACTTCCCCATAGGCTGGAAGATTGTGTATTGTTCATTTTTTTTCTGTGGCTTAAATGAAGTCTGTATGCTTTATAGAGCTATAATAATACAGATTTCATTTAAATTCATACAATATGTATTGTGTGCATGCATGATTTTACAATTTACTTATATTTTAAAAATATCTGCATGCAATTACATCTCTAATTAGTTTCTGTAGTTACATATATAATTACCCTGTTGACCCTTCCTTTACAACTTAACCCTTCCATAAACTTACCCATATCACCAAACCTGCCTCTAACCTTACCCGTATCCCACGTCAATAGCAGCAAAATTGTTTTGAAATACAACGTCAACACAATTGTACCTAACAATTATTCATTATTATTATTTTTTATTATTGATGTGAGTTCATAGTAAACACCTAATAGTGTGATCAATTTTCCTTTCTCTTTCTGTTCACTCGTTTTTTTCAAACATCAAACTCATCCCCATTACTTTGTTGATTCTTGAAGTGAACTTTTGCCTGTTTTGTGATTATTTGCTGTTTTGGACTGCCACGATGCAGAGCTTCTCATCTGGCATGAGACCGCCTTTAAAGCCATGTGGGGACACCAGAATAGTAGCATTGCACTGTATGGTGTGGACCAGAATCCTAACCACAACATAATCACCAGCTAAAACTGTAAATGTTATGTCATATACGATTCCTGAGAATACCATGACCTGTCTGTGTTTCATCTTTTAACTGATATGGAATGTAGCCCGTCACTTCTCCACTTTAACATTTCTTGTAGGATGTGAGATCTTCTACATGAGGGTTGTAAGGAACTGCTGAGTGACTCATGGAGCCTCTTTCTTTACAGATGTTTGTTATTGAGTCAATGAGGTCAGTAATCACATTTTCACTGCGTGTTAGCGATACCTCACTGTGGGTGTGTCCTGGGGGTCATGGCAGGATTGGCATATCCCTTTGAAGCAAATTGCAACTCCCAATCCCATCATCTTGTCAGTTTACTCATAGATTCAAAGGAATTTCTGAGTTAATGCCTTCCATACAGGCACACATAAACTAGGGTGCTTCAATATTACTTTTCTAACGCTTTCTTCTCTCCATAGGGGAAAAATCGAAGAGAGACGCTTGGTTGAAAAAACATAAAACAGGATCTTCAAAGACATCTGAGGTCTGGTCCGTATTACCCCAAATATCTACATGGTTTTGATCAACCAGTCAATTCACAAGCTGAGCAAGCAGGTGCTATGCAGCCATCTAATAAAATGTATTTTGCCGGTGTTGGTTTTGGGTAAAGCTACTGGTTGCTTTTGAGCAGAAAATACTGTTAACATTGTTATATATAATTATTATATTAATTACATAGTTTTTATACATTAATCACTTTTGACTTTTGACCATTCAGACTTATGGGTTTCACTTATCAGACTATCAAATGATTGAAAACATCCTTGAATATGGGTACTTTTAACTTGGACCAGTAGGCAAGCATCTAGCAATCCTCTAGCCAGAACATCCTATTATTGTGGCAGCGAGTTTTGCATAGGCAATAAACACCCACATTTTACTAAAATATCCATTACTCTAGTATATGTGTAACACCAAAATTCTTAACCTGACAGAAAAAAGCAACAAGCAATGTGAACTACTGATCACTTAATTCCTGAGTTTGTTGCTTCACCCTCTACCATCGCAAATGGAAAAGGATGGAAAAGCCATTATTTGAAACAAAAAAGCCCTGTTATTTAGAGGAAAACGTGGTGTAGTTGGACATAAGGAACCAATTAACCCCCCTCTCTACCCCCAACCCCCTACTCTACTCTACCTCTGTCTCAGCCATCCTGGAGAGAGAGCAGCGGAACTTGTTGGCATTAGACATACCACTAGGCTAACATCTGCATTTTTGTATTACGGCCTGATAACAACAACATCTGTTTTTTTTTTTTTTAATTATTATAGAGAAAACAATATATAAAAATAACTAATTATTCACACTTTTTTTCTGTAATTAATCACGATTAATCATGATTAAAACATATTTTTATATTGTAATAATTTCACAGTTACTCTGCAAATTAACATAAAAACAACTTCAGAACAGTATATTTTAAATATTTGGCATCTTTTTATGAATGAAGGCCAGTATCACTGATTCTAATAATAGTACTGCTGTTTCTATGAAATTATTTTTTTTAACATTACAGTATAACGGAAAGCTATCAATTTCAACATTTATTAGGGTTTTAAAAAAATAACAACGTTTAATTTAAGTGAACTTAAAACAATCCTCACATAAACCCATTATAATAAATGTCATATTTACCTGTGGCCTTCCTACCTGTCTAACAGGTAGGAAATATACAGAAATTGAATAATGTTATCAAACACTTCACAGTCTTCAAAGCATAAATTATAAAATAAAGCAATAAGCCCCAAGAAGCTGTGGTTTACAAGTCAAGTCAAGTCAGTTTTATTGTCACATCACCACAGCACATGTGCCTTGAAGAGTGAAATTCTTGGGAGCGTGCTCCAGAAAATTGCAGAAACAGTTAACATATAACCATACAGACTTCAACAGGTAAAAATTTTATAAAGGTAAATGTTATAAAGGTAATAAAATGTTATAAAGGTAAACTAACCTTTATACTATTTAAAAAAAATAATCTGATCAATTAATTAGCTATAGTTTTCAGTTAGTTCTCTTACTAATGCCCTTTCATACAGTGCATGAATTCTGGATCCTATTTGTCAGTTTGACAAACAGTATTCTGGATGTCTCAGGAGAGTTCTTTCACACATTCCCATCCCAAACACGTATACCTTCTTATCCATTCATGCAATCAAGGTCAGATCAATGGAACATGAATCAATCACAGTAACTTGGTTTTGTATAAACTGGTTTTGATACATCTCATCTCCAATGTCACAGATAAGATTATAAGCTCCATTAAGATGATTCTTCAGTTCAAAACAAATTTTTATTGGTCTCTTTAACAGCCTCTATAACACTTAATCTTTGTTATACTCTATTCCTAACACCAAGTTGAAGAAGAATGTTAAAAGCCTTTGCTTGGGAACTGCTGTGTTTTGTATAAAATCACACGCTCTTAACCCTTGGACATGTGTTATACAGATGGTTCAACACAAAGCACACTCCTTATAAAGTTTATGAAAAAAGAGTGAAAAAAGGGGGAGCTAAATGTCCTTTTTGTGGCAATCAATCCTGACAAGTTAAATTTCCTGACAGGAGGCTAGCCAAAACACTTGCTGCATCATATTTTGCTCTGGTCTCTGGTTAAGTCTGTCAATTTCAGGCTGTGCTAACAGCTTGTAGCACTTCATTGCTGTGTGTAGCCCCACCCTGGTGTAAATGGGGTTAGCCTTGTGTGCGCCTACATGCTAACATGCTCACAAGCTAATATCTAGACTTGCAAAGCCAGACTTTTGACTGTCGGCCTAAAGCTAGGGCCACATTGTGAATTTTCAAATGAGTGAGATGTTATTGTGTTTAGCATCAGTAATGTGAAACAATAAAGTAATGTGGATGTCAACCCAGGCTCACTGAAAAAAAAAAGAGATATGTTTTTTCTTGCATGTTTTGCAACACTTCCAAAGTGTAGTGTGAAGTAAGCTGCTCTAAAAGCACATTGAATTTTCTCCCAAACAGATGAATGTGAATCTGGCAACATTTTATCACATTGGCTGTTGTACGTATCATGGAAGATCTGAAATGAAATAAAAAGGTTAATTTTCTCACATTTGAAATTAACATACCACCTAAACTAAACCTGACCCTAAACCTAACTGACAGTTTTAAAAAAAGAAAACATGAAATAAAAGCACATTTGCTGAAGCAACCATCCCATTTTAGCTTTCTTCCATGAGTCTTTATGGTGTAATGCTGTACCGGGTGAGCTATCGGGCAAGTTTACTATGTCAGAAAAGCCATTTATATGAAGCTGGTTATTTGATGCAAACGTCAAAATGTATTCGTTTATACACTCACCTAAAGGATTATTAGGAACACCATACTAATACTGTGTTTGACCCCCTTTCACCTTCAGAACTGCCTTAATTCTACGTGGCATTGATTCAACAAGGTGCTGAAAGCATTCTTTAGAAATGTTGGCCCATATTGATAGGATAGCATCTTGCAGTTGATGGAGATTTGTGGGATGCACATCCAGGGCACGAAGCTCCCGTTCCACCACATCCCAAAGATGCTCTATTGGGTTGAGATTTGGTGACTGTGGGGGCCATTTTAGTACAGTGAACTCATTGTCATGTTCAAGAAACCAATTTGAAATGATTCGAGCTTTGTGACATGGTGCATTATCCTGCAGGAAGTAGCCATCAGAGGATGGGTACATGGTGGTCATAAAGGGATGGACATGGTCAGAAACAATGCTCAGGTAGGCCGTGGCATTTAAACGATGCCCAATTGGCACTAAGGGGCCTAAAGTGTGCCAAGAAAACATCCCCCACACCATTACACCACCACCACCAGCCTGCACAGTGGTAACAAGGCATAATGGATCCATGTTCTCATTCTGTTTACGCCAAATTCTGACTCTACCATCTGAATGTCTCAACAGAAATCGAGACTCATCAGACCAGAACATTTTTCCAGTCTTCAACTGTCCAATTTTGGTGCGCTCGTGCAAATTGTAGCCTCTTTTTCCTATTTGTAGTGGAGATGAGTGGTACCCGGTGGGGTCTTCTGCTGTTGTAGCCCATCCGCCTCAAGGTTGTGCGTGTTGTGGCTTCACAAATGCTTTGCTATATACCTCGGTTGTAACGAGTGGTTATTTCAGTCAAAGTTGTTCTTCTATCAGCTTGAATCAGTCGGCCCATTCTCCTCTGACCTCTAGCATCAACAAGGCATTTTCGCCCACAGGACTGCCGCATACTGGATGTTTTTCCCTTTTCACACCATTCTTTGTAAACCCTAGAAATGGTTGTGCATGAAAATCCCAGTAACTGAGCAGATTGCGAAATACTCAGACCAGCCCGTCTAGCACCAACAACCATGCCACTCTCAAAATTGCTTAAATCACCTTCCTTTCCCATTCTGACATTCAGTTTGGAGTTCAGGAGATTGTCTTGACCAGGACCAACCCCTAAATGCATTGAAGCAACTGCCATGTGATTGGTTGATTAGATAATTGCATTAATGAGAAATTGAACAGGTGTTCCTAATAATCCTTTAGGTGAGTGTAAATCATGCACAATGGTAAAAGTTTTTTGAGGTTATAACATAGTATTTCGCAAGGAAACATACAAAATCATAATTTGTGTGACAATGAATAAAAGTTGTTTCACTGCTTCTAGTGTTATTTTCAGTCAGAAACTGCAATGAATTGAATGTATAGTTACGTTTTTAGAGTTTTGCAGAAATGTAGGTAGAAGCATGTTTTTCCAATAAGCCTGTGTTGGATTTCTCAAATGATTGAGATGGTATTATGTTTGCTTCCAGTAATGTGCAACATATTTTAGCCTGGAAAATGATTCAAATTATGTCATATCAACATGTGCCAAACTGATTAAGCTAGCTAAATAACTGGATGTGATTGTTCTACCCAGAGGCTTATTGATGCAGTAGACCTCCCTTTGACCTGCTAACAGGATGTACAACTCAGGGTTGTCTCTTGGGATGACACCCTCCTTAGTCCACCATCATACACATGGCTTCCACACGCAAAGTTGACATACAACATCTCTAGGCCCTGGGAGACATTTGCATGTGGTACAACATGACTGTGAAGAAACAGAGCATTACCACAAATCTATTCTATAAGACTAGTCTTTACATAGGGACTTTGTACAGTTTTTGCTGTCTCAGTTGGTTAGGCTGCTTATCAAAGTCGTAGAACAGGTCTATTACTCCTCTTTACTGTAATGAATGCTACTATGTTGCAGGGAGTATAGCTCAGTCATATATTTGATACATAAATAATAGAGACAAGGGGAGCTCAATGGGTAGAACATGCTATTGGTTGTTTGGAGAGGAGCCAGCCATCTCAACTGGGAGGCCTGTTCAGTAAAAGCTCTGACAGTGTGGGTTGGAGGGAAAAGGAGGCTTTCATGTCCTGGGTGGCCTGTTTAGCTTGCATTGAAGTGCAAGACAGAGGATGACCGTTTACTTCCACAGTCCATCAGGGAAATTATTGTCTGAAAGACTTGCACAAGCATACACAACTGGATATCTACCCTTGTTGTCCAAGACAGTGTCATGATGCATATCCATTTAGATGGACGTCTGTGCTGAGTTTGTACACCAAGATATAAAAATTCTGTCATCATTTACTTACCAAACTGAAGTCATTCAACATCTTTTTTTCTCCTTTCTTTGAAGAATATCCAAGTAGTTTTTCTTCATATAATCAAAGTGAAAAGGGACTTCATAATCACATCAGTTCATTTGATAGCCATTTGGGTGAACCATTCCTTGTAAAAAAGTTTTTGCAATTAATTCATATGATGTGATTTGTTTATAAACGTGATTTTAGCAAAAGAGTAAGCATGACATTTTTTAAGCCTTGAAACATGATTTTCAGTGGGGCCTAAGCAGATTGTACGAAAACACACAACTTGTATACACACAAATTAGCCACCAATTAGCCAAAATGTTACAGTGTGTTGAAATTGACGTTTGTCAATGCACCATTTTAGTAGTCCATAAGATATTCCTGTATAATGTACATCTTAAAATGCCCTTTAACCTTAGCACACCACAAGTATATCCTCAAAGCAAAATTAAATGTAATCAGAGTCAGTGCTGAGGTTATAACATTAGTCAGTCTTGAAACAACCCCAATGGGTGTTAACCCAAATTCTAGGCACATTAAAGAGAGTGAAACTGGTTCATGTGTCTGTATTTGTTTAGAGTCTCTTTAGGGAGGGTGAGAGGCAAGGATATGACCAACCACCTGTTGTGATGCAATGCAGAAGTTGGCTGCAGTCTTACTCTGAACTATAAAATTATGGGACATGCGAAAAAGGAACAAACCAATAAAGGGTGGAGGTCTCAATGGAGGAGGCTCGAATCCAAACAACTTTTGCAATCCATATAAAGCACTTTAGTTTTTTTTTCCTTGCTTCCCTTTTGTTTTTTCGCCACTGTGTGTCTGAAATACGTATTTGTGTGTGTGTGTGTGTTGTTCTAAAACCTGAGAAAGGTCACTCCCATCCATCAATATAATACTCAGTATGAAGACTAGTGTCCAGACTTTGATAAATAGTGACTTCAGTGTCAGCTTAATGATTATGAGGCTGACAGGGTTATAATCGCACATCTACATGAGATAGATATAAGGTTGATGTTATCTTTGGGAAGTCAGCTCCCTTGCATTCCTGCATATTCCTGAAGACGAGAAATACCAAGCATTCTCCAGCAGGATCAGTGGGAATCTCTCCCCCTTGCTGAGATGTCCTTCTTTAACCTCTTATGGCCTTGTGGCCTCGAGTTGTTGTGCCATGAAACCAGTCCATATTGGTTTTTACTTATAGATATAAGAAACTTGGTGTAATGTGAAAATACAGTGCAAGATGCATCCCAAACAAGTAAAGATGTAGAACAAAAGGTGGTGTTAGCCATAATGCGAAGGAGAGATTAGGCCTAGCTGTTTACATTTGCCAAGCAATGTCATAACTTGTCACATTAATATTTTGTTATTACAATTGTTACTAGTGAGGGCTTTCTCTGTTATTTTGTAACATCTTTTATTTCCATGGTTTGTTCTGCTCTTCCTTTCGCTTTTGTTGTCCCTCTCTTTTTCTCTTTGGGGTTTGTCTGTTTCTTTCTCTCCCCTATTTCACTTGCTTGTTTTCTCAGTCGCTGCGTTTGGCCCGTCTCACTCCCCTCCGCCCCCCTCAACACCCAGTGAATGGTTTATTTGATTTATTGTGGAGTTGCAGAGAGACTCAGGTTACGGCTTTGAAGTCAGCAGTGACTGCAGGACCCTTGGCTCCCAAACGCTCCTCCAACATTAGCCAGACGGACTCCGCTCGCGGGAGAGAAAGGAAAGCCTTGTTGTGCTGCTAAGCACTAAAAAGCAAACTCAGGTTTTTCATAAATGGAGATCCTGGCAGTCTGAGGTTTTGTAAAATGTGGCCCGTGTCAGTGATGTGGACATCACACGCTTTTGGAACACATCAAACGGTCGACTGAAGGTCCCAAGTTTTCAAAAGAGAACACTGTGAGCAAAAACAACTTTCTCTTACTAGGGTACTATTATTTTTAACCACAGTTTACAGTAGTTATTAATGAATCTTATTTAATAATAATAAAAAATACTTTTATTCTTTTCTTTTTGCAAACTTTAATTCATTTTAACATCCATGCAAAATAACATGATAATCATAATTTAAACCCACAAAGAGTTAATAATCACAAATGAATATGCTGTTATTTCTATTTATTAAAAAATCCTGAAAAGAATGTACAATGATTTCCACAAACTGTTACTGTTTTTAACACTGATAATAATCAGAATTGTTTCTTGAGCAGAAAATCAGCATATTAGAATGATTTCTGAAGGATGTGATGCTGAAGACTGGAGTAATGATGCTGAAAATTCAGCTTTGATCACAGGAATAAATTACATTTTACAATATATTACAATAGAAAACAGTTCATTAGGGCCCGAGCAGCGATGGTGTGAGGACCCTATTGTAATTGCTCAGTCAATTAATCTTCTTCTCCGAAATGAATCGCATTTTTGAGGGCCTAAACATGCTCGAAAACTCATGAAACTTTGCACACGCGTCATAAGTGGTGAAAATTTATGACTGATATGGGTTTCTGAATTAGGTGTGGCAAAATGGCTTGATAGTGCCACCTACAAAATTTAAATTAAGCGCCGTTCGCTCTACGTTTCACGTACAAGTATGAAATTTGGTAGATACATGTAAAATACCTACAAAAAAGTCCCAGAGTGCAAAATCTGAAAATCCAACAGCAAGTGAGATATTTTGAATTTTCTCTGCAATTTTTTTGCAGTTTTTGCCATTTCCAGACGTTTTCTAGACTTTAACAAACTCCTCCTAGAGATTTTATCAGATCAACATCACATTTGGTCAGTCTAATCTAAAGGCCTTTGCGACATTAAATTGCGAAGATCTTGAGTTTTCGTTGAAGGGCGTGTCCATGGTGGCCTGACAAAGTTTGATGTTTCACCATGAAACAGGAAGTTGTTGTAACTCTGGTATACAATGTTCAATCTGCCCCAAACTTCACATGTTTTATAAGAGTGCTGGCCTGAATATATCTACATGACAATATTCAGTTACAGTCATAGCGCCATCTGTGGGAAATAGGAAATGTCATGTTTAACTCTGTGATTAACTCCTTATAGAGATTTAACCAGATCAACATCATATTTGATCAGTCTAATCTTAAGGCCTTAACGATGTTAAATTGCAAAGATCTAGAGTTTTCGCTGAAGGGCGTGTCTGTGGCAGCCTGACAAAGTCTGATGTTTCGCCATGAAAGAGGAAGATGTTGTAACTCGGGCATACAATGTCCAAACTGCCCCAAACTTCACATGCGTGATAAGAGTCCTGGCCTGAAGACATCTATATGCCAATATTCAGTTATTCATAGCGCCACCTGCTGGCAAAAGGAAATTGCATGCTTTACACTAAAATTCACTCCCAGAAACACATTTAAATATGCCATGAAGTACCAAACATGCTAGAAACTGGCCTGAAGACATCTACATGGCAATATTCAGTTATAGTCAAAGCACCACCTGTTGGCACCAGCAAGTCTGACACATCGAAATAACTTTGCCATAATTCTCCTGTATTTACTCGCTTACATGCATGTCGCCCACTGTTCACTGTTTTCCTGAAGCCACCGGGTGGCGGTGAGCCCGGGTGCGAGGGCCCTTTCATCGCTTTAATTTCAATTGTAATACTATTTTATAATATATATGTTTTTTTTTTTACTGTATTTTTTTGATCAAATAAATGCAGTCTTGGTGAGCACAAGAGGTTTCTTTTTTTTTTTAAACATTATATATATATATATAATTATTCCAAACTTTTGACTGGTAGTGTGATATAATTAATATAAATGTCCTGTTCTGTTGTTGTGAGATTCACCGATATGACGGTTTACATCATAAATAGCAGTAAGTCCGTTAAAGCTGCTGTAAAACACACAAATTCTGAATCTTTTTAACTTTGATGATAGCAGAGGATCAGGTGGATTTATCCTGTACTAAAGGTTCATCGTTGGTTCTCTGTAGAAGCTTAAGTCCATACTATTCTCATCAAGAACCATTTTAATATTGTTCTTGAGTTTGGGGGATTCCAAATTTTATTCATGTTATATTAAAGGTTAGTCATATCATTATATAAATTTTTAATTCTAATTCTAACTAGACTGTAAAGTTCTCCAATGGCATCTGACTTTTTGTTTTGTTTTCTACAATGGATATGACTTCTTGCTTACATGATTGCTTATCTAATCTAAAGTTAAATGATAAGAGAAGTAAAAGAACGGGAAATGGCCTTCAGGTCAAGAGAAAGTGAAAAAGATAATGCTGAATTCAGAATGCTTATGTGAAGGTCATTT
The DNA here is from genome assembly GCA_003731715.1 of Anabarilius grahami. NCBI lineage: Eukaryota > Metazoa > Chordata > Actinopteri > Cypriniformes > Xenocyprididae > Anabarilius > Anabarilius grahami. The sequence continues at coordinate 6,536,863 of RJVU01029436.1, forward strand.
TTGCACATAATGAGCTGCTTTCAGTCATCCCATCCTCCTGTAAAACTTCACACTCCTCCAGTACAGCAGATGCTAGGATGTCTGTACTCTCACTGATATCTTATTAGTGGCTGGGTGCTAAGTGCAAAGCTTTGATGTCAAAACAATAGCAAAAGTGTTGAAAGAGCCCGTTATACTGCCCACTGACAATGTCAACAATTAAGAAGAACAAATGGTAATGTAGTTAACAGAGGTTGTGTGAAATGCTGCACCGTTCAGTCTTAGGTAAACTTAGGAAGACCAAACCAAGATTTTGTGGCTATGGAAACTATGCATGACCAAAACAAAATCTGTTTTTAATACTGATAATAATAAGAAATGTTTTTTTGTTGTTGTTTTTTTTTGTTTTTTGCCAGCCACCCCAAGCGTTTTTGGTAATTTTCACAAAGATTTCATGCCCCCCAGAATATTTTGTTGTATGAATATCTGAACATAGAATATATCAAAAAAAAAAGAGGAAAAAATAAGTTTTGCATTCTTTTTTTATCAACACTTGACTGTGGGTAAGTTTTATAAATAAAAAGCAACATTTTGAACAAAAAAGCTGAGAAAATCACTGAAAATTATGTCAATGGAGGAGGAAAGAGGTAAGCACCAAGTCAGCATGTCATGTAACTATATCACAGTTATAAGAATCTAGTGACAATCCCAGAAAGAATGCTAATAATAAAATAAAATGACAGTTAATTAGGTTTTTACATTTTTGCGCAACTCAAGGAAATATTGGTGACTGTAAAAGTCTGGAATGGAGTGAGTTAAAATAGGCCTTAGGACAATACTAAGAAATCAAATCACACTTTTTAAGATTCATTTTCCTTTCAGTGTCTAATATGAAAGACTGTATGATGTGAATCTGCCGCCTCCATGTTTAGATTACTTGGGTTAAATTTACTCAAGTAGCGTAACTAATTCTGCCACACTGTACAGCCAGCCACAATGCTAAATATTGATATTTGAGTTCGAATTTAGAAACCTCAGAAAGATCACAAGAAATATCAGAATTATAGTGAGACTTAATTTTAGACAGGGTGACAGAGACAAATGAAAGGATGAGGTGTAAAATCTGTCTCCCATCCGTTTGTTTGTGTGCAGTTTTCCAGCTTAACATCGGATTGGTAGGAAAGGAGAAAAAGACACCTACCAAACATCAGCAAAATCCAGACTGGCAGCATTTTTTTTCCTTGTAAGAGAGTGGAAAGATAATTGAAAAATAATAATACTATTAATAATGAAAAGTCTATTAANAAAAAAAAAAAAAAAAAAAAAAAAAAAAAATAAACAGGAGAATGAAGCAGAAGATTACACGAGACACTAACAGTGTGCTCTTACTCAACGTGGACTATTCCTGAACTTTGTACTGACAGTGAAAAACTTTTTGGATGGGTTTATAACCCTCTTAGTGGAGACAGTTTTCCTACTTCCATCTGCTCTAGTGTTTGTTTTGTCCATTTGAGTAGTAATTATTTGAGGAGAATCTTTCCTGGCCAGTCTAGTTGGTGCCATTGTCATCTTTTAATCTTGTGATTCAGCATTTACAATTATGCATCATTCTGAGGAATCACATACAGTGAAACTGGAAAGAACCAGTGACTGCTGAGCTTGAGTGCTTAATGTTATAGTAGCACTAAAATTACAAATATATTGTTTAACCTAATGTCAATATATATATTAAAAGTTAATTTCAAGTTTTAAGTCTGAATTTATTTCTCACAATTTTGAATTAACACCTTGCAATTCTTTAAATTTTGAGTTTATCTCTTTCAATGGTGACTAATTTTGGGGATCTGTCTGTATCACGAAATGAAAAGAAATGTTTTGGTACAGTACATCATATTCTGTATTTATGCTTGAAATCACGTTTTCACAAAATTTTGTTTACAAATGTCTGAAAAAAGTCAGAGATGTAAACTCACAATTCTAAAAAGTCAGAATTAGATGTTAACTCAAAATTCTGAAAAAAGTCAAATTGCAGGTTCAAAGAAAAATCAGTATGCAAATGAATACAAGAAAGAATGAAATTCATTAATTTGACAAGCATTCCAACAATGGCAGATTTTTTTACTTTAATCCTAAATTTCTTATATACCTCATGCAAGAGTTAGTCATGATCCATCTATATGCTAATATAACATTTAAGCATATATATGCTTTTAAAATGTATTATTTTTCTTCCAGGAAAACTATTGGAAAATATTGATGACTCATATTGCACTCAGGGGTGTGTACTAATGTTTGTCCAATCAAATACTGTCTAAAATAACAATGTCCCTCCCTGTAAAGGGCCAGTTTACCACCAATTTTTTTGTAGTTCCAAAACTGTATGACTTTCTTTCTTCTATGGAAGTCAACTAATGTCTTTTGGTACCCATTCTTCGAAATATCTTGTGTTCTGCTGAAGAAAGCAAGTTATACGGTTTTGGAACGACATGAAGATGAGTACATGATGACAGAATCTTCTTTTTTTGTTATTGAAAAGTTGAAGCCTTTGTTATATCAAGTTTGAAATGAGTCTGTACATTTAGCTTGACAGCTTGAGGAGAATAAACAGAAGAGGAATTGCATACTGTGATGTCTTGCAAGCGCTGCAATGATTGTTGAACCTCATGAAGTGTTTTTGTACACTTTTTTTTAAGCATTCAATGTGTCCATTTGTATTAAACCTGTCCTAATTGGTTTAGAGGTCTGTTCAGTCTGAGGCGTGTTAGATGTGAGCGTGGTTGAGTGCTAGGCAGGGCAACATGTGGGTTTTTATGACTTCTTCTGGTTAAAGGCCGCACAGTGAGCCTGTGGGTGACGTCTGTACCACATCACAGGAAAGGAGTGTTTGTGTATGTGTTTGTATGTGTGTCTTGCTGTTTCTTCCCCAGCTCTCTTGCTGAGCAGATTCTAGATTTGACTTCATTTCCAAGGTTTCAGTGTTTTCCCATCAGGCAGACAGATCCACCCAGAAGACTAATAAAATCCCTTGAACTCCTCTGTCATCTAGAGTTTGTCACAGAAAAATGCAGACAGTTTATCTTGCATATGAAAAGCAGAAGTGGTTCTGGTATTAATGCACGACTTGTTCATAGTATGTAAGTCATTATCAATTTTTAGTACAGTTTTAATTTGCAAAGCAGCAGTGCTCTGGTGGCAAATATGACAGACTTTATAAGGTTTGGCTGGTTAATATGACCAGTTTGCCCTGCTGGTAGATGCCGAAACTACACCATTTTGTCACTATTTCCTTTGGCAGCCATTTAAAAGAAGCTTTGTATACTGTCAAGCAACATAAGCCCCTTTCACACAGAGCGTTGATCCCAGAAAATTTCCACATAATTGCTAGAGTGCCTTCTGTGTGAACGCAAGCATGTCCCAGGATCGATGCCGGGATGGGGACATAGTAACATTGCTGGGATCAGTCCCTGAATGGTTCACTGTGTGAACAAAAGGAAGGACCATTGCAATAAGGAGTGTATCGTAGTGATGATGCTGAAGCCAAGATCATTCATCAGCTTAGTGGAACGGTCCGCTATGCACTAGTTTATGATCGAATCAGAAAAAAAAAAAAAAAAAGTAAACTTAAAGAGCTGACAATGGTCTTTACGTTTTTCCGAGTTGATTTGTTTTTTTTATGTTTTTTTAATAAAGCATTGCGTTGTTTTAGATTTGAAGAAAATGTCTGTAAACTTAACATTTCTACTAATATTTTTCTTAGAGTGTAAAAAAAAAACTTATTTCAGTTAAGTACAAAAAAATACTACAAGTAAAATTGAGATAAAAATAAAGCTACATATAAATATTTAAAATAAACTAAAAATAATTAAATGACATAAAGCTTTTCAAAATATTAATAAACACTTCAATATTATACTGTATAAATAAAACTAAAATAACACTGCAGACCTGCCAATGGCTTATTAATAGCTGTGTCTGCATATTATATTTCTGTCTCTAGAACAACATAGGGTGAATTCAGGTCGATTGTGACACTTTTTTCAAGTCATCTCAATGGCAAAACATGTCCCAATCACCCTTGTATAGTAGCCAAATGAACAATAGGCTAAGATCATTCTGTCTGAAATAAAAGTACAGAAAAAAAAAAAAAAGTTTGCCATTCAATTTTTTCTTGATATAATAAATAAATAAAGCATTCTACATCATTTCCTTTCCCTTACTATGAAAGTGGCCTTTCAAGCTATCTATGAACTTGAAACCACTCTTCTCATTGCCAAGGACAACAGTCAAGTGCGGCAAAGGATGTGGCTTTTGTGGGATATATCACGATCCGAAATTCAAAGGAATGCCTTCATTCCATTGTTGTGTGGTTATCGCACACGCTCTAATATTCTCACAATGGTGAATTGTGAAACCTATCTCAGTAAACATTTGAACACCGTTATCAGAGGAAGTGAGATGGGCAGAGAGTTTATTTGGGACCTTCTACATTTTCTTGTATTTCTGGTGGGGTATTCTTATTTTTTTATAGGTTACAAGATAGAGAAAGTGGTAAATAGGGCTGTAAATAAACAGCAATGCATTATACATTTAAAATGTAAAAAACAGATTGCGATTGAAATATCACTTGTGCTAATTCGCTTTAAAATTTAGGATAATCATCCTCATTATCCATATTTTCTTGAAGCCACTTATTCAGTCTAACTTCTCATTGCTGTAACTTGGGATGAGATCATCTTTCTTAGCCTTGCACTTTCCTGTCTGAGAAGTTGTCTGCAGTTCACAGCAGGCCCAAGATGGAGGATACATCTGGAAACAACTACACACAGAGACAAAATCATTTTCCCTTTACTCCAGCAAGTGGGGGTTGGGCAGCCAGGTAGACAGGAAATGAACACACAGAAGAGAAGGTAGTGTGTGTATGGGAAATACAATCACCGTTCTGAAAATACTATAATGCTATAGTTATGAAATTAAAGTTTAAATTAGAAATCATTACATAACAGTCCTCTTAGATTACATAAAGATTGTGCTCTGTAACAGACCTCCAGTAATATGTAACACACACAAACACACGCACACACACACACACACACACACACACACACTTGTTTTTGTGAATTGTGGGGACATTCCATAGGCGTAATGGTTTTTATACTGTACAAACCATATTTTTTATCCCCCTACACTACACTACCCCTACCCCTAAACCTAACCATCACAGGAAACTGTGCACACTTTTACTTTCTCACAAAAACAAAAAATTCTGTATGATTTATAAGCCTTTTGAAAAGTGGGGACATGGGGAATGTCCTCATAAATCACCCTCTCCTTGTAATACCTATGTCATACCCATGTCATTATACACATTTGTGTCCTGATATTTCACAAAAACATGCCCACACACACACACACACACACACACAGGTTTGTTTCGCTATCTTAGTGGGGGCTCTCCATAGGCGTAATGGTTTTTATACTGTACAAACTGTATATTCTATCCCCCTTCACTACCACTACCCCTAAACCTAACCATCACAGGAAACATTCTGCATTTTTACATTTTCAAAAAAACATCATTTAGTATGTTTATTAATCCATTTCCCTCGTGGGGACCGCTGGCTGGTCCCCACAATGTAGGTGATCTCAGGTTTTTATTACATCGTGGGGACATTTGGTACAGTCTTTGGCTGGCTTTATGCAAATTAGTTACAATCCTATGTTTGAGCTGGAAGTTAGACTGGAATTACTGACGACTCATTTTACTGACGACTCATTTTAGGCAGTTAAGAATCACTTCTTTCTGTTGGGAGACAATAACTCGATTTATTTACACTTTGATCTTTGAAACTTTGAGACACAAACAGCTGTATTACTCACTAAAAGATAATATCCAAAAACAAACAAACATAATAAGCACACTTTAAACATTTCTATTTGTATTTATACACATTCACTTTATACACGTTCGGACACACTTAACTGAATATGTTTCTAATGATCTTAAAAACCAAAGCAGCCAACAAGTGCCCAATACTGTATGAAAGCATCCTAGTATGCACTTTCTGAAATTTGTTGAAAGAATGTCCAGACTGCAAAGTTGGATTCTAGACTGAAGGGTATAAACTTTTGAAGAATCTCTACTAATGTATTACTGCAATTATCTTAATAGTAATACAAATAAATTCTATCAAAACTTAACCACCCAAAACACCTGAAACATGTCAGTCAAAAAGTATCATATTTTCTTAAATGTGAGGGGAGTAGAGAGAAAGTGATAAAAGCATAAAACTTCTTGGAAGGATGTGATGCAAGTGGAAAATGAAAATATTTAGGCAGTGACTTTTTTTTTTTCACCCTGCAGGCATTCAGTGGAAAGACTGAGGTAATGTGACTTTTGCCTTTCACAAGAATCTGAAATGTGTCATTTCTCTGAGCTAGAAGCTGATTTGTGCTGTTTTCCTTAACCGACCCCTGCCACAGCACATCCATACAAAGTAAAAATGCACTAGAGGCAAGAAGGTGGTTTTTGCTTGAGAACAAATTATTTAAAAAAAAGTACTTTAAACATTAGAAATATTAAATTAATAGTTAAAAATAAAATATGGAATATATTTGTGGCGACCAGGGGGGGCGAGAGCCGTGAGGGAACGGCGTGAGGCTGGTGGCGCGAGAGTTAACAAGCTACACCTGGGAGGCGCACCGGCCTCAAGTCTCTCACGGAGGAGCTCCGGGGGCATAAAAGGAGGAGCGACGACAGTGAAGTACGAGAGAGGACCAGGCCTGGACTTTATTTTATGTTTTATTATGTTTGTGTGGCCGGCAGACGTCCGCGAGGGTCTGCCGGCATTACTTTCGTTTTGTTCTGTGTTTATTTTGAAATTAAAACTTATGTTGAATGTTCGCCGGTTCCCGCCTCCTTCTTCCCGTATATACGAACTGTGTTACATTGGTGCCGAAACCCGGGAGGAAGGAGGGACATGCTGTCGGAGAGCCCTCACTGCTGAGGGAGATCGCGGTGCTGCGGAGTTCGGGCAGCGCGGGAGTGAAGACTGCGAGAGGCTGCCCGAGGCGGTGGTTATGGAGCCTGGTGAAAGGTGGGATGAAGACCCGGATGCCGTGCTCCTGGGACGAGGTGGGGTGGCTGCCGTCCTGGAGGGAGCGGAGGAGTGCCGTCGTCTGCCGTGGGCCGAAGCCTGCTACCGTCCGCCATGAAGGGGAGGAGCAGGGGACGGCGGACTCGCTGCCGGCTGCCCTCAACCGGAGGAGCCATCGCCGGCCGCCAGGAGGCGGTCAAGGATCGGGCCGTCCACCGAGCGTCCAGTGCCATCGCATGGCACCGCGAGGGAAAGCCTCTCGGCAGGCTGAGGACCGAGCGGCAGTGTGTCTGGGAACCGGACCCAGAATTTCTTTTTTTTCCTCTCTCCCCTCTCTCGTCCTTTCGCTCCCCTTGCTTCCGTCTCCTTTCTCTCGTCTCGTCTGTCCTTACCCCCAAAAATAAATCTTAAAAAAAAGAAAAAGAAAAAAGATGTGCCATGGCAGGTTTGTACAAAAACGCTATAGTAACTTTGGTCATTATTTAGATATTTTAGAAATTCATATGAATTTACCATCAATTCCCCAGATTCAAAAACAGATACAAATTGTCATGAGAGTGTGTTGGCATGCTCTGTTTGCTATGTTGTGTTAATCACATACTTTATTTCAGGCATTTCTGTCATGACAACTCTCAGAGTGTTTGGTATGGTGATGGATATCACAATATCCATTAATATGTTGATAATATTGGTCTTGGCGGAAGAGATCTGCTACGCTGCTGTTATTACTGCTGCTGCTGAGCAAGTATGGGACTTGCTACTGCCAATACATACACAACACACTGTTGTGAGCAAGTAAGACATGCTGCTGCTGTTTGGTATAGCATACATGAATTACCTGTTGCAGATCTATACAGGTGGAGCTGGGGAAGGTGGATGGTTTCTGAAAGTGTGCTGCTAATGCTATAGCAAATGCTGACCAATCATTTGAAGGTTAAACAGCAAGCTCATTGGCTACTGATGTAGCAGGAACCAATCAGCTGTGCCCTATAGAGAATGACATGATTGCAAGCATTAAGAACCTATCAGCCTGCACCATCTAGTTTCATGACAGAACTTTGTATTAAACCAAAAACCCATTCAAAAACCCATTGACACCAGGACGACTGAACCAGATTTGCTGAAATGTTGACTTGTTTCCAGGTTTGACCAACAAAAATACATCATCCCTGCAGCACTCCATTAAGACTAAAAATATAGCACACAAGTCACAGCCATGCAACTGTTATTATATGTAACTGTATTGTATTTTTTATTTTATTAAGCGTGTCATAGCTTATCTGGGTGATTCTAAACTTTAGCCAGCTTTAGAAGGTCAAGTGGACATTTAAAAAAAAAAAAAGAGCAGAATGTGAGAAAATGACTTGAGTCGGACTGAATTTGTGTTTTTGAAGAACAAAAACATTATCCTCAAAACAAAAGGATACCTCATTATATTGTCAAGAAAGAAAACAAGTTGTTCTGAGGTTATACAGTAACTGAAGTACATTCAGACAGACAAACCACAGTCACAGTTTGTCCATCGCACTTGCTTTGCTCTCAGACGACCATAACCAGCCATGAGTCAGCACTACATCTACTAACACATTTAATGACTGTCCCTCAAAACAATGGAAACACAAGGCCATAAGTCTCCAGTGAGCACTTCACCTTGTTTTGCAGCAGTTGCTATGGGAACTTTTCACATGTATTGTAATTATTTACTTTTTTTGTGGTAACTTTTAGGGAATACCTTTCCTGCATGGTAAACACAAAAAGATCTTGCTGTCCCCAAATATAATCTGTTCAGGATACGGTGGGGCTAGACTCCTCAAAGTACAACACCCTACAGAAACCTTTTCCTTCTTTTCATTCAGCTCTCGTCTGAATGCAGGTGCACTACGAGTTCCATGTTTGAGTGTTTTAAAGACCCTCTGAGGAGCAATAGGGAACATTCATAGTTTAATAACCTCCTAACCTCTAACAGAAGAACACTTTGAGGCTTGGACTTCACACATGGCTTCATGGGTTGGGTTCGTAACACTTTATCTCATTGTGTAAGAAAAATCTCTCAAGTTTCAGCCAAGCTATTTGGACTAGGGTCAAATTATCAACAGATGGTTGGATTTCAATTGCTTCATTGCTCCATTTTGTGACCAATAAAAGTTTTCCCTTTGCCTGAGAGTAAAAAAAATATATAAACAATAATAATATAACAATATAATTAATATAAATATAACAATAATAATAATAGTGATGCACTTGCCTTCGAAACAGCACTAACGAAACAGCACTTGTCTTCGCTGTTAAATTTAAATGTAATTATCAACACCCCATGACAAATCTAACCACCGAATCAAAAAGGGGGTAATAAAGAGTGCAAACTTGATGAGAAGTGCCAATGCCATATCATCCTTCCTTGACAGTAGGAGTTCCCATATGCACTGCTGTTTTCCATGAAGTTTCTCTCTGGCGGGAACAGTGTACCCATCAACACAGGTCTTTTTTCCTCTCACATGATGTAGCTGATTGGGTGGAGGCAGTGTTCAGTCTGAGCATGTGTGGTGTGACTGCTGGCTAAGTATAAGGCCTGTCTATAGAAAAGGGTGGACAAGGAATACCTTCATACATTTTAGTTGTGAACACACCTTGGCAAAGGCGCTTTGTGTGGAACCGGGTGTGTGATTTTTCACATATGCCTCAACTTTTACATGATTTTAAAACTTCTGGAACCAAGACTGAATTCCCTGATGAACTGGAATCTCAATTTTCACTTATTCATTTCAGTGGAAATGAATGGTTTGCACATCTTTAACTGGTCTTTTTCCCCTTTTATCTCTTAGAAATATATTTTTAATTTAAACTTCCTAAGCTTTTTAAAAATGTACTCTTAATGACCATAAACAGCAAGTATCTATAAAAAAATAAAAATAAAAGTAAAATTATATAAAACTCATTTTCCTGAAGTAGTAACTTTTAGTCATTTAGATCTTATTTAGATATTGTAAGTGTAATTTTAAATGTTTGCATTTTTTTTTTCATTTGTACAAGCAAATGACCCTGGACCACAAAACCAGTCATAAGTTGCAATAGTCAACAATACACTGTATGGGTCAAAATTATAGATTTTTCTTTTATGTAAAAAATCATTAGGATATTAAGTATCAATAATCAAAACATTTATCAAACATTTATTTTTGTGAGTGGATATGCATTGCTAAGGACTTCATTTGGACAACTTTAAAGACAATTTCTCAATATTTTGATTTTTTTGCACCCTCAGATTACAGATTTTCAAATAATTGTATCTCGGCCAAATATCGTCCTATCCTAATATACCATACATCAATGGAAAGCTCATTTATTCAGCTCAAAACTCAAAAAAATTACAGTTGACCCTTATGACTGGTTTTGTGGTCCAGGGTCACAAATAATCAAACTTTTGGAACTTTACTATAGTACAAATCTACACTTCTATAAGCCGAAACAAAGAAAATATGATAATTTATCATGTATTTGGGGGAGAAAAAAAAACTAGAAAAAAAAACCTTCATATCAGGTTAAAATCGTGTTATTACAGCAATGGCCAGTAGATCGCTGAAGTGTTCTATGCTTCCACTAGCTGCACAAGAATTCTAGATTTTCTGCTTTGAAAATATGCATTTGGATATGTATTGGATATTTATAAATAATAGTATATAATAATAGATATTCTCCAGTTATTAATTGTCAAAGTTTGTTTATATGATCATTATGAGGCATATTTGTCAATTAATCCTTAAGTACTTCCAGTGTAAGATTACTTTTATTTTTATTCAGTTTTTTTGAGAATTCCTCATCAAAAATGATGTCAGTGCCAATTGATGTAAATAACTTATCCAAAAGTAACATATTTTATGTTTCAACCACAGACGGTAGAAAAAGTTCTGAAATGTAGTATCTCTCTTAATTTTCAACCCTTCTCACACAACTATTTTTATTGATCAGTTCCTGATGGATAAAATCAAGTTGTCAAATATCCTGTTTCACTCAAAAATTTCAAATTACTGGAATAAAATAGGTTATAAATGCCTTTCACATTGCCTTTAAAGTCTGTTAGAGATTAGAAATACAGACAGAATTATTCAACAATGTTCACCACAGGGTGGCAAATAGGCATTTGAGATGTTTCAAATAAATGTAAACAACTGGTTATAGTGGAAAGGGTTTTTATTTTGTGGTAAAGCCACATGTACCATTTTACCACATGTCAACCTCAGACACTTCACACAAATCCTGCACATACAAACAGGGCATGAACACACTGTTTTTATTTTTTTTATTATTTTTTTTTAATATATTTTCTGTAATACATTTTAGACATTTATTTCTAATTAAGAATTAATTAATGTGATATTTATATAATTGCATGACACTGAAATGGACTTTAACATGGACCAGCTAATGACCAGCTACCACGTTCCAAAACAGAGCTACCAGTTTAAGATGGATTTTCCAGCAGGATTTAGCTTATGGCTATCTTCAAAAACTACTGGTTTAAATAAGGGCTTTCTGCCACACCAAGACACAAGGAATAAATCAAGCAAGAGTGAAAAATGTTAAAAGGGACTAAAAGCCCTTCATTCTAATACTGAACTTGTAGGTACAAAGTGGGATTGTTCCATTCCTGGGTGTTAGCTTACTGGACAGGAAGTGCATGTTAGGGTCACTTGGGAATGATCGGCTACAGGCCTGCCCACATCTGTTAAAATAAGAAAGACCTTTGAATTTGAGAGGAAACTTCAAAAAAATATTCACAAAGTGAGCTGTGTGACTGCCTGTCTGATCAAGCCTTTCCAAGAAAAAGGTTATGGATAATACTGAAGGGGTAATACACTATTAATTTTAACAGTGGCCTTTCATTCTGAAACGTCAGAGAAATAACTAGTTTGAATATATGATGTGTGCTGTGAGCTGAAGAAACAAATTACACTTGTGATTGTGTTCTTTTGCAATTGCATTAATCTGATCTTAGCTGTTTTTATAATGAGTCCAATACCTGATAATCAGACAATGTCTTATAGCAGTGGTTATCAACTGGTTTTGCTTAAGTTCTATTTAACCCATTTTAATGTCATCTGGGATTAATTTCAGATGAATTTGTGCCAAAATACTGTAGAGAAGAGTTTCCTGACCTTAACAACCAGGTTTCCCCAGGCTGACTTGATATATTTGTAAATACACATTAGTAATGATACAGTTGCAATTTAGTACATTTAAATTTATTAACCTTAAATGTAATATAAAATATCAAAACTCTGGATACACAGGACACTGAACAGAACAACCATGTAAAAAGCAACAATAACATACAACTGAACTGAACCACTGAACACTGACAACATGTGCTTTAGTACTGTATGTTATTCAACACATCAAAATAAGTGTACTCCTTTAAAACACATGATTAAAACAAGATTTAATATGACATCATCTGCAAGTACATTTTCCCGAATAATATGCTTTTAAGATTTGAAATATTAAGGGACACTTTGATACAATGTCAGAAAGCAGTGAAAACAGCAAAGTCTAAGGGCCAGATTTACTAACAGCTTGTGCCAGCGCAAACCCTCTTTTGGCATTAAAAAAACTACTGTCAGGATTTACTAAGGACACGTACTGAAAAAAATTGAATTGCGCGCTCACATTAATTTGCCCTGTTTAGTAAATCTGGCCCAAAGTATTTTTTTACACCTTACTGAAAAGAGCTGTCAAAGTTACCTGTCCCCATCTGACAGTCACGATTGCTGCCTCACATGTCTGGGCTTTAAGCATGCTGAGGTGGTATTCGTGGATGAATCATCACCCACTGCATGAAGATGATCATCGTGATGCTGAGATCGAGACTTGAGTACCTAGACAGATGTGGATTCCCCTCTGCTATTCCCGATCTAGTCTTCCTTCCCAGCAGAGAGCTACTTCGGTTAATACACAGGGTGATCTGAGGATTACAGTGGGGGCTCTCCCGCTGGGTCAACACTCCTCCAGCACGTCACAAGCTGTGAAGCTTCCGGCTGAGGTTGCTGGTCCTTCTCATGGGGGACCCAGCATCTCATTTGGGGCTCCGCGCAGGATCAGATGTCGATCACTGCATCGGAGGGTAGGCTAGAGTCCTCCGGGAAAGAAGATTCAGATAGAGTGGAATCCTCCACCATGTCCCGAATGCTCGAGACTGGACAACTGGTATCTCGGGGCGGGGCATGCTGAACAGAAACATTCAGCTCCAGTGCCTTTCTTCCCAGGGGTGCATGAAGAGGTCACAAAATCACTTTTATTGCCTGAAGTTGCTCCAGTGCCTCCTCCGCTCTCACCACCCTCAGTGGTGGGGTGGCCAAGGGGTATGTGGGTATCCGCCAAGTGGAGCTTGCAGTTTCAATATAATTGTGCCCGTCGCAGGGTAAGCTGCCTCTCCAGTTTAAGGTCTGTAAGTTCTTGTCCATGCTTACAGTCAGGGCATACTGTAAGTGCTACTGGACAGGCCGCCTCCACGCTGCATGCCATGGCCCTCCTGTAGGTATACCAGGCCAAGGCACTCAAAGAGCTGCACGAGGGTAGTTCTGACCCAGGGTCGATGCAGGAGCCGCACACAGCGATGGACAAAAAATACTCTGTGGTCCCTTGGGCAGATCATGTCCAAACTTGTGGTCCAGGAATGACATCTCTGGCTGAACCTGGCTAACATGAGGGAAACAGACAAAGCTTGCTTTCTCAACTCCCCATCTCCCAGGCCAGCCTCTTCAGTAACACAGTCGAGAACTTTGCCGAGCAATTCTCGGCAGCACAGAAGCAGATGGAGCCTGCTGCTGCACCCACCCCACCGCCGGTACCCTGCCTGTTGTCGCCGAGGGCGTCCCCCTGCGGCTTCCACCTCTGCTCCTGAATGGCCACAGCAGCAGCTTCCACCTATGCTGCAGCGTGGAGCTAGTGTCTAAAAAGCGACACAGCCCATTCCATCCCTGAGATGGGCGACCCAGAGATGGAGGGAGCAGCTCTTCAGAAGATGGTGAATGCACTGCTCCTTCCACTGGAGCATTGCCGGGTGGAGAATCTTTTGTTGATTCAAATTTCTGTTCCGTACCCAAATTCTCATTAAAAGAGCAGCTTCCTCTATCTCTGGCATGAGTGTGTGCTTCGAGGATGCAACGCCTTCTCACACACCTCCTGTCAGTCCCCCAAAGGAAACCAGTGCACTGCACACTCGGTCCCCACTCCGGGACGCTGTGCCTTCCAGGTCAGGCCTTTTTGCTCCACAGTGCTGCCCCACTGTGGGTATGTTGATAGTCCCTCTGACCCCTCTTGTATGATGTCTGGAAGCCTGGCTAGCGTTTCCCAGCCCCTTGGTGATGGGCATATATGTCCCTGTTCTGTACGCAGAGATTGCAGTCCTACTGGTGAAGGATGTGATAGAGCAGGTCCCTGCAGCCAACATGAGGTCAGAGTTTTACCGCCCTTACTTCATTGTACTCAAAAAGGTAGTGGATTACAACCTATCTTGGACCCGTGCAGAACCAAGAAACACCATAAATGTACTACCCGGAACCGACGCGGACCCGTCTATAATTTGAAAGCTGGACCCAAACTCAGCCAGGAAGACACAGACCCGACTCGACTAGATTGCCACATAGGCCTGTTCCACAGCAAATTGCTATTAAGAAGTCAATAAACAAGTTGTGAAAATAAAACGTTTTTTGTTACCTAGTGTTAGTAGCCTTCTCCCTTGTACCCGACTGTGATGCACAATCCTCCTTGCCAAGAAAGTTCCATTCACGTTATTCCTCTCTTGCCGATTGAAATGCTTAATCCACTCATTATTCCAGCTTCAAAAGTCCACTTGCTGTCACGGTGATGGATGACAAATGCGACTTTAAAGTTTTGGATTTTGTTGTATCTTGAGTCAATTCACATAATAAGATAACTTCGACTGTTCACCCTTTTGAACTACAATAACGATTGCTTATTCGGTGGCATGGCCGCTGACGTTAGCATTTCTTATATGCAATCATTTCTGTGCTCTCTGAGCTGAGTCTGATCAAATTTTTAGATATAGCAAGATGGTTCATTCATAATATTATTATAAAAATAGGAGAAAGAAAGTGTGCACGTTTGAGACTGAACATTCGCGTTACCTTGAGGAACCTGAAATATAGATTTTTAATGCAATTTGAGCATCATAGAAAACATTCATCTCAGATTTTGTTGCTTATTTTAAATTTGTTATTTAAATGTGAGTGTGCAAGGCTGCAAGCAGTTTTTGAGATTTGAAATTTGTTTGCATTACTGTTGCACACAATAGGAACAGGGAAACTCATGATTACTGTGCGCTTGCATTAACTCTGCCCGCTCTGCTTCTGACAGTTGGGGTCACTCGTGTTTTTTTCACCTTAATTCCCGGCTCACACTCTGCAAGTTACAAAACATGCACAGCGCTGACTGACTCTGAACACAGCCGGTGATCTCCGAGTCCGATCGTCCCAATCGTCTCAATCGACCACTACAGTCAGTAGGGCTTAAGATCCTGTCTCTTAAGACAGCGCTCCTGACTGTGTTCACTTCTGTTATGAGGGTAGGGGATCTGTAGGCATTTTTGGTTGACGAATCATGCCTTGACTTGCCCATGAAGGAGGCAGACCCAGCCCTTGCGCTGCTCTGTCCTGTTCCTCCAGCACCCTCGGCAGTCAGACACTGCGGAGGCATCCAACGTTAGGTCTAGCACTTGTGCTACGACCAGTTCATATATTTAACTGCACATGTTACCTCCCTGTGGGCAGGATGTGGTCTCCGTAGCATCCTTTCAGTTAAGAATAAGCACACTTTCACATTGTTATCCGAGGGCTGCATGCTTCCTTATATACCCACTTCGCGGGGTGCAGTTAGCGATGCAAATCTCACTCGTCAATGTCAATTGGCTTGTTTTGTTTACACTCTAAGGTGATTGGGCTCTCAGGTGAGATCCCAATTAATCAGTTTAGTTCTATTGTAATGTCCCATCTCCATTCCCTCTTTCAGGGAACAGCCCACTAAACATTGGACGTCGGATAGACGTGCAGATCATGTCTATATTAGGTCCGTCGGTCCATGACCATTTCTGAACATCTTTTCGATGTCCAAACTAGGTCCACTATTTGGACATCCAACCATGACCCAACTTGGGCGTCATTTTGACGTTCAACATTTGACCTTGAACTGGAAAATTTTTTTGGACGTAATTTGGACGTCTAACAGGTGCAGGAAATTTACTAATATGTCATTTGTTTTATAGGGTCTATCAACATGATTAATACATGAAGAGTTCAGATGCAAAAGCCTCTAAGTGCCATCTGAAATTTTCTTCTAGAATGATCATTTTTATCAAGCTTGTATATTTAAGTTAAATAATTTCACTTAAATGGCAATGCAAATTACCTATTAATTGTCATTTAAGTGAAAGAACTTAACTATACAGTCTTTATAAAAATGATAATTCTAGAAGAATTTCAGATGGCACTTAGAGGCTTCTGCATCTGAACTTTTCACATACAGATTATTTATAAACAAACACAATTTATTTTGTGAATGCCTATTTATTTATTCAGGCCATGTTTTTTTTAGTTTTTAGTTTTTTTACATTTTCCTGTTTTTCTTTAACTGGTTTATTTAAAGTACTAGCCTAATCTGCCTAATATTTCTTTATGCATACATGTATTTTTCCATGTATCTGTTTATTTATTTGGAAATGCAATTTGTGGGAAATTATAGTTCAGAAAATAATTTCATGGTAGCATATATTAGGCCTCCTTATTTCTAATTTAAAAAGAACCAACAGCAGCTAAAGGACAGACGAGGACAACTCTCTATCAAGGGCTTTGGATTTCAACCAAAGAGACAAAAAACAGTCAACATCACTCTGATTGGTCGAGGCAGCACATCATCATAACCCAACCAGTAAACGCCACTCTGATTGGCCGAGGCAACACAACAGGCATTTCGCGCGAGTGTTCAACCATTGCAAAATGACGGCACAGCTTTTCAGCTGGGATCGCTGGAATCGCTGCATTTATTTTTGAATAAAGATGAAAATGGTGATATTGAATTGTGATTTATTTGTATTTGTATAACTGTAGTGTTGTATTCCCATGTTTCCAGAGGGTGGAGGACATGTTTTCTGTGCCAGTTAATTTTCCTGTAGCTTTGTTTGGCTCAACAGCTAGGCACAGAAAACATGTCCTCCACCCTCTGGAAGCATGGGACCACAGTTATAGAAGTTATAAAAACGATGTCTAAAATAAGTCTAAATTTGATGTTGAAAAGACGTCCACAAACGACCACATTTGGACTATAAATAGCCCTTACACGGAGGTCCCACGGACGTCAACATTAGACCTGCAAAAGACGTCGAAAAAAGACGTCGCCTGGCGTTACAAAACAACCCCTTCAATGGACCGAATTTGGACGTCCAAAAATGGGTATGTTGAAGACGTCACTCCGACGTCACATTGCGCAGTGGGAGGGTTTATATTAGTAACCTAGACGTTCTTCCCCCACGGTTTTTTAAACAAATTTGTGTGGTGATTGGATCTACTGTTCAAATTATTATGAACAACTGCACTGAAACAGCCAGCGTACCAGATGAAAATTTGAATAAAATTAGAATTTCGCACTACTGCCCCCTACACGCGTGACATTTCAACGTAATGCGTGGCGCATCGCAGAGCAGTGCAAGACAAGCATTTGTGTTTAAAAAGTATTCAAATTTTTATTTGTTTAAAAAAAAAATGAATTTCACTAGACAAAACCCTTATTCCTTGCCTGGAGCTGCAGTAAAACTGCAGTTTAGACCTTCCACCCGGTGAATCCCACTGAAGTCCACTATATGGACAAAAATACTGGAATGTTTTCCTCAAAAACCTTTATTTCTTTTCAACGGAAGAAAGAAAGACATGAACATCCTGGATGACATGGGGGTGAGTAAATTATCAGAAAAGAAGGGAACTAATCCTTTAACACTAGAACTGCCATGGGTCATTGTATACCTAAAAACACCAGCGGGTAAAATTTACCCATGCACACGGCTACTGTTTAGATATGGGTAAAAAAAAATCTATTATATCACTGTATTATGCCACTGTCATTACAAAGTAATGTCTAAAGTCATAAAATGATAGTGTTTAGTCATCAACTACGCTTGTGTCCTGTTGTTTTATTTATTTATTTATTTTAAGCAGGCTACACTAATCACTTTTCTTAACGGTGAATATAGGCTAAACCAGCCTGCAATTAGATGAGAATTACATATTTGGGTGTTGTAATATATAATAAAATATCATTAATCACATATTAGGATAACCCATGTTATTTAAATTACTAAAATACCTTAAATAGACAATAACGACCAATAATAATTCATTGCGCTGCATAAGATGTAGCCTATGATGCAATGACAAATTCAAGCACACAGTTTCACCTNCACTCTGCAAACTGGTTTCACTCAGGGCAGCTTATATCCCCGGGGCCCAGAACATAGGAGCATACGTCCTGTCGAGGCAGGGGCTGAGGCCCAGGGAATGGAGGCTCCATCCTGATGTGGTTTACTGTTTAGATATGGGTAAAAAAAAAATCTATTATATCACTGTATTATGCCACTGTCATTACAAAGTAATGTCTAAAGTCATAAAATGATAGTGTTTAGTCATCAACTACGCTTTTGTCCTGTTGTTTTATTTATTTATTTATTTTAAGCAGGCTACACTAATCACTTTTCTTAACGGTGAATATAGGCTAAACCAGCCTGCAATGACGAGAATTAGAAAGAAATAATTACATATTTGGGTGTTGTAATATATAATAAAATATCATTAATCACATATTAGGATAACCCATGTTATTTAAATTACTAAAATACCTTAAATAGACAATAACGACCAATAATAATTCATTGCGCTGCATAAGATGTAGCCTATGATGCAATGACAAATTCAAGCACACAGTTTCACCTAATTAATTATTAATTTGTTTAGTTATGTATAATTTGAATAAAAGAACAACACCAATAAACTTGGGGTAATTATTAAAAATAGTTTTATTCATTACATCATAGATCAGAAATATTTTTTTTGGGAAACGGGCAGACTAGAATAAATAGCACTCAATCATTGCATTTAGTGTCTCTATTTGGCANTTTAGTGCCTCTAATATCTGTTTGGCATCAATAAAATCACCTTCTTTTATCCATTGTGACTAAAACTGATTACCGCAATCTCAGTAGGTGAAAGGCATTGCCTAGTAACATAGAACGTTAAAACATAAGTGGCGCAAAATTGACAGCACAAATATAAAAGCATGGGTAAACTTGACCCGTTGCCGCTTATAGGTATAAATGCCCTGTTTTTAATCTGGTTTTATCTAAACAATTTTTAACAACAGGGGATTGTAAATAACAGAATTTTAGTAAAAGTCAATGACTGGGAGACTTGGATATTTTATTGAAAATCTGTTATGTACATTTGAAAAATGTGTTCTAGTGTTTCTAGTGTTAAATGGTTTCAATCTAATTTTAAAGCTGCAGTCCGGCATTTTTCCTCTTTGTCGCCATCTCTGTTTGAAACCTGCGATTGCTCTCAAGTCCCAAACATCCAAAGCCAGCTCCTCACAACACCGTGCCACTCAAAAACAGTCGCCACCCGAGCTCCCCCCCAGAAACAAGGGGGATCGGGGGGACGCTCTCAGCCGCAGCCTTCGAGGGGTATGATGGACCTGAGGGCCATCATTATTGCCAAGAAGGCTGCGGGGAAGAAGTCCTAACGCTACCAGTGTCAGGACCCTGAGGGCAGTCCCCTCCAAAGGGAAACGGTCAACACCTCATTTTACGGTGCTCAGTTCTCTTCGGTGCCCACAGGGGGCCGTTCTGCCAACCCTGCCACCTCGTGTGCTTCAGGGCGCAGCGGTCCCTAGCGAGCTAATATCCCAGTGTCTGCCCGGAAACATAGCGGCGCTAGGATGCTTGCTCGCTCCCTCTGAGGAGGGTCTCAAAGCGACCACTTTTCTGGGCATGAGGACCACTTTTCTGGGCAAGCTAGGCCAGTCACTCACTGTGAAACAGTTTCAGAGACTGTTGGGGTTGATGGCAGCAGCGTCCAATGTGATACCTTTTGACCTGCTGTACATGAGACCCCTGCAGTGGTGGCTCAGGACCAGGGTGTTTTCTCTGAGGGGAAATCCTTTTTGCATGATCAAGGTCAAGTGGCGATGCTTACATGCCTTGGCTATGTGGAAGAAACCCTGGTTCCTATCCCAAGGGCCCATGCTGGGAGCTCCTTGTTGTCGCAAGATGCTAACGACGGATGCTTCCTTCATGGGTTGACGGGCAATCTTAGACGGTCGCTCGACTCAGGGTCTGTAGAGGGGACACTACCTCTCCTGGCACATCAATTGCCTGGAAATGTTGGCTGTTTTTTTTTTGCTCTAAAGAATTTCCTCCCAGACCTCAGCGGCCACCATGTTCTTGTCCAGTCAGACAACACATCGGTGGTCGCCTACATAAATCACCAGGGCGGTTTGCGCTCACGTCCACTCTGCAAACTGGTTTCACTCAGGGCAGCTTATATCCCCGGGGCCCAGAACATAGGAGCATACGTCCTGTCGAGGCAGGGGCTGAGGCCCAGGGAATGGAGGCTCCATCCTGATGTGGTGTAGCAGAAAGGGAGAATGTTCCGCTGGGAACAAGTGGGTCTGTTTGCGTCTCGAGAGATGTCTCTGTGACGAGCAGGGCGGGCGAGAGCCGTGAGGGAACGGCGCGAGGCTGGTGACGCGAGTGTTAATGATCATCACCTATGAGGCGCACCGGCCTCGAGTCCCTCACGGAGGAGCTCCGGAAGCATAAAAGGAGGAGCGACGACAGTGAAGGACGAGAGAGGACCAGGCCTGGACTTTAGTTTATGTTTTATTATGTTTGTGTGGCCGGCAGACGTCCGCGAGGGTCTGCCGGCATTACTTTCGTTTTGTGTTTGTTTATTTTGGAATTAAAACTTATGTTGAATGTTCGCCGGTTCCCGCCTCCTTCTTCCCGTATATACGAACTGTGTTACATTGGTGCCGAAACCCGGGAGGAAGGAGGGACATGCTGTCCGAGAGCCCTCGCTGCTGAGGGGGATCGCGGTGCTGCGGAGTTCGGGCAGCGCGGGAGTGTGAAGACCGCGAGAGGCTGCCCGAGGCGGTGGTACTGGAGCCTTGTGAAAGGTGGGACGGAGACCCGGATGCCGTGCTCCTGGGACGAGGTGGGGTGGCTGCCGTCCTGGAGGGAGCGGAGGAGTCGCCGCCGTCCGCCGTGGGCCGGAGCCTGCTACCGTCCGCCATGAAGGGGAGGAGCAGGGGACGGGGGACTCGCTGCCGGCTTCCCTCAGCCGGAGGAGCCATCGCCCTGCTCGCCACAGTCTCACTGTCCACTCTGGTTTTCCCTCACGCATCCGGCTCCTCTCGGACTGGATGCTATGGTGCAGACGGGGCCGAGGCTTCGTCTGTATGCATTTCCCCCGATCGCTCTGCTCCCAGGAGTTCTAGAGAGAGATTGCCCGGACCAGGTCCGGCTCACCTTTTTTTGCCCCGCGATGGTCTCTGGTCTCTCAACTGAGGTTGTTGGGACCATCCTTCACTCTAGAGCTCCCTCCATGAGGAAATTGTATGCCCTGAAGTGGAGACTGTTCACTTCATGGTGCAGTGGTCATCAGCTGGACCCAGTTAACTGCCCTGTTGGTACAGTGCTGGGGTTCCTGCAGGAGCGACTCACTGCAGGGTTATTCCCATCGAATTTGAAGGTCTATGTGGCGGCCATAGCAGCCTATCACATACCTCTAGGTGGTATGTCTCTAGGGAGAGACCCTCTAGTGACACGTTTCCTCCGTGGCACCCTGACCCTGAGGCCTGCAGTACGCACTAGGGTACCTGCATGAGATTCGGCCGTGGTGCTCCAAGGCCTTTCCCTAGCTCCTTTTGAGCCTATTGAGGATGTTCCAGTCAAGTTTCTGACTCTAAAGACGTTGTTCCTTCTTGCTATCACTTCTCTTAAAAGGAAAGGAGATCTGCAAGCTTTGTCAGTTGCCCCGTCGTGCTTGGAATTTGCATCTGGTATGGTGAAGGCTTTTCTTCATCCCAGACCAGGTTGCATCCCTAAGGTACCCACTAATGTGGCTGAATCTATTGTGCTGCAAGCCTTCTATGACCTTGACCTGAGTTCCACTCCTGCTGCCCGGGTGCTTTCGTCCTAGTGCTGTACAAGTCACACTAGAAAGACATATATGATTTTAATTTTGATGGTCTTTTGATATATTGTATAGCACCTTGGTCAACAATCGTTTTTAATGATACTATATAAATAAAATTGACATTGATATTGACAAATTTGAAGTACATTACAAGTGAACATTTAAGCACAGTTAAGCACACTTCTTTTTCACAAGGGATCCCTCTAAATCTTTGCCTAAATATGTAATTACATTAGTGCTATAAGCCTAGATGATACCAAAGTTTTAAATACTGAACAAGTGAATGATTAATTTATTTATTTTGGTATCCTAAATGTACATTTATGTGGTTAGTTTTGCCTCACAAGCCACAAATTGAGATCATCTCATTTATAGTAATTGCCCATTCTTGAGCTTGTATGCAGGAGCGTCAATTGGGTATGGCAGGGTATGGCAACTGTCAATGCACCTTACATAATTTTATTCATTGCATGCAGGATTAACAGAGAATATAACAGAGTTATATTTCTATACGTAACATAAAACAGAAAAGTAGGTAAATTAAAGCGATCTGGTTGTAATTTGTATCATGTAAGATCACTGGTGCTGCCAATGTGTCTATTCAAAACGTGATTTTTCAGCGTTGAGTATTGTAGCCAATCACATGGATTTTTGTTGAAAATAATGACCAAGCAGAGGTGTTTAAGATACCGCTTGTCCTAACCAACCGCGACAGTGACACGTGACGATTCTATTTCAGAAACGGTTTCTATTTTCTATTTCTATTTTTTCCAGTCGTGGCTGGAACAACATTACAAAGTATGGCAATGTTAATCTCAGGTAATGTTTATGTGCTTTATTTAATGTTAAAAGTGTGTAACATGACTTTGAATATCATTTAGTGCTCCCAGCTTTGTAGCTGTAGTAAAAGCAACAATGGATAATTCACCTGAGATCATGCCCGGATTGGCTAATCGGGAGCACCGGGAAAATTCCCTGTGGGCCGGTATGTTTTTTTGGCCGCGAGGGCCGTTGTTGTCATGGCACTGGGTTGAAATATTTTTTTTAAAATTATTATTATTTTACCGCAGCCCCACTCTTTTTATTTATTATTTTACTGCAGTCCCACTCTTTTTTATTTAATATTTTCTCGCAGAGTGCAGCCTGCAAGATAATGATGACGTGATTATCTTTTGACTCCTTGGCCCAGCCCCCGACACGGCACCTTGCAAGTTGCTCAAAATAAAAAAAATCAGATAAAAATGGATAACAGAAAGCGCAAAGGCGGTGCTGAAAAGGCCAGAATAAAAAAGAAGAAAGCTTTGGAAACTGACGTGGCCAAATGTTCTAAGCTGAGCACATTTTTCCTCAAAAAAACAAATGAAGACGACGAGGCCGGTAAGTAAGCTAACGTTAAGGTAGTTAGGAACAGTGCAAGATGCTAGCGACCGTGCAAAACAACGTTGTCTGCAAACTACCGTTCATGTATCAAACTTTTTCTTGTAGCTCTTCAGCAGCAGCCACCTCTAGTCCAGTTTGCTGCTAACAGTGAAGAGCAAGGCCCAGTAACGTTACCAAGCTCCAGTCATGAGCCCAACATACCAGAATGGGCAGGTAGGATTGTCATTCAGAAGAACTAAAAGTAATGAAGAGCCCTGCTCAATGAAAAATGCCCTGAGATAATTAATGATACCTGATGTTTCAGCAATACATTAATGAAACTGACTTGACTTGATTTGAAAGCTTTGTAAAAAGGGGATATTTGTAGTGAGAAATAAATGTAAAAAATTTCATTTAGTGTCAGAAACAGAGCCAGGACCCGGTTGTGAAGAGACTAATGCTCTCACTGTGAAAGACACAGGTAAGCTGATGTTGTACCATAGTGTGTGAATAAACAAACATTATCACTGAAAAAAAAATGTTTTTCTTACTTGTTTCCAGTTCAAATATCTAAATATTCTTAATTCAAGATACATTTACTAGACAAGTGAAATGGCATAAGAAATTATGTCTTGTTTTCTGAAAAAAAAAACCCCTAAAAATTAAGTGATTTTGTTTTTTTGTTGTTGCTTAAAACAAGCTAAATCTAAAACAATTATTTTTCTTACCCCACTGGCAGATAATGTAGCTTGTTTTAAGCAAAAAATCACTTAATTTTGAGGTGTTTTTTCATACTTGTTTAGTAAATGCATCTTGATGTAAGATTTTTTTAAAGATATTTGGACTGGAAACAAGACAAAAATACTACATAAGAAAAGCATTTTTTTTTTTTGCAGTGATCACATTAGTTACAATATAACAACTTTATATGCCCAAGTGTTACTAGTGACCCATTATGTTTTTAATCAAACGATAGTGAATATACAACGCCCACGATTGAAAGGGAATAGGATAAAAGTAATATGAATTAAGCCTGCATATTTTGCCATTTGGACATTTTTAATTTGCTTTGATTTAATTCAGTTTAATTTGAAAGTGCTTTCCATGTCAAATATGTTAAAGATTACAATATAATTTTATTGTGATTAAATACAGGTGCACTCGAGTCTAGGGATACAGAAGGAAGTGTGAAAGGGAGAGCAGAGTCGACTCAGGGACAGATAGCAGAGTCAACAACTCAGCAGCAGAACCCAGAACCACAAGCTAGGAACAAGGCATATAAAGATGATTCTGTTGATAGTTTTGATTACTTTGCTCGACCTCAGTCACAGGATATACATAAATTTTTTTCTTATCATCCTCAACAAATCCCAAATGTTCCTATACCAAAGGTTTTCAATAGCAAAGATAGAACAAACCGCAAGTGGCTAACTTACTGTGAAAAAAAACAATCTCTGTACTGTTCAGTTTGTTTGGCATTTGCACCTTTGGTAAGTGATGGCCCTTTCATAAAGGGAGGCATGAAAGACTGGAAACACATTCACCAAAGGATAGTGGAACATGAAAAAAGTAAGACACACAGAGATAGTGCAGATGCTTACTTTCTGAAAATACAAAAGGCAGATGTGAAAAGCCTGTTGACTGGCAACCACATGTCATTACGTGCTGAGCAAGTGAAAAAAAAACAGCAGGTGATGGAGCGTATAGTGGACGTTGTTAAAGTCATAGGCAAATGTGGCCTTAGCTACAGGGGAGATAAAGAAGAGGGAGCCTTTAGCTTAGAAAACATTGCTGTTAATCATTGTAACGTCCTGGAGTTGATTCTACTCTTGAGTAGATATGACATTTGCCTCCAACAGCATGTTAACACTTGCATTGAAAACAGCAAAAAGCAGCATGAAACTGGTGCAAAAGGCAGAGGCGCTCTAGTTACTCTGCTGTCAAAAGAGACAATAAATAAAGTTGTGGATGTCATTAGCCAACTGATAAAGGTGACTATAGCAGAAGAAGTGAGACAAGCTGGCATGTTTTCAGTTCAAATTGACACAACCCAAGATATCACCTCCAAAGACCAGTGTTCAATCATACTTCCATATGTAACAGATGTCATTCACAAAAGACTGTTTGCTATGGTGGACTGTGAGTCATCTACTGGCCAGCATTTTGTAGAGCTTCTGGAAAAAGTGCTACTGAACCTTAATATTGACATTAGCACATGTGTGGGCAACTCAACAGATGGTGCAGCTAATATGCAGGGTCAGTTTAGGGGGTTTTCTACACTCCTCTCTGAGCATTCCCCCAATCAGGTTCATATTTGGTGTTAGGCACATCTTTTGAATCTTGTACTGGCAGAGACAACAGGCAGTGTTGTGGAAAGTGCGTCTCTGTTTTTTAAGAGAGTCATACAAGCGCATGCAGAAGTGGGAGGAGAAGAGTCAGGACAAGCATCACAGACGACTGTGCCCAATAGGGCCAACTAGGTGGTGGGCTAAGGATCAGGCACTAAGTAAAGTGTTTGGGTGCTTCAGGAAATCCTCAGGAAGGCTTGTTTTTTTGAAGTGCTCATGACTTTAGACACCATTATAGATGATGGTACACAAAAGCCATCTGTGAGGGCCAAGGCAAAGGGATTCATAGAAGGCTTTTTGAAGTATGAGACAGTGGTCACTGCTCAACTCTTTCCTTCGCATTTTTGAGCTTACATCCCCCCTTTCAAAATACTTACAGACAAAGGGAATGGATATCATCACAGCTCAACGTCTGGTTGAGGGAACAGAGGAGGGTCTCAGGAAGTGTGATAGGGACTTTGAAGGAGTTAAGTGTGCAGCTGATGAGTTTGTGAAGTGGGCTAATGGAAAGTTGCAAGAGGAGGAAGAGTGTGAGCTTGTAGTGCAGGCTGCCTTTTCTGAGAGAAGGATCAGAAAAAAGAAAAGAATGCCAGGAGAGCTTGCAGAAAATGAGGAGTTAGCATCAGCTGATACTGACTTTGAGGTAAAAGTACACAATGTCACTGTAGACACAGTAATAGGCAGTATCCAAAGGAGGTTTTCTGCTAATGCAAAACTTTGCTCAGATTTTGCCTTTTTAGACCCTAGAAACTTTGCTCATGTGAGAGAAAATGGACTTCCCAGCTCAGCTCTGGAAGAAATAAGCAAATGTCTGCTTAAGTTTGACAACAGGGTTACAGTTGGCACATTATGTGGTGAACTGTACAGCCTTGCATCTCAGTGGGACAGACTAAAGATGTCCCCTCTGGAGGGTTACATTGTTAGGACAGCCAGTGAAATCCCACAAGGAGGTGATGAGGATCCTTCCATGGAACAGCAGGATGTCGAACTAGAGAGCAAAACGTGTCATTTGTGTTCATCTCATTCTCTCTCAGTACAATCTACTAACTGATGCCTACCATGTGATTGGACTTGCCTACAAGTTGCTATTAACACTGTCCATCACACAAGTAGCCTGTGAGAGAAGCTTCTCAACAGTTAAATTAATAAAAAACAGACTCAGAAGAACTTTGAGGCATTCATGCTCATGTGCACTGAGAAAGAAATTCTCATGTCTTTGGACAATGACACTGTGATAGATAAAGTTGCAGAGACCAGTGCTCTGCTCAGGCGTTTATTAATGTTTTAGGGTTGTCCATGTTTCCTTGAAGCTAAACTTATGCAGAGGAAAAAGAGATGAAACAATCATTAGAAAGTTAAACTGTGAAAAAAAGTCAGATAACAGTGCAATACTTGTTTATTTCTTTAACTAATGTACTCATATGTGTGAAAAATATTTGAAGTTGTAAAGCAGCTGTTTCCTTGAAAAAGAGATGATACTGTCATTAGAAAGGGCAATACAATTTTAATCTTTATTTTTTATTTTGTTTTATATATTTGTTTTTATTAAATTTTTTTCTTCATTTCAATGTTCGGATATTTATGAATACTAAATCTTAAAGAAAAGAGATTCTGATACTATCCTGTTATTTACTGTTCTAATAAATCTTCACTATGAAGCAAAACTTAGGCTTCTGTTTTTGCACTGAATTGGAAATGATGATATTTTTCAAAAATGCAATGAATTACAAGGCTGTAGAGAACAGTGTGCCTATTGCAGACTTATATTCTGAGGTTTTAATTACATTATTTTAATATAGTCAGTCGTGAACTAAAGTGGGCCGGTCTAAGGCATGAAACTCCGGGGCTGAAAATGAGTCCCAATTCGGCCCTGCCTGAGATCTTGAAATTATGGAATCAAACTGTGAAGTGTATTCTATGACAAAGATTGTTTTAGTAGCTCAGTATGTATTTTTAGTAATGTTTAAATGGTGTAATATTTGTGAATTTCATTATATACTTATCCATTTTCTTGCGAGTGCCATCAAGTTTAATCTCTGGTGATGTGCAAATGCAGCGAGAGCCCTCCCACACCGTGTTCTGATTGTCTGTGGTTTTTGATTGATTGACTTTTTGTTTTACAAATGAGGACTATCTTCTAGGATGAATGAAAATGTTTTTGGTAATCATATTGAAAATAACACTTAAATTAGATAATATTCAGACTTTTGAACTTTGAAGTGCTGGAAAAAGCTGTGTGTGAAAGTGGGACTGTCACGTCGAGGGAGTAAAATTGGATGATGTCATCAGGGTCTGCCAATGATGCTAGCAAGACGTTTCTAGTTTAAACAAACAGTATCAGTCCAACTTGCCGTAGACTGACAGTTCTATCCCGAAACAAATGCCAACATTTTGGTTCAGTTGTTTTAACACAGCAAACTACTTTCCCATGGAGCTCCTGTCTGCAGAAAGCTTGGCATGTGTGAAGAGAATGGAAATTTAACTGCCCTTACCTCACACACTATTTCACAAAGTACAGTGGTAGACTATCCATGAAGGATCTGGACTGCTGACAAAAATGTTGAAGCTTCAGTTCGATAGGAGTGACTCAGAAACTTGTACAAACAAGCATCCCAGTCCTGCATAGCCCTCCCTTAAGCAAGGCACTTAACCCCAGGATTTCCCATAGGAAATGTTCTTAAGATTAATATACAGTAAAACACCTTGTCTAAGGTTCTGCTAATTGACAACTTGTAACACTGTCACATAAGACACATGTTTTACCGCTCTATTTATTACAACGATTTTATGTATAATAGAGTTTTAATTGGTTTACATGTTTTTTATTGTCCATTTTATTCCTCTTATTTTAATGTGTGTATGTCTTTAAACGAGTAGGGGTCTGCCTGTCATGTGACTGATCACATGACAGGAACCAGGAAATAAGCCAGTATAAAGGAGGCAGCATGACAAACGATCAAGGGGGGGATTACAAACGTGATCACGAGTAGCTGGACTGTGGAGTTACATTTTACGGACTCACCTTTCCAGCAAACCACCTCACCTTTCCATTGGATTATCACTTTCAGGACTTTGTATATACACCGGTGGACACTTTCACATTGGGACTTATCAGCACACTAGGATTCTTATGGACTGTTTTATGGTATGGTGCGAATGGACTCCCTGCTTTTAAACGGTCTAAGTTATTCTAGTTTTATTGTGTTTTAAGTTCCATGGAGAAATTGTAAATACACTTTATTTATTCATTTCTGTTGTCTGTCTCATCTTTTTAAACACTCCAAAAACTCACACAGTTTAATCTGACCCCAATTTTAATCCATGTAAAATCGACCTATTGGGCCGATCGTTACAAACTAACACTAAAATAACGATACCAGTTTGTACCAACATAAAATATTGGATGCTAAAATCCAAAATGGTCAAGCCCTTATCCAGTTTCGCCCTTTAAAGGCTCCCATATACTCACCCTGCTGAGAGCAGCGTTTAGATGAATATGTAAATATGTGCTGTGCTTTCCTCTCAATAACAAAATAAATTAAAACACCTTTAAAAATGACAGCGGTGAGAAAACAGCAGTTACGAAAGCATCTGATCATAGCAGTCATGGTCATGTTTGCACCAGCTCTGCAATTCAGCGCTCCAAGTCACATCACGTTTATTTATATAGCACTTTTACAATAGATTGCTTTAAATCAAGCAACTTTACAATATATATAAAAGAAATAAAATAAAATGTGTCAGTGTCGCTTTCAATTATAATTACAACTTCCACAGCAATTTCTACTATAAAACTGCTCTCATTAGGGGTGTAATGATACAAAAACATGACGGTTCTGTACATACCTTGGTATTGAAGTTCGGTACGGGTTTGGAACAGCAGGGGGGAGAAAACTAAACATGAAATTGCTTCTTTTCTTCTTCTTTTTTTATTAAAAAGTGGTTTATTGAACAAACAACACTCAAAAAAACAAAACAAACAAACAAACAAACAAAAAAAACGTAAATTGCACATTGTCACGATCTCCTCTCACCATGCCTTTTATGATCTCCATCCACCATGCCTGTCACCACAACACACTACATTTCTGATAATCCTCCCTCGCCATCACCTGCTCACTCTGCTCAATCACCACACTTGTTTGCCATCAGCCTCATCAGTTGCCCCATATAAGAAAGCACCAAACACTCATGCATTGTCTGGGGGGTATTCCAGAAAGCAGGTTATGTGACATACCTGGGTATGTTTAAGAGTAAGTAAGCGGATAACCTCAACTTTTGGTTCCAAAAACGGAGGTAACTTTTAGGGTATGTAAGTAGCCATAGCAACTTGCTCTCTGAACATAACCTGCTCCGGAGCAGGTTATGTTCAAGGGTTAGTTAGCTTAAGAGGAATTCAGATGTGTGTTATATTATCAATATGGTTATATTAATGTATCTAAATTTGTTATATAGTTACAGTTATATACACAATGTTATATTATACAATATATAAATGTATTTTATTGTCATCTCACACATGGATCTGCTTTTTATCCTTTATAACAGGACATTTTCTATGCTATAATTTCTATAATAAAATACATATCATATATGTGATATCTTATTAAATAATTAGCATCAAAAAAACAATATTAAAATTAAAAATTATTGCACAACCACCCAATAGGTGGTGATGTGCACCAAGTAGGTTATGTAAATCGCCATTAAACAAAAGAAGAAGAATGAAGTAGAATGGCGCGCTTTTTCTTAGCGTCTGTTTCCATGGTGAATCATCGATTCGTCGCTCTGTTGAGAATGTCTTGTGTGTTAACCGGGAACATACTCTGGGTTGGCTGAACTTACTCCCGGACGCATTTTTGGAACCAGCATACCTCGAGTAAGCAAGGTTTGGGTTAATCAACCGAGAGTTCAGGGTATATGTGACAGTAAGTTAACCCTGCTTTCTGGAATACACCCCTGGTCTCATCACTACTAGGACTTACGTAACTACCTTGGATACCTACCTGTTACCAGTCTTCGGTCCCCGTCTGCCACACCAGCCAGCACCTGCAAAACTGAAGAATTGTTATTCATCCATGCTAAGTGTTAAAATCTTCTATAAATTACTTACCTGTTGGAAACTCAGCTGCTTTGAACTGCTGTTAAATAAAGACTGTCTTTCATGTTGCCATTGTGTCATCTTCTTCTGTTATTGTGACACACATAATAAGGCAGGTTTTGCATTAACTTCTAAATCTAATTATAAAATATTTTTTATGATTTTTCTACTCCAATTCATTGTTGAAATATGGTCATTTACACAGTTATTGTCATGACTTGTTTTCATGACAAACTTACTTAAACATATTTTTAATAATTAAGACATTATTAACAGGTAAAGTAAATAAAATTAATATATAAGCTAATATAATGCATATATTTAGTGAAATGTTCTCTTCTAGAGTTAATGTCTTTAGTAAACTAACATGCTGTCAACACTAAATGACTTGCCTGAGGTAAATGCAATTCTATGTGAGATATTATTCTCAAGCTGTTTTATTGATGTCTTTCTGCGGTTGAAACACTGGTTGTGAGATTGCACGTTAACATATCTATGCATAGATCATCTGTTCTTCTTCTGCGCTATTTCCTGTTGTGGCAGTTAGCAAACAGATGCATTACCGCACACACCCCTTCTGGATTAGATCTGTGACTGACTGTATTCATCATCTGACTGTATGCACCGGACCGTGACATTGTGACAGTTCGGGACAAATACACCCGTGTTCGTAGTTTTTAGCTGAGTCTTATCTCGATGGACTGAACTGAAAAAAAATTAACCGCAGAAGATTTCCACATGAAGGAAGACGGAGCCTCAGATCCACACCCACTTATTACGTCACTTGTCACGGAACAATGGTTGCTTGAAGGTATTTACCAGCCAGAGCAAACTTTTCTGGAAAGTTTGTTTTCGCAAGCTGTTTCAAACTCCAGAAACAAACTCCAAACGAACTTCATTTTGGCTTGATTTGAAAACCAATTAGTTTTTTTCCAATTTTGAGTGAAGTATATTGGGGCCTTAATAATGAATTGTTTTAAAAAGGTCTTTCGTAAGTACTTTGGTAGAAACCTTATGGACATTGCTCCAACACATATCAAATATATTATAATACACACAAGAAAGTCCGATATGGATTACTATTGCAATTACTGGATTTCGCCCAATTGTAGCGCAACAGCAAATGTGACTGTGTGATTCTTGCAAGATGCAATGAGGACCATATGGATATGACTTTATGCAGTAATTCAGAAGTCTGGCTAAACAAGAATACACAAAAATTTCCCTCACCTCAGAGTTAAACTCAGTAAGATAGCCTAAAAAAGTTCAAGCTTCAAAGACAGACCACAAAGCTTGGCAGGAACTTACAAAAAAAAAAAAATGTCAGTGGTGTCAAATAGAGGAGTAATTCAGCATTGCCATACACCTGCTGTCTCAGAATCCACAGAGCTGACCATGACTTTCCCCATGCAACAGTTACTTAGTCAAAGAATGTGCTGTATGCCCATAGAATAGGAGGAGTATTGTCTGTCCATGTAATTCTGAAAACAACTGCACATCCTCTGACAAATGGACTGGTGTATATGTGTATGGGAACACAATATTGAATTTGTTGTGCTTGTTACTTAATATTTTCTTCGTTTAGGCTACAATAAGAGGATTTTAACATAATACACTTTCAAACAATAGGCTCTTACTGCAAAATGGTTTACTGCGTTCACTGACAACAGAGGTCAACAAACAAGTAAGGAAAAATGTAGAATATAAACAGAGATGAGTAGATCTCTTACAGATTTCCTGATACTGATGCCCACAGCCAACAAAAATGTTTATTAATTGTCAGATATGGAATCTAAGTTTTGAACATTGAATCTTATTCCGAAACTGACTTCTCAACCAGAACAAACACACCATTTGTATTTGGGCCACATTTACACTTTGCATGCACATCCTGTTTCCACTTGGTGTTTTTCTAGGGGGTGATAGTCTTAATTGGCTCAAATTCAAATGAGAATGTCTATGTTTCGACTACCAAGAAATGATCCATGTTGTTAAGTGAGGTCCCGAAGAGAGTTAGCCAGAGGCTGTCTGTGTTTTGGAACAAGATGTTTACGCCACCACCCATTATGGGATTTTATTGCTGTCTTTTCCACAAACCACCAAACTTCATCACACTAGCCTTTCTTCATGGGATCTCTTTCTTTCATTGCCTCACTTTCATAGCTCAGGTGACTTAATGGAGTTTTACATTTTGTTCAAGTATGATAATTTTAGCAGAAAATGAATATGAGATTGTTGACATACAGAGCTTTAAATTTAAATGTTTTAATGTGAATGGTAAAGCTTTTGTCATAATTTGAGACTTTTTAAAATTTATTTTACAACAGTTTAAAAGTTTGGGGTCAGTAAGATGTTTTTAAGTTTTTGAAAGATGTCTCTTATGCTCCCCAATGCTGCATTTATTTGATCAAAAATACAGTAAAATGGTAATATTTTTTGTTGTTTTCTATTGTAATATATTGTAAAATGTAATTTATACCTGTGATCAAAGCTGGATTTTCAACATCATTACTCCAGTCTTCATTGTCACATAATCCTTCAGAAATCATTCTAATATGCTGATTTGATGCTCAAGAAACATTTCTATTTATTATCAATGTTGAAAACAGTTGTGCAGCTTCATATTGTTGTGTGATTTTTTTATTTTTATTTTTATTTTTGAAGGATTCTTTGATGCATAGGAAGTTCAAAAAAACAGCTATTTTTTTTTTTTTTTATGAATTTAAATAGCAGCACTTGTGTCACAAGCATCTTGGGCCTCAATAAAAAGTAAGAACATGTGACCGTCTCTATTATTTCAGTTTATTTGAAGTGATTTTAACATTGTCTGGTTTTCCANTTATGACTTTAGTTTGATGAAACTAGAGAAAAGTAGCAGGAGACTGCAGTAGCAATCTCAATTTGTACTCAGTTTAATGCCATTGCTGTCAAAAAGTATAATTTAAGACATTAACAAGTGATTTTTCTTTCCTATAGGTATATGTGGGAGAATTTTGAAAACCTTTTTGAATTCAGACAGGAGTATATATCATCTTTTTATGGCTAGTAAACTTGTCATTTAACAAGAAATCTTGAAAATAACAGCAAAAGTCGCCTCCTACCAAGGTCACCAGAAAGTTCTCCAAATACAACAAACTTTATGCTTCATTAGAGCATTTAAACTAACATGTAGTTACACTTGGCTTAGTCTAGACAGTAAATAATTCAGGTTTGTTTATGGACAGCACCTCCAGACTGTGTTGACGTGATAGCCACTGTTTCTTTGTATTACAAAGGACGTGACCTTTTAATATTCACATGCCTCAGAGAATAACCAATTCAGTTGTTCCTGCTGTAAGCACGGGTTGAAACAAAGGCAAGCAGCGTAAACTGAAACACTGAGACCTTCTGGCATCCTGCGTAGCTGATTCACACCCTGCAGAATCATTTAACTCAGGGTGGGAATTGCAAAAAGGCAGCATGGGAGTTCCCTGGGATGGCTGTTTTTATACACCCTCTCTGTGAAACGCCGTTTCAGTGACCCGATCAGCCTGAGAGCACACGGCTGCTTATTAAAAGCAAGAGGAAAGATGCTTTTCAAATTTACACAGTGCAATAACCTAGAAACAACAAATGCAATGCACAGTAAAAAAACATTTTCATAAACATGCATAGTTTTATGAGATTTTTCAAGTATGTACATAACATCAAGAGCATTTTTATAATACAATGCTTTCTTATATCATAGAAGCACATAGTATTAGTGAGTCATGTTTATTTGTTATTCTTTTTTTTTTCTTTCTTTTCCCAGCACATTTTGCGTAATAATCCTCCAGTGCAGTTCAGGCTGACTCACATGGCACAAGCACATGCTACACTTCCTGCTTTTGTGCCCCATCTAGTGGATCAAACATGTGAGACACAACTGTGATTGGTCCATTATCTCTGTGTTCCTTGCATACAAATGTGGGCACATTGTAGAACATATTTTATAATATATTTCATTGTACATTATGCTGCATATGTATTAGCATATTTATCTTGGTCTGATTGTATTCTACATACATTATTTTACATTTTACATATTGTATACTATATAATATATTTAAGAGGACAAAAGACTCTATACTGTGTATTTAATCTTATTTTTTATTGCACTTTCATTATTGTATATTTTTTAAGTAATTTTATATTAGTTAATACAGTGTGAACTAACATGAACATTTTACTAATGTTAACAAAGGTTAATAAATGCTCACTGTTAGTTCATGTTAGCTAATGTTAAAAAATGAGAACTTATTGTAAAGTTTTACTAATATCTTTTCCCCAGTTTTGCTTCATAATGATGTTTCTGCACAAATTAAGTTGTATTGTTCAGATGTTGCTCTTTCATGGTTCAGATGTCATAACGGAGTTCTTTCATTTGTTCAAGTTTGAAAATTTTAGCAGATAAACAGAAAATAAATAAGATTGTTGACATACACAGCAGTATATTTTAGTTCAGTCATGACAACTCTCTGAGTGGATTAAATTCAACCAGCATTTATTGGCATGGGGCATGAGGTATACATGGCTTGATTTTAGCGTACGAGATCTGCTACGCTGCTGCTGCTGAGCAAATACAATAATTTATTCAGCTTAGTCAAAAACAACAAACAAAGAAAAGGCTGCTGCAAGAATGGTAGAACCTCCGTAGCAGATCTCTACAGGTGGTGCTGGGGAGGAGGAGGGATAACAGAGCTTTCACATAGCGCAGCATGTCGATTGCAGGCTAGGTTACGATATATATATATATATATATATATCAGTTGTTCTCTGGCTGCTGTAACTGTATGTTTCTGAAGCACATTTGTTTTAGCCAAAATTGCAAGAGAAATTATGGTCAGATGAAGTTGATTATGTATATATGGTTGCATGGATTTACATCTGATTGGCTGGTGTCATGGCGTAGAAAGAACCAATCAGTGATCAGTTAGAGTTTCATGCCTGAACTCTGTATTTTTATAATTAATGTGGAAAGTACCTCTTGGAATTTTGTTGAGACATTTTTTTTTTTTCATATAAAAAATACTGTTCAAAAGTTTGGTGTCTGTAAGAATTTTGGTTACACTTTACTTCAAGCCTTTTTATATAATGCATTATAAAAGTATTTTAATGCATTAATTATGCCTTGTAATGCACCTTATCATGCACAATGAATAATGAATAATTGTAACCACAGTTGTAATTGTTATGATACAGAGGGGTCGAACACAGATGTAAACGGGTAAACAGTCTTTATTGAAACCAGTGAGCTTATAATGCAAGCAGGATGAGTCAGAAGAGTGAAAGGTGAAGGCTGGTGATAATTACTGTCCTTTTGGTGTTTGCAGAAGAGAGAGTCGTGGAAACGGGATGGANAAAAGTATTTTAATGCATTAATTATGCCTTGTAATGCACCTTATCATGCACAATAAATAATGAATAATTGTAACCACAGTTGTAATACATTATAATACTTTTCTATTCATTGAACGCACCTTTATATAAGTATAATGCATTAAAACAGATGACAAACAATGCATTCAGATGCAACAAGGAATCTTCTAATATTATAATGCATTTTATCTTTGGTTACAATTATTAACCCTTAAATGCATACCTCAGGTCTTTATCGACCCGGGACGTCATTCACTACCCTCCTCATTCATTTTTCAAAGTTCATCATCCTTCTTAGTATTCATCAATCAATTCATTATATAGAATATAACAAGAAAAAAAAAATCATAAAATTATAAAAGAATGCCTATTTTCCTATTAATTTTTTTGTAAAAAACTGTATAGGGTCGCTAACGACCTAAGGTGTGTATCAGTGTACATATATTTTTTTCTGCAAAACAATAATTGAATCTTTGATGTTGGAATAAGCACAATTCACCTTTATTCCACAAGGTGGCAATGTCTGATACACAATGATGAAGTGACGTTTTATTCAGACTGAAAATGAAAGAATAGGCAAAACATGAAATGGCTCAGCGATTTACTGCAGAGCAAGTACTGAATGCAATCAAATATGAGTGTCACTGTCACTTGATGGAGGATCTGGTGAAGCTATCAGCGATCAAAATATTGATTTTGAAGATGTTGAAAATGATAGTTTTGAGAATATGTTTGAGATCGCGAATGGGCTCATATTCGTGATCTCAAACATATTCTCAAAACTATCATTTGCTGAATGTACTGGGAAATGAGCTCTGACGAGGACAGTGATGATGGCATAAAACATCTGCTCAAAATGAACCCTTCCAAGCTCCAAAGGGTAACAAAATATGCTTTATTTTATTCTTCTGTATAATGGTTATTCTAATATTAGGGGAGTTTTGTATTATGGCGACAGGTGGAGATCCATCCGTGTTAGAAATAGATCCGGGTCGCTAAAGACCTGAATATGTAAGAATGATTGGCGAAACATTCATTTTAAATAAATAATTATTAAGGGTTAAATAAATTATTATTTACAATTACTTTTATTTTGATATTCTTTTGTCTTGTATTCCCTGTGTTCAGTTCCTGTTTAGTTCCTACTTTCTTGGTTGCCACAATTATTAATTGTTTCATTGATTAGTGTCTCACCTGTTCCTCATCATCTTATGTATTTATACCCTCAGTTATCTTCTGTTCTTTGTCTTGTGTTAATGTTTTGTCCTGGTGTTTCTTGTCTTTATTAAATGTGATTTCATCATTCATCTGCGTCAAGCCAGTACATGACAGTACCCCTGTGTGGCCACTAGCGCTGCTTTGTAATTGTATAAACATAACCACTAACAAATTTTTTATTTTCGTTTTCTTGGAAAGTTAATTGCTTAATCCATAATGCCACTGTAGCATTGATCTCAGAATAAAGCAATAGTATATCACTTGCAAATTTAGAAACATATCATCAGACTCTGGTGTTTGTGCAGCAGGGCACATTGGGGTCAGCTGGAGATCATGGACGAGGACACAAGCATCAGTGCAGGAAACACCTCAGGAGCAGCTGGGATCCAACATCCCACTGGAGCTTTATGACTCAAATAAGCTGAATACCATATGCTGGTGCACCATATTTAAAACTCACTGACATTCACTTCCCAGAGCTTGGTACTTTTTGTCAAGGTCAAAATATAAGGCTCTGGGAGTCTGACATTTTAAGCATTGGAGGTATTTGAGTTTAATGTGGAAAATATGTTCTCTTACCTCTGAGGAATTGCATTTGGGAATTTTCAGGCCTTTTGGGAATATTTAGGTAAGGCTTTCGGTGGGCGTACTGTGTATGCAATTCAGAATTTTCCGTATATTAACTAGGTTAATTAAACTCATCTACCATATGCTGTCTGGTACTTCAAGAGAATGCACACCCCGGCGTTCCGAGTGAAATCCACGGACAGTATGTAGTTTTTGGCATGACGTTACCTCAAGCAGCAATGAATATTTCTCGCTGCAGCCTGCGGATCTCAAAATAACTGAGCGCCAATAAAAATATTGTGACATATTTAATTTCAAGTATCTCACCCTATGGTGAACTCCCAGAACTGTGAAGGATGGAACATCGAGCTCTGCTTTAGATCGCAGCATCAGTCTCCTTTAAAACTGAGAAAATACATTTTTTTCTGTATTCCCTATATTTTTGCTTTCTCATGTAACAGTTAGGGGGAAAAAGACCTCAAAATATGAGAATGAACTATGCTGACACCACATCCAGCATTTCATTATGCAGTTATTCCCCTCAGAGCAGGCCTACCGTCTGTTAATTGGCTGCTCCATTTCAGTGTTTTTTAACTCGAGCACACCATTCGCCTCACATAAGACCAGACTGACTAGATTAAGACATTGCTCCTTAAGAACCATGAGAAATGTGGAATCGCAGTGGAGAAGAGAGTCTGAGTACAAACAGACATGGTAGAGGGAGAAAAGAGAACTTAGGAGAGCAAACGATGATTTGAAGGTTATGGAGTTCAACCAGGAGTTTATGCTCTCTAATTAAGTCAGCTGGGACTGTGAAGCTGAACACATCATTCACTTTTCTGGGTCAAATAGAATGGCTAAGAAGTGCTTTATGCAAGGCATCCAAATCAAATCCTAAATGTTTCATATTTGTTTGACACCAAATGCGGCAATTCAAAATACACATTTAGAGCAAGCTTTTATGTATTTTTTCACACCATGTTTAATGAGTTTAAAACTTACTCCACTACATTCTGTGCTCTGATTCATGACTTATATGCCAACAGTACCAAGAGTACAAATTACAGTGATAGAAAACTTTGAGACAAGAAACATATGCGTAAAGGGTGATGAACTGAGAAATCAAATTTTCCTTGAGTTTTTGACATAATATAAGAGGTCATCATACTTTAAGAATATCCTGTAAATTTTAGAGCTGAAAACTTCCTTGTTAGTCCACTAAAAGCTTTAATTGACACCAGACCCAGCAAATGACAGGATTTACAAAGTGGGGATCTATGACGTCAAAGGGCAGCAAGCACCGCCTCTGCAGAAGAGGATCAACGCCTACTTCATCCCTGCCTGTTTAGCCCCGCCCACAAATTCACGCATGACATGCAATAGAATAGGTAGCCTAAGTAACATAGGCCTATGTGTTTCTAAATCGGTACGAGCTACCAAACAATAAACATGCCGTTGAGGATTACAAAATATTGTGCAGTGCCTGGACTCGACAGTAATGCAACATGTAAGTAACTGTGTTAATTACAATGCCTGATCTGATATGTAATGATTCATGTACAGTCAGATGTTCTTTGTCTGTGTGTCAGTAAATCAAACCAGTGCCTAAACGTGACTAAACGTTTCTCTTAGTAGGATGAAAATAATCTGTTATTTAACGGTGATTAAATTATATAAAGAAAGCGATCAAAGAAAGCCGCCTTTGCAATCGTTGGAGCAGCGCGCTGAAGCTGTCAATCAAACAGCGCGAGTTTATCAGTGACTGACGCGCAAAACTCCCGTTTTATTCAGCGAATATCGCGTTTGCACTGTTAGTGAAGATGAAAGCATTTGTTAGTGTACAGAAATTGAGTTGCAATGACGAGATCACTGCTTCATGCACTCAACAACATGTCTGTGATCGGCTACAGTGTTCATCTCTGCAACCTTTCATGCCACGATCTCAGTATAATGCCATCTGAATGTAATGCAACACTTTTCACGATTAGTTAACCGTGAGAGCTGTAATAGTAAAAATGCGCTAAAAGAGAGAGTAATACTAAGCTATTTCATATGCAAAGATGTCAGCCAATCACAGCAGTGGGTGTTTACACTGAAGTCTCACAGCAGACACGCCCCTTAAAACAGAGCTTTCAAATCAGAGGGCTAAAATCAGGGTAGGAAAAATGCCTTTTATTTATAAATTATGACAATTGTGGATGTAAAAAGCATACTAATATTATAAGTGCACCCCAGGAAACATTAAAAAACAATAAACCAATGCAGTTCATGACCCCTTTAATACAAGAATTTAAACACAGCAGTCAATGCTTGGCCAATGAATTGCAACCATTGCATTGCTTTGGCAGATCGAAGACAGTTTCTGCTAATTACACTTGCTTCATAAAGTGGAATGCAGTGGCGTAATGAAATCATGCTTTTGCATCCTGTTTCGAACTTAAGATTTTTGTGATTTAGGCAAAAGTGCCAAGCTACTGAAAAGAACATTACCATTGTCTTATATGGTGAACGAACAACACTTCACTGTTTAGCGACATTTAACTCATTCACTGCTGCAATGAACTGCATTTTAAACATACCAGACTTGTTTTTTTTTGTTTTTTGGAGATGGTCATTCCAAATATGTTGTGAAAGAATCCAGTTAAACTGATGCGGTCAGTTGTGATTTCTCTTTGACGTTTAAATATGTATATATATTTATTCAAATATATACAGTTGCAATCAAAATTATTCAGCCCCCTTGACCTGCAAGACATTTTGTTGCTGAGAACAAAATTTTATGAAAATAATTCAACAAAGGCATCAACTATTATACAAAGTTTATTAATACACATTTGAGTGATTCTGAGAATGTGAAGTTGATGAAAAATGAAAACAACCAAATTGGTTCTAAACATTTGTCAGGTTCATGGTTTTGTTCAGTGTGTTTTGATTTAGTTTTGTTCTGTCTCCCTCTCCCTAGTTTGTTCCCTCAGCTACTGATTCCGTTCACCTGT
Source organism: Anabarilius grahami (assembly GCA_003731715.1). Classification (NCBI taxonomy): domain Eukaryota; kingdom Metazoa; phylum Chordata; class Actinopteri; order Cypriniformes; family Xenocyprididae; genus Anabarilius; species Anabarilius grahami. The sequence continues at coordinate 6,578,173 of RJVU01029436.1, forward strand.
TCTGTTAATTATCTCATTAGTTCTTGTTATTTAAGACTGAGTTCATTGTTCGGTGTTGTCGATTGTTGGTTGTGTTTACTCCTGCGTTTCCTGAGTTGGATTATTGAATTAAAGACTGTTTCCTCTATAGTTCCTTGTCTTTGTGTGCTGAATACTACTACTGAGCGTGACAACATTCATGTACAAAATTATTCAACCCCCAAAAGTAAAATTTTGTTCAGAATCTTTTATTCTTTATAACCTCCAATAAATGCTGAGAAGCTTCTGTCACCTTTCTACTGCAATCTTGGCCCATTCCTTGTTTGAAAAAGCTTCCAGATCATTTTTGGTTTTCACGTTTCCACTGCTTTCTTCAAATTCCACCAAATTCTTTCAATGAGATTTAAACCTAAAGACTATACAGGCCACCCAAGAACATTCTACAACTGATCCCTGAACCAAACTTAAGTAGATTTGGATGTATACTTTGGGACAGCTGTCCTGCAGGAAAGTCCATTGATCATCAAGCTTCAGTCTCTGCACTGAAGGCTTCACCATCTTTGCCAAAATGGCTTGATACTTCAAATAATTCATGATGTCCTTCATACAGTCAAGATTTCCATTTCCTGCAACAGCAAAGCACCCCCATAACAAGACTGGACCACCTCCACATTTGACCATGGAGATGGTGTTCTTTTGCTCATAAGCTTTACCTTTTTGTACCAGACATACCACTGATCCATGGGTCCAAACTGTTACAGTTTGGTCACGTCACTCCATAAAACCTTTTTCCAGAACTCCACAGGTCTATCCAAAAGAATTTTAGCATATTCAAGTTTGCCTTTTATGTTCTTTTTGGTCAAGAGTGGTATTCGGCAAGATGTCCCAACATGAAGGCCATGCTTGCCTAATGTTCTTATTCTCTGCATTTTCCTCCTTTCATCAGGTCATCTTACAAGTCTTTGGCAGCATATTGAGGGTTTTTCTCAGTTGGTCTGATCAAACGTTTTATTCACCTTAATGATATTGTGCTTTTTCTTCAACGCCCTCAGAGGTTTTTTGGTACAACAAATTTTAAACTTATGAATAAGGCTGCCAGTTGTGTCTCTATAGGAACTTTGAGTGTTTTGGAAATCTTCTTGCAGATACTTTATAATGTAATAAAACAATTTGTTCTGTATAGCCATACATATAGCCATTGTTCTCTATTGGCCATATTTGCTACTATGAATGTATGCTAAATGTATGTATATGTAACAGCACAAGCTAATTTAGTTTTGTTATAAAGTTTCCATAGGCTTAACTGTGTTTTAACCTAATTTTGTACCATACCATACAAATAAGTGACTTAAAAACAACAACATTGAAGGGGTTGAATAATTATGACATACATTACAATCAATCAATCAATCAATAATAATCATTTAACTCGAAAGCATTACATGAAATATTGACATTGTCACTTTTAATTGGCCACTAAACTGTTATAGGTGCAAATAAAAAACATGTATCTTTAGAAAAGCTTACTTATTATAGTCTCCGGGGGGTTAAAACATTTTGATTGCAGCTATGTGTGAATATATATATATATGAAGAAATTGATTTTATAAAGCAGTAATAAAGGGAATTATTCAAGACAATGACATTATTCATTTGTTACGTAAAAAAAATAAATAATAATAATAAGTCTGCCAGTCACTAACCAGTAAAATATCATTAGTTACCACTGTTATCATTATTGATACCAGTAAAATAATTATATATCATTATAAGTTAGTTACACTATAATAACAATAAACAACCATATGATTTCAGCAAGATTAGTGATTGAATAATGACACATTATGGAAATGTTTGACTATTCAAAAAATGCATCTAATCTAAAAGGATTAAAAAAACAAATAATAGGCTATAATAATTTACATGACCAAGTGTTCATTTATTATCTTTAAAATATCGTATCAGAAAGGGGCATATCTGTACTTGTAACTAAGTTTTGGAGTTCAGTTGCACAAATTCTTGTTTTCTTTACAAATGGTTTTGTTGGTTTAAAAACACAAAGATCAAGACTGTATTAATTAAAATGTTTATTGTATTAAATTACATCAATTAATTAATTGATTGTTGTATTAACTGTTTTAAATAATTGATCTTCCAAATTTAAACTCCAATATCATATTTTGTAATAGATGTCTGATAAATGTGAACACAATGTAAAAGTGAACACAAAAATCATATGGACATAAATTGAGATTTGTTGACTTATAATTGACTTATTTATCCAACAGCTATTACAAAATATGATGATGGAGTTTAAATATCCAAAGGGTTAGCTATGTAAAAAAGCTAGATTTTAACCAAAATTATTAAAGTAAATAATGGAAGATTGGGGCAAGTTGTCACACAAGTAATAAAGGTATTTTTAAAAGACCTTTGATGGTTGCACTTTATTTTACAGTGCGTGCACTTACATGTGTACTTACCTAAGAAAGTAGTGGGTAATATAAGGTGGCTACTTGGGTTAAGGTTAGGTTAGGTTTAAGGTTAGTACCTTGTTATTACCCAGTTATTGTGCTTACTAAAATAAGTACATAGTATGTAAATTGTACGTAAAGCACGTAGTTTGTAAAGCACATACTATGTAATGTTACCCCTTTGATAATGTGTGAGACAACTCCACCGCTGCTGTACCAGTAGGGGGCAACATTCTTTATTGCATTACACAGCTGAGGCCTCCAGAGACATAAGACAGACAGATATGTTGCGTGTGCATGTGTTGGGGCTCTTCTTGCAGGAGACTAAGCTCTTTTAGGGGGCACTATCGTGTTTGTTTATAGCAGTGAGATGGAGGTGTAATTAAATGGGTAAGCTACACCATGCTTCCATTAGTATTGATCCACTGCTGTATGGTTACATCTACAAAGTACCCCCTTGTGAGCAGGGGAAGGGAGTTTTATGTTTCCTCCAATCTGCAGCTTTTTTATATTTAATGGATATATTTTGGCCTATGGATATAATTGTAGCTGAGAGACCACCCTGAAGAGAGGCTGTTAGAATGGCAGGCTGGCAGCTCTGATGCCACAACTGCTCAACACTGAAGAGTCACATGGTCGCTTATCAATAAAAGAGAATGTGTGCGATTTGATAGATAACATCAGCTATTGTAATGACCATCAGCGTGTAATCTGGGAAAGGACACCATTGTAAAGCAATAATCATAGATTTGTGTTCCAACGGAAAAATCTGACAGCAAGTTGCAGGTCAAAAACACTATTAGTATCGCTCATCTTCTACAAATAGCACTAATATAATCATAATGGATCTAGATGCAGTATAAAAATAGCCTTTTTAAACCCTTTATAAAATTGCCATGGCTTTTATGGTTTATTTTTCTAGGCTGAGAATTATTTTTGAGAATGTGGTAAACATTACTAATATTAATCATAATAATAAACAATATGTATATACAGTCCCTGTAAAAAGTTTGGAAACATTACATTTTTTAAATGTTTTTCTGTAAGAAGCTCAGCAAGGCTGCATTTAACTAATCAAAAATAACAGTAAAAACAGTAATATTGTGAAATATTATTACAATTTAAAATAATTGTTTCTATTGTTAATACATTGCAAAATGTAATTTATTCTGTGATCAAAGCTGAATTTTCAGCATCATTACTCCAGTCTTCAGTGTCACATGATCCTTCAGAAATCAGACAGCAGCAGCTCTACTGTATTAAGCTGCTGTCCCTTTAAGACCTAATGCATGGCCACGAATCCTGAAAAGAATCCGATTTCTTTCCCAAATGATAATGTAGCACTTAAGACATAACCGATCTTATTATTATCAATGATGAAAACAGTTTTTGCTTCTTAACATTTTTGTGGAAACAATGACACCATTCAAACATTTGGGGTAAGATAAAAAAAATTAAAATAAAAAATAGAGATAGAAATTACGCCACCTTGGAATTATAAGGTTCTATCTGTATTCTAAACAGTTTTGTGATAGTGAGCTTCAACGTTTTTGAATTCTATACTCCTTTGTGGATAGACCCTTTTTGTTTTCTGAAAAAAAAAAAGGTCAAAAATGTACAAAACAAAAAAAATCACTCAATGTAGCCCTGAATAAAAATATGTGAATAACCCAGTTTTGACAAAAATGTCAGATAGAACCTTATAATTCCAAGGTAACAATTAATACTTTTATTCATCAAGCATGCATTAAATTGAGTGGCAGTGACAGTAAAGTGACAGTGAAGACATTTATAATGTTACAAAAGACTTCAATTTAATAATTGCTTTAATAAATTTAATAAATGCAAATAAAGGATGTTCACTGAAATTTCTATTCATCAAAGAATCCTGAAAAAAGTATCACCATTTCCCAAAAAATGTCAAGCAGCACAAATTAATATTGTTACAATTATAATATTATTACAGTTTAAAACAACTGTTTTTGAATATTTCAAAATGTAATTTATTCCTGATCAAAGCAGAACATTCAGCGTCATTACTCCAGTCTTCAGTGTCACATGATCTTTCAGAAATCAGTCTAATATGCTGATAGAAACCTTTTTTTTTTATATTATTTAAAATATTATTGTTTTTACTAAATTTTCATCTAAATAAATGCAGCCCTGGTGAACACAGGAAACTTATTTAAAAAACAAAAAAGTTAAATAAAAATTAAATAAAGTAAAAAAAAAATCAGTTACACTTTATTTTAGTCTCCTTGTTACAGTGTAATTATATATGTAAGTACTGAGCAAAATTAATTTACAACATGTATACTTACAATAGGGCTATAGGATTAGGGTTTGTTTTAGGGTAAATATGAATATTAAATTGTTATTACTGGAGTAAGTACATGTAACATGTGTAACACTAAAATAAAGTTTTACCAAAAAACTTAATTATTCCAAACTTTTGACCTATAATGTATATATAAACAGAAAAAAAATATGAAGGGTGTACACTATTATTCAGTATAAAAATTATATTTCCAACAAACATTGGCTTATGCATGAGTCTAATGGACTACTACATATATATATATATACATATATATATATCCCCATGGTGGATTAATTGCATGGAATAGAGCAATCAGTACAATACATTTTTTTGTGATTCATAAGGGTTTGAAACAACACTTATTTACATACCGAATTGGGCCTTGTCGTCTTTGCATGCATTTTACATCTGCCTATACTCTGACTATGTGCAAAGTCTTTAACTGACAAATCAGTCCACTCAGCCGTCATTTTGTATCACAAATAAAGGCAGCTATTTCCAGTCATGTTTTCTGCCTACATCTAGGGTGAATTCAGGGTGATTGGGACACTTTTGCCATAGAGATGAATTGGAAAAAATGTCCCAATCAACCTTAATTCACCCTACTAAAATAAGCAATAGCTATATATAATATATAAATGTGCTATGATGTTGCATTTTATTTAAACATTTATCCAAGTCTAAAACCTATTTCCATTTCATACTCATTCACATAAATAAGTATTCTCAGTGACAGCTATTTGTAATGCAACATCTGACACAAATTCAGCTGTTAATGTACAAATGAATGAAAGCATGACAATATTTTCCCATCATATTTGGTCTCTGTTTGTTTAGAATATTGCCAAAGGTATTCTGGTGATGGTTTTGAAAGTGAGAAATGCACTGGTAAACTTTAAAGACACTTTAAAGACTTCAATTTTGTGCTTATGCAATAGGGGAAAGAAGGGTGGGCCACACTGTATGTGTCCCCTCTGATTCCAGCAGCCAATTGTAGCACTCAAATGGAGAAGCGCCAAATTGCAATCTCCTCCTCATCGGAAAGGGATAAAGGTAAGAAACTCCTTGTTTTGAGTCCCAGCCTGCGAAGCTGAAACACTAACAGATACAACACCATTCTGAGTTTGTCCTGTAAGGGGATAGACATTAACAGATACAGTACATTCTTGTTCTGAATCTCCCCTCGAGAGAAACAAACAGATCAACAAGTTCTGGGTCGCAACTCTGTAAGGAGTGAGACCAGGGGCGATTCTAGGATTTTGATTTTAGGGGGGCTCAGCCCCCAATAAGGGTATGATTAAAAAAATATTATTTGACTATTAGGGTAGGGTGGTATGCTACTAACCTTACTGCAATCCACTATTCCATTGTATTCCCTGTATTTCATATATGGGAGTAGGAGTACTGACTGAGCCATATACAACACTGTAATAAAAAAATAATTATTGGATGTGACCACTAGAAAATAGGGAATGTTGATTTTTTTTTTTTTTTTTACAATGAAGACCTCCTGATTCATTCACTGTACAAACACACGCACACATGTTTCCAGTACAAACACAACATTTTACTGTTTGCATTTCTATGCTCACATACAAACCTCAGATAGGAATTTTTCTGACAAAATTAAATAACATTTTAACCAGAAAATAACATAAAAGCCATAAACTTTGATTATCCATATCAGCAATATAAACAACACAGGTATGAGGCTGGACAATGGATTAAGTGGGGGCTGTGGTTAACTATCAGACAAACCATGTATTAATGTAATTGTCTATTGGCAATATGATTCATCTGTTCTATATTTATTTCTATTTATTAAAAATAACAACATGAATTATTAATTTGCCACTTCTATAAATCAAGTACAAATCTAGTATAAATAGTATAAATCAAGAAAATCAAAAATCCCTTTACTCTACGCTTACTCTAATTTATGTATCATGACACTCCTCCTGATTCATTATTACTTAATACAAAACTATATTTAATAATACAAAACAAAATAACTCCACATTCTCTCTCTGGGCCATCTAGTGCTTTCAGACAATGATGTGTGTCATTTCTGTGCATGGCTGCATAATGTAATGTCAAAATACATTATAATATGTCTGTAATTGTAAAAAGTAAATTAAAATAAATCATGATCGTTTTCTGAATCTAAAGTATGTTTTCATGGGTGTTAATCACTTCATTTTTTGTAGGAATAAAAAACAACTATCACACAAGGGCTGAAGGTGAACGCAGCGAAACGTATTGGTATTGGATGAGAAACCGAGCCGTCCCGTGTGCTCCCAATGCTCCAGTAACATTACATTATGTAAACTGCAATGCATTTATGACAAAGAACTGCACCGATGCAGATGTAATATCATAGCATTAGCAATCTATCAATAAATGCACGCACACACGACACACACCTTGTGCTCTCTGATGTTCGCTCTGCTCGGCGCCCCTGCAGATTGAAAAAATGCGCTAAATCCAAGCAGACTCAGATAAAGGGAGGAGCCGAAACTTGACGCAGCTTGCCGCCGTTTCAAATGAGTTTCTTTAAAGGGGACTTAAGCGATCAAAAATGTATTAATCAAATATTTTTTTAGGGGGGCTGGGCAGAAGCCCCCCTAAAAAGGGCCTAGTGACGCCCCTGAGTGAGACATTAACAGATATACCAAGTTCCCTTTCGATACTCCACTCGTACTGCGTATGGGGAAAAGTCTCCCTTTTTCCCCGTTACTGAAGCCTTTTTCAATAACGCAGTGCAACTGCACCGTCATTGGTTCACTCATAGACAAGTTGTTGAACCAATGACGGCGCGGCACGGCCGCGCAGCCTATGGCGAAGAGCGCGCGAACCTTCCCGCCGAAAGAGGCGGAGTTAGGGACTATATAAGCAGGCGTTTCGCCATAGGATTTCAGTTCTTTCTCCTTCAGCGACGACAACGCATCTCTTCGCTGATCTCCGTCTGAAGCCTGAAGAAGCTCGCCGCCTGGGAAGAAGCTCTCGCCGCCGTCTGAAGAGGCTCCTGCAGCGGACTCAGCTGAACTCGCCGGTCGGAGCCAANGTCCTGTAATGGGAGAGACACTAACAGATACAACACCGTTCTGAGCCTCTGGTTCGTCCAGAGAGACAACAACAGATCCCATGATCTGAGTCTACAGCTTGTGAGGCAGCAACAGATACAACCAAGTTCTGAGCCTCCAGCCTGTGAGGAAAGAGACATTAACAAACACTACATTCAGAGTTTCGTCCAGTGAGACAGTAACAACTACAGAGAGACAAATGCGGAATTGACCAAGTTCTGAGTGTCTGGCCCAGAGAGGCAGAAGACTCACAGACATTAGCAACAAGGTTAAGCTCAGGAGAGAAAACCTTCACTTCAAGGTACCTTTATCTGCGTGTTTCTAGATTGTTAAGGACCTTCTGCACCTACGCCAGGGCTTCATCTGCGTGTTCCAGATTTTAGGACCTTTTGGTGCTCCAGGAGATCAGCGTCCCACAGAGCTTCGTGTTCAAGGCTGTTGAAATAAATTCTGGCTCCTTTCCCCACTGCATCGTCACCCAGCACAACCAGTGGACTATGTCACTGTCATCGGACTCAACCACGTATATCAGATTGCAAAGGCTTAGTTTAATTTTACTGCACAGTTATGTTTTCTGGAGGTGTACAGGAATTTTTTTTTTTTTAATGACATTGCAGAGGTTTATTTTTTATCAAGTGTACAGTTGTACAGTTTCATTTTTTTGCATCTTGAAATAAATATTTCTATGTATCATTCTGTGTTGTGTTTGTTTCCTTTTTGTTTAGAAAATAACTTAGCATTTAAATCTCCTTTATAATACTTTACGACAAAAATAGTGAGCTCATCTATAGTAATAACTTACAACTACTAAATGTTTTATAACTACCTGAATTAATCATGAATTACAGTATGAATATGTGTTAATAAAGCATTTATTAACACACAGAGTAACTATTAATTTGTCTAAATAACAAGATGTATAAATGTACATTTAAATTGTTTATTATACATTTACTTACACTTTCTAAATGATCTTATGAACCACTGACAACTCATAAATAACTGGTTTGTAAATAATGTAATACTTAATTCAGAAATAATAAATTGATCATTAATAAAGTATAAAAATAAAATTATTAAACACATTATTGATATGCTTATAAATCAAGAATAAAACATTTACAGCTGTATTTATGAACTACAGAGCCCCTAAAGGGACATTGTGGTGAAAAAAAATTGGGATGGGAGGAACTTTTTTTTCCGAAGCGTTTGCGTTCTCTCGCAAAATTTTTGCGTTCTCTAGCAAAGCTATGCGTTCTCTCGCAAAACTTTTGCATTCCCTCGCAAAACTTTTGCGTTCTCTTGCAAAGATATTTGCTTTCTCTTGCAAAGCTATGCGTTCTCTTGCAAAACCTGTTGTGAGATCTGACAAACACTTCCTGTTTAATTTCTAAAATTCTGTTTAAGTTCCACACGTTTACAATGGAATGCTTCATATTTTGAACCTGGACTCAAATATAAAGAAATGCTTTTTACATATAGATGTTCTCCCACAATTCTGAAACATTAGACAACTAAATGAAATAACATGTAGGCCTAATTTACTTAAGGTTCAGTCAAAATGTTCTATTTAATGTTATAAATGAGTATTTTTTATAAATATCTAAAATTTTATAAATGCGTATAGGCCTAGGCTTATATAAAAAAAACAAAAAACAAAACAAACATATATATATATATAGAATATATGGAATGAAAGTCTGAATATATGGAATGAAAATCTGAATATATGGAATGAAACTTATATTAAATGAAAACTGATGTTTTTCATTTGTGATTGTTCAGATGTTGAACTATGAGCGAGTCTGCGCAAAATCTAGTAGCAACAATTTTAAGTAATAAGGAATTAATAAACACGCTGGCGAATGCGTGTACGGGCCAAGATACTGGCAACCGGACTAAATACGCTTCTAACCATGAAGAAATCTGTGCGCTATTTTATCGCTGGCCAACCTCTAGGCCAACAAGTTCCTGCTTGTCCGGCAACAGAAATAAACAAGCCTTTCACCTCTCCCTCACATGGACCACCCAGAGCATCTCCTATCTACAATCTTCGCCCGTTCACTCGAAAGGGTCCTAGACAGAAGAGGTAAGAATAGAACTGAATGCATTTGAATTGCGGTTGGTAAGAGTTTTATTTCAATCATAGTCATAGTCATAGTAAAACTCATAAATATCACAGGTGTTAGGTTTGATTTCAGACGTAGTCAATATTTTATCTTTAAATTTAAGGTAAATAAATTTGGCTTGTTAAGTTTTATTTAAACTTTGAAATGAATACTTTGGATTAGTACACTGCTGTATTAATGGCATGTATGTATGTATTTATGAGTAAAATAAATTATGAAGTTACACACTTTAACAGTGCAGTATGGTAAGAGACAAATGTTGATGGTTGACTATGAACCACAAAAATAAATAACTGTAGTTTACACTAAATTCATTGTAAACAGTGCACAATTGTGAAAACAAAACAGCATGCTGGTTAGGTATGTTTTGAAGCATGGAAGCTGGTTTATGCTGGCCCTTAGCTGGTCATGAGCTGGTTTAAGCTGGTCAAGTGCTGGTCTATAAGCACTTTCATTCCATACAGTATATTCAGATTTTCATTCCATTTATTCAGACTTTCATTCCATATATTCAGATTTTCATTCCATATATTCAGACTTTCATTCCATATATTCAGAATTCCATTCCATATATTCAGACTTTCATTCAATATATTCAGACTTTCATTCCATACATTCAGACTTTCATTCCATATATTCACTTTCATTCCATATATTCAGACTTTCATTCCATATATTCAGACTTTCATTCCATATATTCAGACTTTCATTCCATATATTCAGATTTTCATTCAATATATTCAGACTTTCATTCCATATATTCAGAATTCCATTACCATATATTCAGAATTCCATTCAATATATTCAAGTTTCATTCCATATATTCAGTCTTTCATTCCATATATTCAGAATTCCATTCCATATATTCAGAATTCCATTCCATATATTCAGACTTTCATTCAATATATTCAGACTTTCATTCCATACATTCAGACTTTCATTCCATATATTCACTTTCATTCCATATATTCAGACTTTCATTCAATATATTCAAGTTTCATTCCATATATTCTAGTTTCATTCCATTCAGACTTCCATTCTATATATTCAGACGTTCATTCCATATATTCAGATTTTCATTCCATATATACAACCAATCATATTATAAATACTATAATTTCCTGAACGGCATGTCATAAATATATATATACAGGTCCTTCTCAAAAAATTAGCATATTGTGATAAAAGTTCATTATTTTCCATAATGTAATGATAAAAATTAAACTTTCATATATTTTANTAACATATTGGATTACCTGCAAAAGCCTGGAACTTGCTCAGAATCCTTAGTTCATCTCTCAAAAGCAAGTATTTATGTCAATGAACATATCAGTGTCATCAGAATGACAATTCCTTGTGTCGTTGTTCTCGAACAAGATAGTCAAAATGCTTAGCCATGTTGTCAATATAACAGTGATGAATATTTCAGATGTAGCCTAAACTATGGCTATGGTTTTTATGACAGTGAACAAATTACTGTAAAATGTCCTTATATAGTCTTGTCTTTTTTAAATAAAAAAGACAAGACTATATATACATACACTGTATATGTGTGTGATATAGTATGTATCTGTATAAAGTTCATTTAGCCTACTATACTGTAAGTATAAAGCAAGTGTAATATGCTACTGTAAGTGTCAAAATGCCACTGTAATATTAAGATTATAGCATGCATACCATATTAGAGTACAGTGCACACTGCTGAAATACATACCTGTTATGTCTACGAAATGCTTGAATGATTGAGGAAAAGGTTTTTCTCCAAACGTTCGGCTGTACATTTAGACCCACATAAGCCATTGTAAGGTCATGATTGAGAACATAGCTCACAATAGTGGGCCTCATTTCACCAAAAACGTGCCTACGCCCTTTGCCTTATACCTCTTCCTCTGTTTTGCCTCCCTACCCTTCTACCACACATCCTTACTCTTCTTCTTCTTCCCAGCTGTTGACCCTGTTTGTTTCCATGATGTTCTTGCATTATCAGAAATTGAAACTCTTGTGTTGTACTCTGTCTATATATGCTTTCCAGTTGAATATTCATGACATGCATCTTTGAGCTGTTTTAGAGAACTGGTTGGGTCAGTGGTTGATCTAATACTTTACATTTCCCTGAATACATTAATGAAATTCAGGATTCACCTGCAAAATTCATCAATTCAGGACACATTTAAAAAAAGTCTAATAGAAATGTATAGATAATATACTTGACATTGTGATAACTAGGTCAACCATTTTGCATTTAATGACTTGTGTGATGAACTAATGACTAGATGTTTTGAGGGGTAAGACTATTCAACAGAGAACCATATAACACATTTTGAGCAACATGACATTAGCAATTGATAATGTAGGAAATAGCAGACAATTGTACATAATCAATTGCCTGGATGTTCTAAAGCATTTGAAATTTGTTCAAAAGAATGAGAAACTGCTTTTATGATGTGCACAAGTGACTAGATGATGTGGAGGTTGAACAAGTAGTTTTGAGAATTTCAGTTCTGATCTGAGAAATGTGCCAAAGCAACTGAGAAAAACTGTAAATGAATTTGTTATGTTAAAGAAATGAACTGTTGAAATTAATTAATCAAATACATTTTAAAAGTCTCTGGTCCCCACCTACAGGTGTAATAATGTAAAAGATACAATCTTTATTTGAAGTGCAACATTAATTTCAATAATTACTCATTTTGATCGCGGTTGCCGCAATGTCAGTGTTTAGGCTATATCCGGACTATAAACTTTTATCCCAATACTTTTGTTACTATCTGATGTTTGCAATGCAGAAATAACAATACTGAGAGGCTGAAAACACTGTTTGTGAAGTGTTTTCAGACATATAGGCTACCTTACCATTGCTCTCTCTGGCAGAGGAATAGGCTATTCCGGTTTGATCATAATTTAAGGTGTAATAGATGTTGCGGAATCACATTCATTTAGGAAAAAGATTGCGTATGAGTTTGAATCGAGATCGCAATCTTGTAATGATTAATCGTGCATACGGGTCTATATAACTTATGTATTTTTGTATATATTTCCACCAGACCTCAAAAGCAACCCACTGAACCTGATGCACTAGAATTGCTGTTTGGACATTTATTAGGAGTGTTTTTTAAATATATATATATTTGTTTGTTTGTTTAGGCTTTTTATTTCATGAAAACCCATTTCATATTAGCTGTATTTAATGGCACTCTTCTCTATAACAGTGAATATACAGTTATTTGACAGTTACAGACAATGCAGTGACCTGTAAATGCATTAAATCTATAGACTATAATGCTATGATATTATGACAAATATTAGAAATTTGCTATGGTGGTATATTTAGTCTCCACATTTTAGGGAATGAAGATCTGATCCTGATCTACATAGTTCTGTCTTAAATCAGAGTATATTTTTCTATATATCTCAACACAAGTAGTCTACACATGTTACAGGCTGCACTGGGACATGAAGGTAGAGGATCCAAATGCAGGTCTTTATTGAAAGGGTAATCCACACTCAAGGTCAAAGAACAAGTAAAGGGTCAAAATACACAAGGCGGCAGTCCAAACAGACAACAAGGCAGGCAAAACAGGGAAATCCAAAAGACAGGCAATAATCCAAGAACCAGGAAACCAGGAAACCAGAAACCAGGGAAATGCTCAGAATTGCAGTTGTACACTAGAAAAGATGATAACAAGGTGGCATGGTCCAATGAGTGTCCATGGTAACTAACAAGGGGAACAGCAACAGGGAAATGAGAGGTGAACACACAATAATGGAGACACAGGGAACACAGACAGGAATCGCGACAACACAAAATGTGATCACATGAATTTTTAAGATATAAATACTTTGTTTGTTTAGATAAATCATTCAGAGGGGTTTGACCTGCAATGATGCAGTTAGACTAGGTTATAATCCAAGCACCCCATTCTGAGCCAATTCTAAGATAGGCCTACATTTATTAATATATTTGAATGTTATTAAATTATAAAGGAATTCCAGGTGCAATTCACCTTTTGCAATAACTTTTGACATTTAATCCAGAAGCGAAGAGAATTAATTTCCTGTGAAAGAAAAAATTTTTTTTCCTCCCATCCCAAATTTTTTCCACTACCATGTCCCTTTAAGGGCTCCGTAATAAACCGCGGTAACACTTTATTTTACAGTGTCATTGTTACACGTTACATGTAGTTACTGTAGTAATAACTAGAAATTATGCCTAATTACATGCAATTAACCCAAAACCAAACCCTCATCCTAACCCTAAACCTATACATGCAGTTAATTATTATTACTCAGTACTTAAATGTATAATTACACTGTAATACTGACACCTTAAAACAAAGTGTAACCTAAACTGCTTACTAATGTCTTTTAATGTAGGGACAATACTTTATTTACTATACATTTGATTAATTTCTTACTTGAATGCTAGAGCTACTGTAGACTTACTGTAGCCTACCTAAAAAATTTAAAGCATTGTTCATTTCATTTGTATCTTTCTTTTATAGCATTTGCCATATTGTTAAAAATAATTTGCATCCTTGCTTATTTTTAATATCAAAGTTGAAATAAAATAAAAAAATAAATTTAAAAAAGCCTGCATTTCAAAACTGAAAGATTATAGACCAGTCACTTTATGAAATGTTTTGAGAGACTGGTATTAGTATATCTGAAGGTCATCCATCATTGGCTCATTGCTGGATCCATTCCAGTTTGCATACAGGCCTAATAGGTCTGTGGAAGATGCACTGAACATGGGACTGTATTTTACTTTGAAGCATCTTGACTCTCCGAGGTCTTATGCATGCATTCTTTTTGTAGATTTTAACACAGCCTTCCATAAAATTATCCCTGACATTCTACATCTCAAACTCAGTCAGCTCTCTGTGCCAAATTCTATTTGCAGCTGGATCGCTAACTTTCTCACTAACAGAGTACAGCAGGTGAAACTTTGGGCATTTGCATCAAGCACAAGCATCCTCAATATCGGCGCCCCTCAAAGGTGTCTGCTTTCCCCTTTGTTATTTCCCATATATACGAACGACTGCACTGAGATGATTGTTGATTTTAAGAAGAGCCCTTCCTGTTTATCTCCACTCATTATCAATGGTTGTATAGTGAGCAGCACTGAATCCTACAAGTTCCTTGGCACTACCATCTGTAGTGATCTGAAGTGAGAGAGTAACTTTGTCCGTATTACCAAAAAAAGCACAGCAGAGGATGTACTTCCTCCGTCAATTAAGGAAGTATAACCTGTCAAGGTAAATCATTTGCAAATTTTAGGGCTATGGTTGAATCGGTCCTGTGCTCATCATTCACAGTTAAGTGAGTGGTATAGTTCTACCACTCAACAGGACAGGCATAGGCTTCAGAGAGTAGTTAGAACGGCAGAATGCACTACTAGGACTGACTTACCCTCTCTTCAGGATCTGCACTTGTTACGTGTCATGAAATGGGCGGGGAAAATTGTCATTGACTGTCTTCATCCTTCACACAATCTTTTCAGACTTTTAGCTTCTGGAAGGCATTATAGACTGGTTAAAACGAGAACTACCAGATTTCAGAATAGCTTTTTCCGGTTTCTATAAAGACTCTAAATACTATTTGATTTATATTCACATTACCCCTGTTTTTCTCTCTTGTGTAATACCGTAATTAGGTGCAATATTATGATTTAATAATCTTTGTTGTTGTTTTGTAAAGCATTGTATATTGGTATCTGCAAGTATTATAATACAGTGGATATTCACATGGGACGCCTTACACCGGTGAAAAATTCCTTATGTTATGCATACTTGCCCAGTAAAAGCTGATTTGATTTGATTTGATTTGATTGTAAAAATCACATGCTAACATTATTGTCTGTAAATACATTCACACTGTGGCACTGTTATTTATTATTTATTTTAAATAAAGGGGAAAGAATGATCAAAAAGCAGGGCAGTAACACGCCGGTCAAGTGTGTTTTTAGTTTAAAAAATCTTTTTTTAGAAAACAATACATTTTAAGTTCTGTTATATTATTCAATTACTTTTACTGTTTTAGTTTTTTTGCCATGGTATGGATTCAGTATCGGTATCGAAGTACTATTTCAGTATCAAAGTCATAATTTTGGTATCATGACAACACTAGCCAAGAATGATGTGTATTTGCGCCATACCGAACCAAGCTAAAGTGGAAATATAAGTGTAACCGTTCCTTACTCTTCTTAGAACCTGTCACGAACCTGTGGCTTCCTCCGATCACCACCAGAGGGCTCCCTCACCGGCGTACTAACTTTATGTGGACTTCATTTCCCATCACCATCAGTGTTGCCAATTTAGGGATTTTGTCACTAGATTTAGTGACTTCCCCACCCCTTTTGAGACTTTTTTCAAAAGTTTAGGGACAAATCTAGCAACTTCTTAGACAAACCTTATCTAGATTCTTATTTTGCCCACTGATCTCTATTCATATTTATATAGATCAATGAATTTGCCATTATGATGTCATCTAGTGACATTTAGCTACCAGTTTTAGCTACTTTCAATTGAAAGCAGTTGGCAACATTGATCACCATGTGCCTGGCACTGAATACCCTCTCACCTGATCCTCATCCGGTGAAATATTTAACGCACACACAAACACTCACACATTGTGGATTCTTGTTTTGCCACGGCTTACATTTCAAAGCGTTTATCCCATGTTTATTGTTCTCTCGTGTATGATCTTGGACTGTTTACCCTGTTTTGACATTCTGCTGCCTGCCCGCCTGATCCTTTACCTGTTAATCTGGATATTCCCTGTGTTGTCTGCTGCCTGTCCTGACCCTGTGCCTGTCTTATTGTTACGATTCTGCCTTGCCACTGACACTGCTGTCACTGGTGATTTACCCCTGCCCGCTGTACTACGTTTGTCTATAATAAAGCCGCACATGGATCCCATTAATTCTGACTCCTCATAACAGAAGACTTCACCAGATCCCGATCCTGCGGCTATTTACCGTCTATTGACCGAGGTGTCTACTCAAGCAATTGTCCTTGCGACTCACCAACAGCAACTCACCCGGTTAACATCTGTCACGGAGGAACTTGTTAAAACACTACAAAGTTTGTGTTTTCCCAACCCTGAAGCAAGCCCACTTTTGGTCACCCCTACAACAAACGCCGCACCGATAACAGCTACCGCCAACCCTCGACTAGCATTCCCTGAGAAATATGACGGCTCACTATCAAAATGTAAGGGGTTTCTACTACAATGTTCGTTGTTTGTCTCCCAACAGCCCTCGCTATACCCCACAGATGAAAGTCGCATATCATTTGTCTGCTCACTACTGATGGGAAAGGCATTACGGCGGTCTGGAATAAAAGCCATTGAATGTTGTAAAAGTTGGCCTCTGAGGGGGGAAAGGAGATTGAAGAGCAACTATTGGCCCTTCGTCAAGGTAAACAAACAGCAGCTGAGTTTGCTCTCACTTTCCGCACCCTCGCAGCTCCGATGGAAGAGTCTGGGTTTGGTGGTTGCCAGGAGAACGGTACTTGCCTGGCTGCATTTTGCCAAGTGTAAAGTTTGGTGGAGGGGGGATTATGGTGTGGGGATGTTTTTCAGGGGTTGGACTTGGCCCCTTAGTTTCAGTGAAAGGAACTCCTAATGCTTCAGCATAGCAAGACATTTTGGACAATTTCATGCTCTCAACTTTGTGGGAACAGTTTGGGGATGACCCTTCCTGTTCCAACATGACTGCACACCAGTGCACAAAGCAAGGTCCATAAAGACATGGATGAGTGAATTTGGTGTGGAGGAACTTGACTGGCCTGCACAGAGTCCTGACCTCAACCCAATAGAATACCTTTGGGATGAATTAGAGAGGAGACTGCAAGCCAGGCCTTCTCATCCAACATCACTGCCTGACCTCACAAATGCTCTTCTAGAAGAATGGTCAAAAATTCCCATTAACACACTCTTAAACCTTGTGGAAAGTCTTCCCAGAAGAGTTGAGGCTGTTATAGCTGCAAAAGGTGGGCCAACTCCATAATAAACCCTACAGATTAAGAATGGAATGTCATTAAAGTTGCACGTAAAGGCAGGCGTCCCAAAACTTTTGGCAATATAGTGTATGTCTTCCGATTCTATGGCCTCCCAGAAGACGTAGTTTCTGATCAAGGTCTCCAGTTTACTTTGCGGGTATGGACCGCTTTCTTCCAGAAGCTCAATTTCAATGTCAGTCTGACCTCAGGTTATCATCCCCAGTCCAATTGTCAAGTTGAACGCCTCCATCAGGAGCTCACCTGTTACCCCAGATCATATGTAATGCGATCTGTGAAAACCCGTCGGATGTCAGGATGGAACATTTTCAGTAAAGTAAAAAAATAGGATGAATGTCATTTTTTTAATCAAAATTGGGTTTTCATTAAATTATCATTCTATAACATCTTGTGGAACCTTAATGTTTGGCCCCTGAGGGGAACCAACTGAGGGACACAGGGCTTTCACCTGATGTTATGGAGACCATTTGAAATGCTAGGGCTCCCTCCACTAGATCAAGTTATGCCAACAAATGGGGTGTCTTTGAAAGATGGTGTACTGCACACATTGCAGATCCAGTAAACTGCCAAGTTGCTACAGTTCTGGATTTTCTGCAGGATAAATTATCAACAGGCACATGCCCCGCAAGCATGTCCTGCTCTCTCGTTTCGTTCGAGGAGCTAGGCGGCTTAGGCCTCCTTCTAGAACCAGGATCCCTTCTTGGGACCTAGCAATAGTCCTGGAGGGCCTGGTTGAGCCCCCCTTTGAACCATTAGAGTCAGTTTCTGACAAGCTGTTAACTCTGAAAAAAAAAATTCTCATGGCTATAACTTCTCTAAAAAGAATTGGGGATTTGCTGGCTGTGCCATCCTGCTTAGACTTTGCCCCAGGAATGGTGAAAACTATTTTGCATCCTCATCCTGACTATCTGCCAAAGGTACCAATCTCGACCTTGCATCCAGTCACTCTCGAAGCCTTCTGCCCTACGCCGTTCACAGCGCCGGATCAGGAGAGACTTCACAGACTGTGTCCAGTCCGTGCTCTTCAGATCTACGTCCACAGCACTAGCCAGTGGCATAAGTCAGAACAACTGTTTGTTTGTCATGGCGGTCGTAACAGAGGTGCGGCCTGAACAAAACAGACTATGTCGCATTGGGTGAGAGATGCTATTGCCCTTGCCTATGAGGCACAAGGTCACACTTCGGGGCTCATAAGGGCTCATTCCACCAGGGGGGTTGCCTCTTCTAGAGCTTTGGCGGGGGGCGCGCCCTTACAAAATGTTTGTGATGCGGCAGGTTGGTCCTCTCCGCACACATTCATATGGTTTTATAGTTTGGATGTTCATGTTACTCCAGGCTCTTGCGTCCTTGAGTCAACATCACAAGCTAGTGTCTGAGAATCTCTGCGCTTTGTGACACACCTCACAGCCTGGGGGTCTGGACACACAGTGCGGCGGCATGAGTATTCTTGTTCCCATAGCGCTCAGCGCAGCTTGAGTGTAGCCTTTGAAAAGGGAACGCCCAGGGTTACTTCACTGCAACCCTGTTCCCTGAAAAGGCAGGAACAAGAAGCTGCGCTTCATTGCCACACTGGGATGTCCCAGGACTGCTCTTCAGGCAAAATATCTGCAGATGCACCTGCTGCACATATAATTATAGCCTCTACTCGCTTACAACGTATTCCAATGACGTCACGCAGGCTATAAACATTGGTCAATTTCATTGACATTGTTTTACACATATTCACAGCTGGTCACGACTAAAGACGTTCCCATAGCGCTCAGCGCAGCTTCTCGTTCCCACCTTTTCAGGGTACAGGGTTACATTGAAGTAGCCCGGGGCATTCTGGAATCAGCAAGGACCCTGCAAACTCTATGTATTAGTTTAAAAATACTGATAATGACATTTAAATTCATAATGAATAATCCAAGTATTTTTACTTCAAAGAATGCTCTCTTAATGGCTAAAGCTGTCGAGTTTATCTGGACACTTGCCAAAACTCCCGTTATAGCTCTTACGGTACATAATGAATCGCTTACTGTATTTAAATTGACTTTGCATTGTTAGTTAAGGTGAAAGCATTTCGTGAGAGTGTGAAATTGCATTGCAATGACGAGATCATTGCATTCACGCGATCAACAGACTGTCATCTGCTCAATGTTAATCACTGCAATCTTCCATGTGATAGGAATAGTCTAAAATTAGCATAGAAAATAGCCATTTGTTTCTAAATTATGACAATTTTTTAATGTAAAAATCACATTAACATTATAAGTGCACCTCACAAGTGCAAACATTATAAAATAATAATAAAAAATACCCTTTTCATGACCCCTTTAAGACCACACCATAGTGAACACGTCTGGCAGCACTCAAGATGCAAATGACTGTGGATTTAGACATGCTGCTGATCTGTCGCTGTAGGGCATCCATACTGTATCTTATTACCCACAATTCAGAGCAGACCACATCCATGTAAAAGTGGATAGCCTACATTTTCTGCCCTCCTCCTCAGTTTTTAAAGTTTGTAATAGCAGTGAGCAAGAAGTTCAGCGAAGATACAGGTACCTGACATTGAGGACCCTTGTCATTATGTTGTGCATTTCAACCTCTTGCTGGCTTCATTTTTGTTTTTTGAGGAAATGTTTTTTTTTTTTAATAGTGTTGTCAAATCGATTAAATTATGTTTTATTAACAAAGTTTGGGAGGAGCGCTTTCAAATGATCGATCAAATCATCACGTCATTCCAACCAGCAGACAGCAATCAGAAATCAACATGTCTACCCAATCAGCATCAGTGGAGGACATCATAAATACCCAGTCGACTCACCTATGTTCCTCAACAGTTTTTCAGCATCCCTCCACCACCCTGTCTCCTCACACTCGCCTGGTTATCTTCCTAACCAGAATACGGGGGGAGTACTTCAGGTTCGGGCCAAATACCGAGCTCATCGGACAGCACGCCAAATACACAGACCATTTAGTTACTGTATCTGACTTATTTGTAAATGTGAACTTGTGAATCATGATTGATCATTAATGCTGTCAAATCAATTAATCATGATTAACCGCATCTAGCATAAAAGGTTGTAAATACGTGTGTGTGGGTGTATATATATATATATATATATATATATATATATACACACACACATATTTACAAACTATGTGATTAATCACGATTAATCGATTTGACAGCACTGTTTTTTACATAACCAAAGTGAATGACAATTTATATTGTCTGGCTCAAAAAAGGACAAAACATACACAAAAAAGGCACCATAAAAGTAGTCTGTAGACTTGTTTGCTGTAATTCAATTTCAATGATCTTCTCCACTGTAGTTCTCAATTGATTTTTTTTTTACACTGAAAAATGGCACCATTAGTTCTTGACACGTATTAAACTTTGAAACTGTTTTCTAAAACTTTTTTTTAAAAAGCGATGCCTTAGAAGAAATATTTTGGGTTCTCAAAAGAACCTGTCAGTGAACAGTAAACCCATTTTTTTTTCTGTGTGAAGAACATTTTAAACTTTTATTTTTTATTTTTTAATGCAACACATGCAGAAGAACGGAACAGGTCACTAGGAATATCACATACAATTATGTTGTTCATATACAGTTAACTTCATATCAGGGGTTGCTCTTCCAATAGTCTCGGAAGAGAGAGAAAAGGAAAAGAAGAAGAAAAAAAAAAAAAAAAAAAAAAAAAAAAAAAAAAAAAAAAAAAAACACAGACATTGCAGTCCACTTACAATAACTCATTATGTTCTATCCATATTCCTATACTTTAACCATTTTGACCAGTACTTGTAAAATTTATCCATGTTTAATCTTAGAGAGAAGGTGAGTTTCTCCATATCATACATATCTTTTACAATCATTATCCATTCTTCTTTTGTTGGTGGATTCTCATGCAACCATTTCTTAGTTATTGCTTTTTTACTAGCAACCAATAATAGTTTAAGTAGGTACTTATCTTGAGTATTACAATCAGTTGGTATGTTTCCTAAATATATAGTACCGAAGCTGTTCTCAATTTCGAATCCCAATATCAATTTTATTTCAGTAATTACCTCTAACCAATAAGATTGAATTGCTGGACATTTCCAAAATATGTGAAAGTAATCAGCCATAGAATTATTACATTGTCTCCAACAGAGTGCAGTTTCCAGATTACCATCCTGTAAATATTTTCTTTTTGGAGTAGTAAAAAATCTTATTATATTCTTCCAAGCGAATTCTCTCCACTGACCTGAGCTGGAGGTAGTATACTGTGTTTTACAAATGTTTAGCCATTGTGAAGAACATTTTAATAATCTGAAGAACCTTTTTCCATCATAAAGAACCTTGTGCATGAATGTTAAAGTGTAACAGTGTGGATGTGGTAATCACACAATGACAAAGGAATATCCAACAACATTAATAATTAATAAACCAAAACAAACACACAGGAGATCACAGGAGAAATGCTAAAAAACAATAACCACACTATGCGTAAATGAGAACTGACAAAGAACAACAGAAACATAGTGTTATAAATACAGAGGTAGAGCAAAGGAAACCAAACTAGACACAGCTGAAACGAATTGGTATAAACAAACAAAAACATTATGTTAGCCAGGGAAATCAAAACTAAACAGAGCAGGGAAACAGGAACTAAAGGATCTGAAACAGAATATCAAAATAAGAGTTCATACAACCATTGTGACGATATACTGTAGAAAGAAACGCAGAAGATCCAAATGCGAGTTAAACAGTTTATTTCTCACAGAATACTCAGAAAGTACATGAATGGCAGCGGTGATGAGAAGCAGGTGGCTGCAGGGGTGCTCCGTGACGCAGGGACAGCAATGGGCAAACGAAGGCAGGAATCTCAGAGAAAAATCTCACAAGGACAACTTCACTAGAAGCTCCAAGAAAACCACGTCCAGAACCGACAGGGAGAGCACGACAGAACCCCAGTAGGGCCTGCAACGCACTGACAAACAGGACACGCAAACACACACATTAAATAAGGCGCTAGATGAGAAACAGCTGTTGCTGATAATTAAATCAGCACACTAACAACAGGTAACAGGTAACGCCCAACCATACACACACACACACACGCGAGGGCGAGTCAGTGAATCCATGAACCGTGACAGTACCCCCTCTCCTAAGAATGCCTCCTGGCGTTCCCAGGAGAACCTACCTGTAGATTGTAATCATCTATCAGGGAGTGATCCAGAATGTCCCTAGCAGGAACCCAACTTCTCTCTTCCGGACCGTTACCTTCCCAGTCCACCAAGTACTGGAATTCACGTCCACTCCGTCTAGCGTCCAGAATACGACGAACCGAATAAGCGGGTTCCCCATCTACGAGGCCCGGCGGGGGAGGAACCGGGGTAGGCGGATTAATGTGGGAATGAAAAATGGGTTTTTCGCAGGAGGAAATTTAAGGCGGACTGTCACTGGAATAAGAATCTTAGTGACAGGAAACAGGCCAATGCATTTAGGTGCAAGTTTATGTTAAGTTTGTGACGACACCTCTGGACGAAGGCGTGAGCGGAGGGGACCGCGACTTCAGATTCCAGACTAGGGAAAACTGGTGGCTGGTAACCTATACTACACTCAAAAGGCGAAAGACCCGTGGATGATACTGGTAACGAGTTGTGAGCGTACTCAACCCATGAGAGTTGTTGGCTCCAGGAGGAAGGATTCTGAGCCACCCTACATCGTAACATTCTCTCCAGATCCCGGTTGGCTCTCTCGGCTTGTCCGTTACTCTGGGGATGAAAACCAGACGACAGACTGACAGTCGCTCCCAGTAACCAACAAAATTCTTTCCAAAATTTGGAAGTAAATTGGGATCCCCTGTCGGAAACCACATCAATCGGGAGGCCATGGATACGAAAGATGTGGTCAACGACAGTAACCACTGTCTCCTTGGATGAGGGTAATTTGGGCAAGAGAATAAAGTGTGCCGCCTTCGAGAACCGGTCCACTACGGTTAAAATTACCATATTATCCTGTGAAGGAGGGAGACCTGTGACGAAATCTAGCACTATGTGGGACCAGGGTCTCGAAGGGACAGGCAGCGGTTGAATTGGAAGTCTTACCCCGAGCACAAACCGAGCAAGCCAACACAAAATCTCGAATGTCACGAGCCATACTGGGCCACCAAAATCGTTGCTTGACCAAAAACCTGGTCCGACTGACTCCTGGATGACAAGCCACATTGGAACCATGCCCCCACCGAATAACATCTGACCGTAATCCCTCCGGCACAAATAACCAACTCGGTGGACCCCCGGGCGGAGGCGTTACCCCTTCTAAGGCCGTGCGGACCTTCGATTCGACCTCCCATGTGAGTGAGGAGATAAAAAGGCTCTCAGGTAAAATACCCTTCTAACCAGTGACGCCATTCCTCCAATGCTAACTTGACTGCCAACATCTCTCTGTTACCAATATCATAATTACGTTCGGCAGTCGATAAGCGATGAGAAAAAAACGGTCATGGGTGCATCTTGTCGTCCGGTGCGCTGGGAAAGAACTGCTCCTACCCCCACCTCTGACGCATCCACGACCTCCACCACGAACTGACGTGACGGATCAGGGGCTACAAGGATGGGAGCTGAAACAAAGCGGCTCTTAAGGTTGGAAAATGCAGCCTCAGCTGCATTAGACCACCTGAACATCGTTCTTGTGGAGGTCAAGGCGGTCAGAGGAGTGGCTAGTTGGCTGAAATTGCGAATAAAACACCGATAAAAATTAGCGAATCCCAGAAACCTCTTCAGGGCCTTACGAGAGTCTGGGATTGGCCAATCTACCACAGCCTTAACCTTATCAGGATCCATGCGCACCCCCTCAGATGAAACGATATACCCTAAGAACGGAACTGACAGTGCATGAAACACGCATTTCTCCGCCTTGACAAAAAGCCCATTCTCAAGCAGCCTCTGGAGCACTCGTCTGACGTGTTGAACATGTTCCTGGAGAGAAGAGGAAAATAACAAAATGTCATCCAGGTAGACATATATGAACTGATCGACCATGTCTCTCAACACGTCATTAACGAGTGCTTGAAAAACGGCAGGGGAGTTGGACAGGCCGAAAGGCATGACCAAGTATTCAAAGTGCCACTTGGGGGTATTAAACGCCATTTTCCACTCATCCCCCTCCCTTATGCGGACCAAATGATAAGCGTTACACAGATCTAATTTTGTGAAAAGAGATGCTCCCTGCAACCGTTCAAAGGCTGAAGCCATCAGCGGCAAAGGATAAGTATTCTTTACCGTGGTGTTGTTCAGCCCTCGATAGTCAATACACGATCGCAGAGAACCATTCTTCTTACCCACAAAAAAAAAATCTGGCACCAGCCGGAGACGAAGAAGGACGAATGAGCCCAGCTGCCAAAGAATCAGAAATATATTTCTCCATGACCTCCCTCTCAGGGTTAGAAAGTGAGTATAACTTGCCTTTAGGCGGAGAGGTACCTGGCAATAAGTCTATAGCATAGTCATAGGGATGATGCGGAGGAAGTGAAGCAGCCCGGGACTTACTGAACACTCCCTTCAGGTCGAGGTAGTCCTCCGGCACGTTAGACAGGTTCACTGGCTCCTCTTGTAACACAGAACACGAGACAGACGGACATGCAGACACTAAACAATCAGCGTAACACTGACGGCTCCACTCCGAGACGGAACTCTGTCCCCAATTGATCCTGGGTCTGTACTTAGCCAGCCACGGATGACCCAGTACGATCGGCACGAGGGGGGACCTGGAAATAAAAAAACAAGTCTGTTCAGTGTGGTTACCGGACGTGATGAGTGTGAGCGAGCCGGTGGTGTGTGTGATGTCCGGTAACATCTGCCCGCTGAGGGCGTGGACGGAGATGGTGTGCTGCAGCGGAACCATAGGAATCCCAAGCTGTCTGGCCAATGAAACGTCCATCAGATTCCCCTCCGCACCAGAGTCCACAAGTGCCTGACAGCAGTGAGATCCCGTTGCCCATTGCAGTCTTACCGGCAGGAGAGTGGCTGACGAGGATTCACCCATAGAAATCCCACCCGACAGTAACTAATTAACTACTCTGAGGCTTGATCTTTTACAGGACAGACTCTGAGATAATGTCCAGCCCTACCGCAGTACGAACATAATCCTCTCTCTCTCCGATGTTGTCTCTCCTTCCGGGAAAGCCGAGCCCTACCCACCTGCATGGGCTCCTGGTCGACTGGCTGGCTGGCCGCGTTACAACTGTTGCCACCGGGAAACCCCCGTACCTCGAAACACGTGACTGGCTGCATATGATCCACCCGTTGTTGCAGACGCACGTCCACACGCAGCGCTAACTCAATCAGTCCGTCGAGACTCTTGGGTAGCTCCAGGGTGTAAATTTCTCCTTGGATGCGGTCAGCCAGCCCATGCAGGAACATGTCCCAGTGCGCCTCCTTGTTCCAACTACAATCAGCCGCCAATGTGTGAAATTCGATAGCGTAATCCGAAACGGGTCTCCTCTCCTGGCGCAGATCGGCGAGTTTACGTGCCGCCTCACGTCCCGCCACCGCTCGGTCGAAAACCTGATTCATTTCCAGAGAGAGTGTAGCGAACGACGAGCAGCAAGGATGGTGGTTCTCCCACACCGCTGTCCCCCACAGAGCCGCGCGTCCAGACAGTAAAGTCATGACTAACTTGAATTCCTATGAAGCAAACGTCACCGGTTGAAGAGAGAAAAATATGGCACACTTGGTTAAGAATGCTCTACAGAGATTAGGCTCACCAGAGTACCTTTCAGGTGTCGGTATCCGAGGCTCGTATTGACTGGTCACGGGAAGAAGTTGATGAGGGACAGGCGGTGGGGCTGGCGCAGTGGGCAATGACAGATGTTGTACCTGGGTAGTTAGCTCGGGCACCTGCGTCACCAAAGCCTGCACAGCCTGAGCCTGAGCGCTTGTTTGTCCTGCTGATCCATACGATGTGCACTCTTTGCTAGATATTCCTGTAAATCCGTAGTTCTCGCTGGATCCATAGTTGGTCAGTTTGTTTTGTGATAATATACTGTAGAAAGAAATGCAGAAGATCCAAATGCGAGTTAAACAGTTTATTTCTCACAGAATACTCAGAAAGTACATGAATGGCAGAGGTGATGAGAAGCAGGTGGCTGCAGGGGTGCCCCGTGACACAGGGACAGCAATGGGCAAACGAAGGCAGGAATCTCAGAGAAAATCACACAAGGACAACTTCACTAGAAGCTCCAAGAAAACCACGTCCAGAACCGACAGGGAGAGCACGACAGAACCCCAGTAGCGCCTGCAACGAACTGACAAACAGGACATGCAAACACACACATTAAATAAGGCGCTAGATGAGAAACAGCTGTTGCTGATAATTAAATCAGCACACTAACAACAGGTAACAGGTAACGCCCAAACATACACATACACATACACACACACACGAGGGCGAGTCAGTGAATCCATGAACCGTGACAACCATAAAGACAAAGGTTCTTCATAGATTCTAATAAAGAATCTTTATTTTTAAAGTTGGGATGTAACATAAGTAACGACAGATTTTTTATTTTGTTTTCCCCATATTGTGACATACATCTGAATGATGAAATAAAAAAAAAATTACTAGCGAAAAAGAGGGGAAAAGTAGGGTGTAATGCTTTCTATCCATCGGTTGCTGATTGAATATAAGTGGAAGAATGAAACAAAAATAAAACATGCATTGATGAATCATTCACTATCATTTAGAAAAAAAGATGCAATGAATTTCCAATTCATGCTGACTTTAAGAGTGTAGAACCATTTTAAGTTTGTTTTAAGGTGTGTTTTTGCAGAGCTTGACAGTATAAATCAAACTGCTTTTTTTTTAACAGAAGAAAGAAAGTCATTTGGGTTTGGAACTACATCAGGGTAAATTACTTTTTTTTCTTTCTTTTTTTTTTTTTNNNNTGCAAACTACTCTTTTAAAAGTAAAGTGTCATCATTTGTTACAGTAATTGGTGTAAACAGGCAAAAAATAATGAAGATGTTTTCAGCAGACTTTTGCCACAGGTCTTTTACTTCTATTTCCTCAGGCATGTATATGGGAGCACTGTCTCTTGAGGGCCCCCTATAGGGCACTTCTGAAAATGAATATCATATGCTATCCTCCAGTACTCTGTCTGGCAGATTGCTTATTCTGTTTGTCAAAAGTTTAAGCTGATGCAATGAACTTATTTTGACCTTTTCTGTTTGCCAACAAAAACTTCTACAGACTCACCGCTCCTTTGGGACTTATTTTCTCCTTGCACATACTGCATTTTTTTAGGGAATAGGGCAAAGAAGAAATATGAATGATGTTATTCCCACCCAGAAGTCCTTTTTTATTGAATTTTTTATTTTTTTTAATCACACACACACACACACTAGTTGCAGTAGCTTTTGATCAGGACACAGGGCTTCAACGCAGAGCCCAGATGAAAGCTAAAAGGTCATTTAATGAACAAATAATAAAGCCTTTCAAAAGTTCCCACTGGAGCTGTCTGAACACACTGTTACAAATGGCACTTTTCTGCTCTTCACATGCACAATTTGAAATGATTAGGATCCGTGGTGAAGGCACATAATGAAAAATTAATTGCATCAATCTTTTCATTGTTGTGAGCGAAACAGCTCATTTACAGATGGTCATTCCCCACCTGCTCAGCCAACCGGCGACAGCTGAGCAGAGTGCAGCTATGCATGCCAATGACACACACACACACACACTCACACTCAACATGACTGAGACGTTAAATGTTTTAGACAAGTGCTTTATTTTTCTTTAAACACAGACTGATAAGGAAGCACAGAAATAACAATACTAACAAAAGAGGGCAGTAGAATAACAGTAAAACAGACCAATATTTATCAGAGACTAGTGGTTAAATGGATCGTTGTTGATCCGTGATCCGTACGGACCAAGCCCCACAGTTCGGCACGCATGTGATTCGCGCATCAATTGCAAGTTTAACCGCAATAGAGTGAAAGGTTATCATTTGCACGTCTTGCTAGTTTACACATTAAATAGATATAAAACTATTCCAGCGCTAGAAGAGGCAAAGAGGATTTAATTCGGTATCGCACGCCACGCTGTTATCGGTGCGCACATACAAGGCTCGCGCGCGCACACACAGAGAGAGAGGTGCGTTTCAGATTGCTCGCAAACTCCAAATTGATTTCCCTTTCGCGTCCTCAATGCACTTGGATGGATACACACACGCATTATGTCAGTCAAAATACCCCTTTAGGCAAGTATTCTCGTAAACACATTCGGTTATGTCTTAATTGAACGAGGTGAGAATTCGGATGTGTTGTGTATTTATCGAATGTGTGCGTGCATGGGGTCTTACTCTTAAAGTGACAGCAACCTATAAATACCTGCTGTTGTCTGTCATGTAAATCAAACAACAAAACACAAAGATTAATCTATATTTAATTTATAAAGTGAACAGTGTCATTTTACATTTAATTATTACATTTCTGTACATGAAAAGTAATACTACAGTTCCCGTTCGATACTTCACTCATACTGCGTATGGGAAAAGCTCCTTTTTCCTCGATGCTGAAGCCTTTTTCAATAGCGCAGTGTAACTGCACGGCCATTGGTTCAAACTGTAAAACTTTTTGCGCGAGCCTATGACGATGCAGCCCGTAAAAGCCCGTAAAAATGGACGGGATGTATGGCTATATAAGCGGGCATTTCGCCATAGGATTTCAGATCTCTCTCCTTCAGCGGCGACTTCTCTTCGCTGGATCTCATTGCTGAACGCCTCCGCCGCATGGAACGAGCTCTCCTGCTGTTGAAGAGGCACCGCAGCGGACCAGCTGAGATCGCCGAACGCCTGCAGCGCCGGCTCCCTCGCAGACTGCCCCCCTCGAGCGCCGCTCTCGAACCGCCCGCTTCCCGCTTCCGGCCGCCTTCTCAGCGAGTCTCCTGCCGCCAGCGGTTTAACAGCCTAAAAGAGCAATTTCTCCGCCGTTTTCACGGCGTTCTCTCGCTCTGCGGATCTTCGCTCTCTAGCAGCTGTTCACCGCACCGCCTTCAGCATCTGAGAGCTTTCAGCTCATCCCCTGCCATCTTCCGTCAGGTGAGTACAGTGCTTGTTTTTCTATTTTCTCGCTGGCGTTTGCTTCAAATGCCGTTCCTCCGAATGCGTCATTTGCCGGGTCCGCCCCCGCAAACCGCGTTCGTCGAGGATGCGTGCTCTCATTACGAGAGCACGAGAGCGAGGGCTCACTCAGCTGAATTTGACATGATGCTCTCCCCTGACTTAGGCGAGACTCATGATACATTTTGATTGAGTGTATTCTCCATATCTCTATGCTTGCCGGTCCCGCCCCCGCAAGCCGCATCCATTGAGAAATATGACATGACGTTCTATTTCCCGACTCGGGCGAGAAACATGTTATATATTCAATTCTATGGAGCATATTTCTGCTGTTTGCTGAGTTTCTCTACGCGTTGCTTGCTGGCTCTGCCCGCAAGCCGCGTTCATTGAGAAATATAACATGTCGCTCTCCCTCCTCTCGGGTGAGACCTATGTTATATATATATATTCAGCTGATATAGCAGATTTCTGCCAAGTTTGTTGATTTTCTCAGCGCGTTGCTTGCCGGTCTGCCCCGCAAGCCGCATTCATTGAGAAATATGACATGACGTTCTTCCCCGACTCGGACGAGAAACATGTTATATACTCTACTTAATAAAGTATATTTCTGCTGTGTTGCTGAGTTTCTCTACGCGTTGCTTGCCGGTTTCGCCCCGCAAGCCGCGTTCATTGAGAAATATAACATGATGCTGTCCCCCGTCTCGGGTGAGACCTATGTTATATATTCAGTTGATATAGCATATTTTACAAGTCTCTCAGCGCATCGCTTGCTTGCCGATTCTTGAGATTCTTGAGACCCTGCAAGCCGCGTCCTCTAGGACATATGCGCTCACTGAAAAGCGAGCTCAATGCTCACTTCCGCTCGGTGGAACTATCATATGCTTATTATGCTGGACCTCTGTTCACGTTACTTGCCGGCTCCGCCCCGCAAGCCATGTTCATTGATGAAGAGTGGTCTCACTTCGACACCGCTCGGCTGAATATGACATGACGCTCCCCCCTGATTCAGGTGGGACTCATGATGTATATTCTTTTAAGATGCATCATTTCTGTTGTGTTTGCTGAGTTTCTCAGCTCGTCGCTTGCTGGTTTCACCCCGCAAGCCGCGTTCATTGAGAATAAGCGTTCTCACTGAGGATGCATGAGCATTTTCCTGGTGTTTTTATAAAATGATGTGCCTCTCAGCGTGTCTCTTGCCGGCCCAGCCCCTGCAAGCCACGTTCATTGAGGACATACACTCTCTATGAGAGCGCTCTCAGTGCTCATTTATTCTCAGCTGAACATTATATATGCTCTTTGCGTCAAGGCACAGGCCCCAACACTGCGGTCTGTCAACCAACCCAATCCAATCCCTTGCACGCGGGCTGAGGCTGGCAGGCCATCCCCGGAGTGTCAAGCTGGAAGTTGGGGATAATAAATCACGGCTGCTCACTGTAGTTCGCCCGAAGACCCCCACGTTTCCGCGGGGTGATTCTCACTTTGGTAAAACTGGACGACGCTCATGTCCTCTGTGAAGTGATGACTCTGCTAGGGAAGGGAACCATAGAAATAGTTCCCCCCTCAGAAAGTGAATCGGGTTCTATAGCCGTTATTTCCTTGTCCCCACAAGAGATGGCGGTCTCAGACCCATCTTAGATTCCAGACTCCTGAACCTCTCCCTCATGAGACGGAAGTTCAGGATGTTAACGTTGAATCAGATCCTCGTGCAGATTTGCCTCGAGGACTGGCTCTTCTTGCTGGATCTGAAACACGCATTCACATCCAGATAGCCCCCTGTAACAGACGATTCTTGAGATTCGCTTTCGAGGGTGTGGCTTACTAATATGCAGTCCTTCCCTTTGGGCTGGCTCTAGCTAATCGCACTTTTATGAAGTGCATGATCCCGGCACTTCCCCTCTGAGACAGATGGAAATCCGGTTTCTGAATTCTAGACCATCACAGATCAGTGCTTCTCAGCCACTTGGAGTGCCTAGGACTCAGGGTCAATTTTTCCAAGAGCTCACTGCTCCCCAGCCAACGTATCACGTTCCTGGGCGCAGTTTTTGACTCAGCCCGTATGAGGGCTGTAGTCTTGCCAGAGTGCGCCCTGGCAATTCAGCAGCTGTTTCCCTCTGAAGTCCTTCCAGAGGATGCTAGGGCTGATGGCTTCCGCCTCCCCGGTTTTGCAGCTCGACCTTCTGCGGATGCGGCCTCTGCAATACTGGTTGAAACTCCGGGTCCCACCTTACGCTTGGCGGCATGGCCGCTTTCGCGTCAGGGTCAATCAGGCCTGTTTGACAGCCCTGAAACCTTGGACGAACCCTATTTGGTTCAGTCGTGGAGTGCCCCTGCAGGCGGTTTCTAGAAGGACTGTGCTCTCGACAGATGCATTTAACCTAGGTTGGGGCGCTGTGTGCAAGGGCAGACCAGCCTTCGGCTCGTGGTCTCACGAGTAGAGCCATCTTCACATCAACTGCCTCGAGATGCTGGCAGTGGAACGAGCCCTTCACTCCTTCAGGCGTTCCTGAAGGGGCGCCACGTCTTAGTCCAATCGGACAGCATGACAGTGGTGTCCTACATAAATCACCAAGGCGGCCTTTCGTCCAGCCGCCTCTGCGCACTGGCAAAGCGCCTCTTGGTATGGGCATTACCCAGGCTATGATCGTTCAAGGCGACGCACATACCTGGTAGAACGAACCTGAGAGCAGACATGCTATCTCGGAGCAATGTCCCCTCGAACGAGTGGATGATCCACCCCCAGACAGTTCTCAGAATCTGTGAGATCTTCGGGAAGGCAGAGGTCGACCTCTTCGCCTCAGAAGACAACTCTCATTGCCCAACTTATTTCTTAAAGGATATGGACGCGCTGGCCCACAACTGGCCCACCCTCCTCCTTTACGCTTTTCCCCCAATTGCTCTGATCCCTCAGGTCATCAGATGAATCAGGGAAGACAAGCACAGAGTCCTCCTGGTGGCCCCACTCTGGAGGAGCCAAGTTTGGTCCTCTGAGCTATTCAGGCTTTCCACGGAAGCCCCATGGCCGATCCCCCTCAGACGGGACCTCCTCTCTCAGGCGAACAGGACTAACTGGCATCCACAGCCAGAACTCTGGGCTCTGCACCTATGGTCCCTCGATGGGAGCCTTTAACACTCTGAGGTCGGCGGTCACGCCGGTGTGTCCACTATCAAACACTCAAGGTGTACACCGCACACGATGAAAGAGAACCACCACCACAAGGAGGGAGATCAAACCACCCGTGGGACCCCAGCTCCTGCAATAAATCAAAAAGAAAGTAAATAACTAAAAAAAGAACTGAACAGAAATGGCCATATGAACAAATGCAGCAACTCGCATAAATGGTATCAACAACAAACAGAAGTGACGAGAAGCAACAATGTAAACGAAAATCAGATAGCTGATCACCTAAAATTGTTACAAATACCAACTTCTACACAGTAGAAGATCACACAATTTGAGTTGCATTAGATTACATACGTAACCACAGAATGTAATTTTACAGAAAGAAAATCAAATCAGTTCAATTAAATAATTCAAAAAGAAACAAAAAGGTTAAACGATTTAAGGAAAAGGAAGAAACAAGGGAAAAAAAAGAGAGTTTAAGCTCTTCCTTTAACTGAAAGAGCTAATCAAGCCTCTTAAACAACCCAAAATATGAAGCAGGGCACTAAACGGCACGTCACCGAATCCGACCAGCAGTCCCCTTTAATAAATGTCGGTGACTTCGTCTGCGTGGCTATAGACCGTAGCTCTTTTAACAGCACGAAGACGGCAGCAACTGATCACGACAGCAAACAGTCACGGCATACAAATGTTCACGGCACCAAACAATCAAAGCATAGAACGAGAGGGAGAATCCTACAGCGAACCCAAACAACAGTTAAAAGTCATGCTATTATGATCAACCAGTTATAATTGCATTTAAAACACTTACCATCAGGATATCACGCCGAATACAATACTTTATAGGCACGGGCTTGTCGCAGTCATACCCACCGCTACCACCATAGGGTACAGGAAATCATGCCTGATTTAGTATACAAGGAAAAATGTTAAATCCACCATACTAACTTTATACTAACCACGCAACGAACTACTAACATTGCATACCTGAGAGGCAAACAGTCGTCAAACCCACTAAGCAGCACAGAAAGGGCAGCAGCACCAGAACATAAAAACTGCACTCTAATTAAATGAACACAGTTTCAGATTATGCACACCAACAATTTCTAAGTCCCCGTATTAAAACAGCACACTTACCCACAGCCACCGTCAACACAGCCAAACAAAAAGGGGGAAAACGGACGTGACGCATCCCAGGTAACAGCCAATCGGCCTTTAAATAGGAGGTACTATTCACTGATAGGCAAACACTACTGTCAATCACCTAATCCTGTCACACATACAATCCTGTTACAACATGATTTTTCTTTTTTTAATTTGTAACACAGGAAGTAACATTTTCTGCATAGAAGGGACAAATGCAAGTAATGTTATTCTATTTTATAAATTGTTTAACAAATTTTACAGTTGGCTGCATTTGTCAAGTTCAAGTATTCAACCTTGTTACCTGCAATGCTTTTAAATTATTGTTAGAATAATAATTGTGCAAATAGTTTTATTTAATGTATGGAAAATACACATTTATCAATAATTACAAGGCAACCTTTAGTCACTTACCCTGAGTGAATACTTAAACTAGCCTATTGCCTGTTTCACACATACTCCGTTTGCAGTGCGTATGCAGTGCGTATGCAGTCCGTGTTGCGGTACGTAGCCTATGCATTGCAGGAGCAGCACACACTATTGTGCTTTCACACATGCCACGTTTGCAGTGCGCAACTGATCCGTGGCTGTTGAATCACAAACACATTTACTTTTTTTTTTTTTTTATCCAAAAGTTGTTACCGAACATGGCTTTTCAGCATTGTGATTCTCTTTGTACATGCATTCTTTCATAGGTGTCACGGTTAAACACACTACATTTAAACAATGTTTCAATTAGTTATATTTAGCCTATATAAAGTAATAGGCTACTTTAGATTTAAATAGCCATTACATTGCTCAATTAAGTTGCGAAACATTTAAACATAGGCTTGTAGCAAAGTTCGGACAAGGAAGGAAGAGGACGGGGTCGGCTTGACTGCTGACTGATACTTTATTTCAATAATTCACTCCTTTAACACAGTTTCTTGTGCATAAGCACCAAAACACCAACATAAGTAGATCACTTTTCACTCCAGAATCGGATTCTTCAGTCCACAGCAGTTTGTCAGTCAGCAGTCCTTCTCTCTCTCGCACACTCCTGTTTCTCCTGCCGTTATATTCTCTCCCCACGCCAATTACTGAAACAAGAGACAAGTGTTCGTTATTTGCGTTTAACCCACTCACTCACCGCTCGTCTCCCGACTCTCTCTCCTGCTGCAGACTTCGCTGAACCACGCCCCCCTCGCCACATACCCCCACCGCCCGACTCAGGCCGGGGAGCCAGTTGCGGGGAGGCAACTGCTGCCGTCTTGTTAATTTGGGGACGCACCTGTCCATGTCCCAAGTAGAAGCCCAGATATCTTACTTCCATACGCCCAATCGCACACTTCTTCGGGTTGGCCGTGAGCCCAGCTCCTCTCAGCGATCTCAAGACAGCCCTCAAATGCTGCATATGCCGCTGCCAGTCGTTACTAAATATAATAATGTCATCAAGATAGGCAGCAGCATACGCAGCATGGGGCCGTAAAATCTTATCCATGAGTCGCTGAAAGGTAGCCGGAGCCCCGAACAGCCCGAACGGAAGGGTGACAAATTGGTGTAATCCGAACGGCGTTGTGAAAGCTTTTTTTTCCTTAAATAATGGAGATAAGGGGATCTACCAATATCCCTTTGTTAAGTCCAGTGTTGAATAAAAGAGAGCCGTACCGAGCCGATCAAGCAGTTCGTCCACCCGCGGCATTGGATACGCATCGAACTTCGACACAGCATTCACCTTGCGATAATCATCCTCTCCACCAATCACCGTTGCCAACATCACTGACTCTGCCTCATTAAATTTTTTAAGGAGATTGAGGTGGTAAATCTGACGTGCTCCTCTCCTATCAGACCGTATTACCTCATAATCGAGATCTCCAATCTGCGGTGTGACCTCAAATGGTCCTAGCCACTTTGCTA
This sequence comes from Anabarilius grahami, assembly GCA_003731715.1. Classification (NCBI taxonomy): domain Eukaryota; kingdom Metazoa; phylum Chordata; class Actinopteri; order Cypriniformes; family Xenocyprididae; genus Anabarilius; species Anabarilius grahami. Next base: position 6,614,435 of record RJVU01029436.1, read on the forward strand.
ATAATTTAGAGCTTGACGTTGGGAGTAATACAAGCACTTTCTCTCCCGGTGCAAATTTACGTAAGTTAGTCCCCCTGTTATACAGCCGGCTCTGTCTATCCTGGGCTTGTAACAAATTCTCAGTTGACAGCCGCCCCAGAGTGTGGAGTTTTGTTCTCAAGTCCATTACATACTGAATTTCGTTCTTACTTTTAGATGGTCCGTCCTCCCAAGTTTCTCTTTGGACATCCAGTACCCCGCGGGGCTGGCGTCCGTAGAGAAGCTCGAAGGGGGAAAACCCTGTGGAGGCTTGCGGGACTTCTCGCATAGCGAACAACAGGGGTTCTAACCATTTATCCCAATTTTTGGCGTCTTCCTTAACGAATTTACGAATCATGGTTTTAAGCATGCGAATAAAACGTTCGACAGTTTGTGGGTGAAAGACGCTGGTACGAATCTCTTTAACGCCCAATAATTCATAAAGTTCGCGTAACGTCTGTGACAAACGCCGTGCCTTGATCAGTGAGGATTTCTTTCGGAATCCCCACTCGGGAGATTAGACTAAACAGCGCGTCAGCAACACTCTTAGCGGAAATGTTGCGGAGAGCCACTGCCTCGGGATATCATGTTGCATAATCCACAATGACAAATGCAAAATGATGCCCTCGCTGATTGCTCTAATGGCCCGATAAGGTCCATACCAATTCTCTCAAAGGGAACCTGCATTAATGGAAAGGGGCGCAAAGGCGCTTTTGGGGTGGCCGGTGGGTTTACCAACTGACATTCACGACAAGTCGCGCACCACCTGCGCACGTTCTCGTGAATGCCCAGCCAGAAGAATCGGGTCATGAGGCAATTTAGTGTTGTCGTTTGTCCTAAATGTCCAGCCATTGGATTAGAATGAGCCGCTTGGAAAAGCATTTCCCTGCAGCTCCTTGGAACTAACAACTGGGTTGTATCTTCTTTTGTCTGAGTGTCTTGGGTCACTCGATACAACTGATTTTTTATGATTGCAAAATACGGATAGGTAAGCAGGCGTCCAGGTTGGAGAGGCTGACCGTCGATGGTCTGGACCTGTTCAAATGCATGTTTCAGTGTCTCATTCTGAGACTGCTCCAGGTACCCCCCTTGATACTCACAGGTATTTGGTACCAGCCAGCTTGACCGGGGGCAGCCTGCGGGACATCCGGGACCCGGACCATTGCCCCAACCTCCATCACTGGGCACCTATCCACAAAATGCTCCGGGTCCCCGCAACGCCAACAGGCCAGCCCCGGGGCGGGACACGAGGAGGGCCGGGCGGACGGGACCTAGGTAGAGGGATAGGTCGAGAGAGAGAAGGAGGGGGGAGAGAGGGAGAGAGAGAAGCGGATGGCAGAGGTTCGCCGACTCTTGGGCACGCCACCATGTGGTCCTCCGCGAGCTGGATGGCTGAGTCCAGTTACGTGGGGCAGTGGCACTGGACCCACTCGGCCGTCTTCTCGGCCAGTAACCATTTGTGGCAGGAGTCCCGGAGCTGTTGGGCCATCACGAAGGGTCGGCCGGACTCACCCAAGTCCAGGGATGGCCGCTGGATGATGGCCCTCTTGAGGTCGTCGAAGACCAGGAGGTTCTGTACTGGCAGCTGCTGTGCCGCCACCTGCGATTCACCGGAGAGTAGTGGGATGAGTCTCATGGGCCATTGGTCCCGTGGCCATCCGCAGGCTTCGGCGGATTTCTCAAATAGATCAATGAAAGCCTCCGGGTCATCTTGAGGCCCCATCTTGTTGAGTGGCAGGTGGCTCGGCACAACCGGCTGCACGGTGGTCTCTGTACGAACCTCCCAGTCGATCCAGCTCCGGAACCTCTCGCGGTCCTCCTGCTGGGCTTGCATGATGGCTTGGATGATGGCTTGGAAGCGCCGTTCCTGGTCGTTTCGCAAGTCCAGCAGGGCCTGGTGTTGCTCTTGGTGCAGGACTGCGAGGGACGAGATGACGTCTGCAAATGGCGTGGAGGACGGTGTCTGCATGGTGGCTGCTCACCTTCTTCCTTCCCGGGTTGCGGCACCAGTGTAGCAAAGTTCGGACAAGGAAGGAAGAGGACGGGGTCCGCTTGACTGCTGACTGATACTTTATTTCAATAATTCACTCCTTTAACACAGTTTCTTGTGCATAAGCACCAAAACACCAACATAAGTAGATCACATTTCACTCCAGAATCGGATTCTTCAGTCCACAGCAGTTTGTCAGTCAGCAGTCCTTCTCTCTCTCGCACACTCCTGTTTCTCCTGCCGTTATATACTCTCCCCACGCCAATTACTGAAACAAGAGAAAGGTGTTCGTTATTTGCGTTTAACCCACTCACTCACCGCTCGTCTCCCGACTCTCTCTCCCGCTGCAGACTTCGCTGAACCACGCCCCCCCTCGCCACAAGGCTATATGTTAACATCACAAAACATTTTAAATTAAAACTTACAATAGTCGAAAACAGCCAAATCTTTATTGAAAAATCCTGCAGGTCATTAAAGAACATTTGTTTTTCCACCTCCACGAAGAGATGAGTGCTATCCATTATGTCTTTTTGTTTATCTAAGATGAGGATGTCGTTTTTACTTGCTTTACCTGAGGCAAAAAGCCACGTGTTGACATTTAAACAGAGTAGACTTTAAATTACACGCATCTATGGAGAAATTACTAGATTTTCGAGTCAATACATGTTAATTTTAATGCAAACAATGCACTGTCGCTTTAATTCAGCGCGTTGCAGCACAGTAAAAAAACAGACTCGGTGCAGAAACGATCGCTGCACTGCTGCACCTCCAGACCGCATCCGCGTGCAGTGTGAAAGCTCTAATCCGTTAACATGGGCACGGAAAAAAATATGCACCACATACGCGCCAAATACGCATTGCAGACGTGTGTGAAACGGACGTAAATCTATGGTTATCATTAATCATAATTTAAAATTCATTTTTGAATTGAGCTGATATAAAATTAAATCTAAACAAATGAAAAACTACAAAAAAAACCTTAAAATTAACTCTAAGTTAACTTTAAAATAACTAAATAAAAATTAGCAAAAGATAAATATTTTAAAAACAGAAACTAATATTCTATATTATATAACTGCGTAAAATACAATAATAAACAATAATACAGTAATACAATACAATAATAAACAAAAATAACAGTGGATGTTTTTATTTTACACTTGTATTTGTTTTGTGTTAATGTTAATTAGAAAAGAATGCAGTCACCCAAATCAGTGATTTGAACTGTATTCCAATGTCGCAATTTTTAGGGTTGTAAAAATTGACCCTGAGGTGAATGATCGAGATTTTAGAACAAAAATGTCTCAGTAGTTGAGGATGTAGAATGAATGAATGAATGAATGAATGTACCTTCCCAGGACCATTGCAGCATTACAGGCACCTATTACACAAATCACAATCATTTACCTGAAAGTCTAGTTCACTATTGCCCATACAGTTTATGAGCGCACCAGCAGACATTGGGTCCAAACCCCAGGTGTTGGCAGGCACAGGCACTGATATTGCTCTGGCTGGAGAAGCGTGTTTGATCCCCTTGTGAGGCAGGCAGATGGCTACTTTTGTGTAGCGATGGCTGTTATTAGCCATGACTCTCATCCATATGTTCCAATGGAAGGGCAGCTGGCCCAGAGATTAATTTTTTAAGCAGGTATTCTATGACTCTATCTGCAGTCAGTGTTCCCCAATGTATCAATGGTGTCTCCAATGTCAATGGCTTGTCTTCTTCATTTACTGGCTCTGTTGATGCCATCGTTGAAGTTATACATCCTGACTGACTGGAAACTGTGTCTTTGAAATTTTGGTACTGTGAGGTCAAGAATGGGTTATGGAGAGGACACATCTGTAAATATATTTTAGTTGTAGATGATAAATGCACCACAACAGGAAGTACACAGACCCTCGGACAAGCCGGTCCAGGTAGACTGATGGTGCGTCTCAATCAGCTCCCAGTAGTCAGGGCACTGACCAGGGAGTCAATCATTTTAAGGGGTGTTTCCAGGGCTTGACATTAACGCCCGCGTGGATTTCAGCAGTGGTGTGTAACACAGCCACTCCTCCTACTACTACTCCTGTGGAAGGTTAAATTTTATAGGCCTATATAATATATACATTTTTCAATTGTAGTCTTTTAAAAATGCATCTGAAATAATAAACTATGTGCAATGTAGTGTTGTCAAAAATATCCATTTTCCTATACCGATTCTACATCGATACTGAAATATCTGAAATGCTTCCGATACTAATTTTCCACAGAATAGATACACGATACCAGCTGCACTTTCTCGCTCTCTCATAACTCATAACAAGTTGACACAATGCCGCCTCCCCTCACTCACTTGTTTCATTTGCTCCGGATAAATATTGTTGGTGTTACAGGGCTTGAATTTTGGTGTGGGATTGCACGTATTGTGCATAATTTTACTCATTCCCACAGATTTTACTAAATTGAGTTCTTTTTTGTTGCTTATTGAGAATAAACAGTCAAATACACACAAAATAATGTCAAAATGCTAGTCTTGGAGAGTATTCAGGTAAACACTAAGAAAACCACTAGCCACAGTGGCTTGTGAGAAAAAAAAAAATAAAAATCATGTCAAGCCCTAGCTGTCTCAATCGCAAAGTCCTGAAACGTGAAACAAACCACGTGAGCAAACTCCCTACACATAATGACACATGATTTTGTAAAATTTGAACCATTATTTCATTATATTAATATACAGCATAAACATACATTGCTAGACAGGTAATGAAGATAATCTAGCTATTTATAATTTATTTACCACTAAAATGTAGCATGTGTATGTAACAAGCAAAGTACTTATCACAATGTACTTTAATTAACATTAAAAAATAATGTAGGGGAAAAAAATCAGTTCTGTTGTTGTTCATAAATACCAATAGTGATGTTGTACAATGAGGACGTTGTCATGTTGCTGGGAATAGAATCATCAGTGTCCCAGTGTGTAGTGAGCCAGGGTCCTTACCCAAATTTGTGTACACGATATACTGATTCATTACCTAGGAAGCTTTAGGGAGCTGATTGTAATGCACCCTGAGTCTTTCTGCTAATGCTAATGTTACAAGTCCAGGGAAGAGCTGACATGAGTTACACTTAAGTCAGTGCACTGAATACAAAAGCAAACATGCAGCATTTTAGATGGGCGGTGATGTGAAAAGAATGAAAATCACTAATTCTTGAGGACCGGGACAAAACTGGACACAAAACTGAAACACGAAATGTTATATCAGGAGTTATTTGGATTAATTAACATAAAATGAATTCAAATTAAACATGTTAAAAAGGATTCAATTACATTTTGCTTGCAACCTACCAATTCTTCCACTTTCTCATATAATTTGTTTATTTCCTTGCTGTAACTCAATATATCAACAAAATAATGTGTCTTGCCATGTCAAATAATTATTATATTGACATATATAACATTCATTTTGATTAACAATGAAACTAATGGTTTCCAACAGACTATATCAGCTCCATTTACTGAAGAAAATCTGAAGAGGCTGACAAAATAACCTTATTTTAGATAACACACATCTATAGAGTGCTGCAGGAATTACATATTTTTTTGTAGGCCAAAAGCAAAAAATTGCATTACATTACCATTACAAGTAAAAGTTGTAAAGGCAGATTTTTACTTCAGTAAAAGTACAGAAGTACTTGCTTTTAAAAGTATTTAAGTATCAAAGTAAATGTCCTTTTTTTTAATGTCAATGCAGTATTTTATTATTGTTGCATTGTTGTATATAATACTTACAATACCTTATGCATCTGAAGCAAAATACTGAATACACTGACTAGCCTGTGGTATCCGTAAAAATCAGTAAAAAAAAAAAAAAAAAGTGACAATTTTTTTATTTAACACTCCTACCCACACCCACAAAAGCAGCATGGTAGTGTTCTCACACAGCTCTGGCAGTGTGCACACATCTATGTGTATCCATTCATCCACATTTGAATCAAGCGGACAGTGAAATAGCAATAAATACAGACTGATCAGAAAAAAAAAAATAAAAAATTCCAACCTGCTTTAAAACCCAGCTACACAACCATAGCTATATAGCTGCCCAAAGGCAACACTGTTTAAAAAACAAACAAACAAACATACAAACAAACAAACAAACAAACAAAAAACAGTTATTTGACATCAAATCAAAAACTTCAATGCATTTGTTGTGACAACGATACCATCTCTCACAGGTCACCAGGAGAGAGAAATCTTATGGTCGAATCAGACAAACTTATAAAAGTCCTTATTCATCTGAAGAAGAAGCTGGTTCTCAAAGTTATGTGAATTAATTCCTCCCCTTCTTAGGCTGAAGATCAATCCATCTGCACTAAAAAGCCTTTCTCAGGCTGCCGAGGGATGCAGGGCTGTGTTCAGCTTGAGCGACAGGTCGGATAAGGCTGGGTCAGATGTCAACAGATGTAATACCTTCAGCTCTACATGTTAGGTATGCATCCAGTTGTTTGTGTGCCTGTATGTGCATATACTTGATATTAGAGAAGAATGTTTTGGGTTACGACTGTAACCCTGGTTCCCTAATGGGGGGCAGTCGTGGCAGTCGTGGCCTAATGGATAGAGAGTCGGACTTGTAACCCAAAGGTCATGGGTTCGAGTCTCAGGTCCGGCAGGGATTGTCGGTGAGGGGAGTGAATGTCCAGCGCTCTCCCCACCCTCAATACCACGACTGAGGTGAGACCCTTGAGCAAGGCACCGTACCCCCAACTGCTCCCCGGGCGCCGCAGCAATGGCTGCCCACTGCTCCGGGTGTGTGTTCACGGTGTGTGTGTTCACTGCTGTGTGTGTGCACTTGGATGGGTTAAATGCAGAGCACAAATTCCGAGTATGGGTCACCATACTTGGCCACATGTCATTTCTTTTTTCTTTTTTTTTTCTTTTTTTTTAAGAGGGGAACAAGATGCTGCATTGGTAATGGCACTTTGGGGAATGCCTTTAGCGTGACTGCTCTGAAGCCTGTGTTTAACTTAGTCCAATTCTGATTGGTGCAATGTTATTCCGTGATGTATGCTGGTGGAACACGGAAGCTATTAAGGGAGCAGGCAACACAATAAAGGTAGCTTCTGATAGGATGAAGCAAGCCACTCCCAGACACGCAGGAAGTATGGCAAAGGGACGCAAAGTTCTCTTAGAGAAACCAGGGTTACAATCGTAACCCGAGACGTTACACACATATCCATGATCTTTTTCATGTTCAGCATTTTCGCACATAGAGCTTGTTGGTGTGTATAATACAGTGATAACTAAGGAAGTTGGGAAAATCGTCCTCCTCCTTTTACTTGGCAATGAATCCGCAGCTGTGTTTTGTCGACAAATATTATGCAAACTGTTTGATTGTATTCAGTCATCAAAATAAGCTAAATGCCCTGGCTATTGTAATCTGTTGTGCGGTATGTTTTTGAGTTTAGTGTTAAAATTAAATATCAACAATTAACATTTTTCTCCTGAATTCCATGTAAAGATACATGCAGTAGTAGCAACAAGCATTTGAAATGTATTTTTTTTATTATTTTACTTGTTTATTTTTATTAAACTGTGTTTTTTTTGGTTGGTAGATCTCATTTAGTTGATCATTTTAAAAGTAGATCATCACACAAAAAAAGTGTGGGCACCCATGCTCTACGCCATACTGACAAATGCCTGTCCTGGTGTAAAGCTGTCCAGGCACAATTCAGGACATAAGCACTTGCGATCCCAGATTGACCGGGAGTTCCAAACTGAGGAACCTTAAGAAGGTGCCATACCCTTTGTGGAATGAGCTCTAGCTTGAACTCTTAAGTCATAGAAATGTTTCCACAATCCAGCTGCTTATGGATTATTTGGTAGCCAGGCAGCCCTAATAAGGGAGCCCGAAGCATACCAGCAACTGGTCAGTTCACCCTATTTGAGAAATTCTCTGAACATAGACTTCGAGTGCATAACCTGGCCTAGGGTAAAGACCCTACCTGGAGCGAACTGCAGACATGAGGAGGCCACAGAGAGAGCCTGCAAATCACATACTCTCTCAAGAGAGGTGATTGCCAGTAAGAGCGCCATCTTGAGAGGAACGCATTTGAAGATGCAGTGTCCAAAGGCTCGAAGGGTGCCAGGGATAACCCTTCCAAATTCTATGGATAGGTCCCAGGCTGGGACTCTAACCTGAGCCGTAGGCCTCTACCTCCGCATATCACAAAGGAAATGCACCACCTAGTGGTGATACCCCAAAGGTCCACTAGCTAATGGCACATGAAAAACAGCTATGGCTGCCATGTGCACCTTAAGTGTGGATGGGGAAAGACCAGCAGAAAAAAAACGGTCTTGAAGGAACTCCAGCACTGAAGCCATTGGACAGTTTCCTGGGTCCAGCTGGTGCTGTCTGCACCATGAAGTGAATACTCTTCACTTCAAGTATAAAGGTTCCTTGTGGAGGGAGCTCTAGAATTGAGAGTGGTCACAACAACCTTGGTTGAGAGACCCTCATTCAGGAACTGATCCCCCTCAGGGGCCCTGACTAAAATTCCTGGGAGCAGAGCATTCTGGGGGAACACATACAGACGATGCCTTGGCCATGGCTGTACCATGGCATCCAGTCCCAAAGGAGCTGGATGAGAGAAGGAGAGCCACAGTGGGCAATAAGACGGGACGACAGGGTGCCTGCTTCCACATTCAGGGATAAAGAAGTGCTTTCAGGGAGAGCAACTTCCCCTGAGACTACAGGAGGGTCTGGTGTGCAAGTCTGGATAGAGGATGCAAACTCAGACTCCCCCAGTGGTTTATATATGAGGTCTGGGAGAAAATACCCTAGGGCTAGCATAACCACTAACATCTCTAAGCAATTATATGCCGGAAGAGATGATGCTCTATCCACAGACCCTGAACTGAGCGGCCTTCCATGGCCGTGCCCCACCCTGTGCGGGATGCATCTATTGACATGAACATTCAATGTCAGGATGCTCCCAAACACTGGGCCTTGGGACAGGAACCAAGGCCTTTTCCCACATGATCAAGGAACGAAGGCAACTGCACGTAAACTTGATTGTGTGAAATGGGTTGCCCCTCTGGGGAAACCTCCTTGGTTCTGAGCCATCACTGCAGGGGTCTAAGTGATGAGCTGGCCTAGATTGATTCTGGTCACTGTTGCCAGAATCGATTTTATACGTGCAGGAGACAACTGTGCCCACAACATAATCAAATTCCATATCTCTGTGCTGTGCCACCATCTAGGGGATAATGCTAGGCTGAACAGAAGAACCTGACATTGGTACACTTCGCCTCCGAAAGTGAACCACAGGAACTTCCTGTGCTCCGGAAGGATGGAGATTGATCATGACAAACCAGTCCTCGGACTTGATTTGGCTCACGATAAGAGGAATCATCAGCATCTTGAACCTGAATCTCCTCAGAGAACGGTTGAGCTGACGAAGATCTATAGTGTGACTTAAACCTCCATCCTTTTTCTGAACTAAAAAATAACGGCTGTAGAACCTGGTGTTTCTCTCTGGGGGAATAATAATGTCTATGGTCTCCTTCACCAGAAGAGATTGAACTTCCTGCTCCATAACCTGTGGCTGCTCGGGGCCACCACTGTAGTCAAAATGCTGTTGAACTTTGGTTAACGAGACCCAAACTGGAGTCTGTAACCCTTGCGAATAACAGGGGCTTAACCTGACCGTCAGGACCTCTTTCCTGAAGCCCACTTATACCCCCTTTCCACCAGCACGAACCAGGTGCTAGTTCAGAGCTAGTGCTAGTGCCAGTTTGGAGTTGGTTCAACTGACGAGCCTTCTAAGAACCGGTTTGCCTTTCCATGGGCTAGAGAGCCAGCACAGAGCCAGGTTTTACGTCACTGTATACGTCTCATATTTCATAGCAAAGCTAGCGCTGCAGAGCCAAACACAAACACACCAAGCTTGTTCGAGATGCATCGGCTTCTCGCAGATCGATCACTGCATGACATCAACGCACCGCAAGAACAATCCAAAAGTACAAGGTGTCGTATGCTCTACAAATGCTCCCGCGGCACTCCGATGTGATGTCACCCACCGAATCGGTACGCGCTGCTCCGATGCATCTCGAACAAGCCTTCCATCAACAATGGCGAACGTTTCGTAACTATTGATGCTCATGGCTTTGCGAACCTACATCGGCATCCAAACACGGCTCGCCGTAATTTGTATATAGACGGAGATTACAAGTGAGCTGCTGTTAGCTCGATTAGCTGCTATTTCAAAAATGGCGGTCGCAAGTTTCTTGTTGGTCACGGTAACCCCGCCCCCAGCCCCTGACGAAAGCGGTTCTTACTTCTAGCCCAGCAATGTTTTGGTGCTACTTACGAACCACTTTTCCTGGTTCGGAGCTGGTGCTTTGGGTGTCGAAAGACAAAGAACTGATTTGAAACTAGGCTCTGGCTCCGAACCAGCACTCAAACTGCCTTGGTGGAAAAGGGGTATTAAAGAGTCATCCTATATTACTGCTGCCCTTTAACGTGTTTTTTGTACACGTTAGTGTTTTATGAATTAACACAGCCAGTGCCCCTTTTTATGCATGCTCCGCTCCTAAGGAACCACATACAGATTGCGTGTCAACTCCTTAATGTAGCGTCGGGCAGAGAGGCACACAGATCTAAGCTGCTTATTTATTATACAGTCTCGTAATCTACTCGTTGCCTCGGCAAACGCAAGATTTGTGTGTGGCTTTCTTACCTCGAGAAGAAAGTCAACAGGCGCAAGGCTGAAACAACTAAAAGCGCATGGCTGTACGCATCAAAGTATTTCTGTCAGGGTTCTGTCACTTCTGTCTAGTGTAATTTCTTGGTTTAGTGACAGAACTCTGACTCTCCTGTATTGTCTCCCGCCCATCTTGTTACCTGATTATTGTTTAATTTGCCCCACCTGTCCTCCCTCGTTACCTGCCTTATTTGTTCTCCATTTATTCTCCTTGTGTTCGCAGTCCTGTGCTGGATTGTTGTCATACATTGTATGTTCCTGTGTGTTTCCTCACTCTAGTCAAGTCGTGTCGTGTCGAGTCGAGTCGAGTCGAGTCATGTCAAGTCGTATCAAGTCAAGTCTTGCTGTTTATAATGTTTTCCCCCTCGGGGTAGTTTTTGTTAGTGTTTTGTTTTATTTTTATTCTTAATAAAAGCCCATTATTCTGCACCTTTGAGTCCTCACTCCTTCCATCCAACCACAGACTGTGACAATTTCTCAATGAACTCAGTCAGCACCCTCAGGTGCATGCCTCGCACCCAAACAGTATCGCACACCGATCGCGTGTCACCTCCCGGAATTTAAACGCGGGCAAGAAAAGACAAGCTTTCGGCTGTGCTTGTACTAACATTTCAAGTTTATACGGGACAAACAACACCAAATAGTCTGAAAGATACAAGATAGAAAAACAAGATAGAAATGTATAGAAATGTTGCTTTCCAATCATTTGAACAAGTGAAACAAATACCTTGTTGGCTGTTTGTCATGAAAAGAGGTCCTTGAGTCTTTAATTCATGAAAATCATCTTTACTGTCCTTTTGGCTTCCGACAGCAATAATTTTAAACTTAAACATAACTTAACAGAGTCTCGTGAGTCATCCGCTCATCATCAGTCCATTGGGGAGCAACTCAGTAGTTTGTTATATCCGCTAAAGTGATTGTGACTTATGTTTTAAAGGATTAGTTCACTTTCAAATGAAAATTACCCCAAGCTTTACTCACCCTCAAGCCATCCTATGTGTATATGACTTTCTTCTTTCTGATGAACACAATTGGAGATATTTTAATAAATATCCGGACGCATCCGAGCTTTATAATGTCAGTGAGCGGGACCAACAAGTATGAGCTGAAGAAAGTGCTTCCATTCACATAAACGTCACACGGCTCCGGGGGGTTAATAAAGGCCTTCTGAAGCGAAGTGATGAACGAAGTGAAAATCACTCATTTACACGGAACGTGGCAATCTTTTTTTATAAATGTCCTTTGGATCTAAATGTGTGTAGAGGTGTTGTGTATGTGACTTAATTGGCTTCAGATAAAGTAACTACCTTGTGAATAGGCCTTTCCAGGTAAACTGATCTAGTCTGTGGTTTTCCCTCAATAAATGTAGTGTCACTAACTAGAAGCTTCACCTTACCCACAATGCCATCTGAACTAGTGTGAGTTTCTACCACTCTGGCAAGCTCCCATTCGTTTCTTTGAGCGCTGTCATCTTGAAGAATTACAATGTGGTCTACTTGTGAATTTTAAGAAGTTTTCTGCAATTTTGACATTGTCGAAGATTGAGCAGATATTCACGTTTCCAACTCTGCCAGAATTCATTGGCCAAGGACTGCACTCTTCTCCAACTTTTACGTAGATAGTCTTCTTTGCTGAACTGTCCTGGAGGGGGCAGAACGATTGCAGATTTCGTGGTTAATATGTGATTAGGAGTGAGTGGTTCTGGACCGGCAGAATTATGAAGATGTTCATGATCATGAACAACACTCAATGGTCTGCTGTTGATTATGGCCATCGTTTCGTAAAGGAATGTTCTCAAGGTTGTGGTGTCGAGTCTGCTTGCAGACCTGTCGAGCATGGCGGTCAGGATGCTTCGGATTGTTCAAATCTGGCGCTCCCAGACCCCACCCATGTGACTTGCTGAGGGAACATTCACTAAAAATTCACATTTCATTGCTTGCAGATGTTCTTGATCCATCCCTTTGATCAACTCAGAAAATTCTCTTCTAGCGCCCATGAAATTTGTTCCCTGCTTGCATCTCAGTTGGCGTACGGGTCCTCTGATGGCTATGAATACTCGAAGTGCATTCATGAAAGCATTTGTTGTCAAGTCATCTAGTGTCTCTATGTGTATGTCTCTAGAACACAAGCAGGTAAACAAAAATCCATATCTTTTTAATTCCTTTCTTAACCCCTTTACGATGAAGGGGCCAGAACAATCTATACCACAGAATGTAAAAGGAGGGGATGTCTCAGTTCTCTCTTCCGGTAGATCTGCCATTCTTTGAACCTTAGTTGCTCTTCTGTATCTTCTACATTTTTCTAGTGTGAAGAGACCACGTCTCCACAACCTAAGATCATTATTCCATTTGCACACAATTAATTCATGGTCATGCCTCTTCCTTGGTGGTGTACATGCTCATAATGATGTTCAACGAGCAAGGCTGACACGTGAGATTTTTTTCGGAAGGATTACAGGATGCGTTACATCATGATGCAAGGTCGATTGAGACCTTCTGTCCTCCCACCCTGAGGACACCATTCTTGTGCAAGGTAGCTGTCTTTGGACACAATTGCATTGCAATTGACCGCTCCACCGAGGGGATCTCTGTGTACCACTTGGCGAGCCGTGCCTGATCGAGGGTAGTGAGGGGGGAAGAAGCACCGGACCGATTTCTGGGAAAAAAAGGTTCCATCCATGATCTGATAACCTCTTCATGCACTTCCAGAAAGAAATGTACCGGGCCGCACCAAGAAACTAATCGTCCAGCCTCGAGGGTTCAGGACATGGTGGAGGCCTCAACTCGAGCCCAACTCTCTCAGCGGCCCGGTAGGGTCAGGCTCGGGCACTGCCATTCCCCTCAAAGGGGGCAACGCAGCCGCTTCAACCCCAGAGGACTCAAGCTCACCCTCCGATGCAGGAGGAGCCCTGAATGAAACGGCTGATTACCGGAAGAGGAGTTAGATCGGGGTATAGGTAACAGAGGAAATAGTGCAGCCTGCAGTGTGCACTCACTCTCAGCTGTATAAACAGCAATACTCATTAAAGGGGCAACAATGCTCTTTCTCAATGCTGCATAAACAGCAGAAAATGCAGAGAGATCGCGACCACCACTGCTGCATCATCACACCAACACTGGTAGAAGAGGCTTCTTCCTGAAGAACAGGCTCGTAGAAACACTCATGGATGAATTGCAGAGCAGAAACAATAGAACCACCCTGCGCCGAAGCAAAAAGCTGAAATGTCGGTTGCTCCCTCTTCTACCTTTATACCCGCGCTGTAGGGTGGAGCGTGCAATGCAAATCTCCCATGGCAATGTGCACTGGCTCATTTAGTTTACACTCGAAGGTGATAGGGCTCTCAGGCAAGATCCAAATTAAATGGTACATTCCGACATGACGTCGAACGTGACCGACTGAAACGTAACAGGGAACTGAAAGGGTTACAGTCATAACCTGAGATATTTTGAATGGGTTTTTGGTTAAATGCCTTAAACAAAGTCTGTGGTTAACACAAGCTATTTACATTTATTCATTTAGCAGACATTGTCATCCAAAGTGACTTACAATTGAGGAATGTAACAAGCGTTGCATCTGAAGAGTCAGCAAATGTGAAAAATGCTATTAATACAAAGTTTCAGCCATCGTTCAGGATAGTACAAGCTAGAATAAGCAGGGATTAAGGAATAATGAGAGAACACATTTTACATTTAAAACAAATAGCGCTAGAATAAGCAGGGATTAAGGAATAATGAGAGAACACATTTTACATTTAAAACAAATAGCATCTACCACTGTTTACAAAATAGCATCTACCTTATATTACACTCTACAAGACTTACCTGAACCCAGCCTAAAACCAGTTTGTTAAGTCTGGTCTTGATTAGGTATCCTAGGAAAGAATAAACGTTTCCATTCTGTTTACATGCTATATCTGGATTTGCAATGTTAATGGCATTTGCTAGTACTTTGTGTGATGTCTGTCATAAAAGTGCATGTGTTTACATGTGTGTGTGTGTGTGTGTGTGTTTTTTTTGCAGGGTTTAGGCATATGGGATCAGCCCAATTGTATTGGTAATAGAGCTGTCATGTGCCTGACAGTGAGTGCTGAAATCACTTTAGGAGTTTCTGCCTTTGTCAGCCAATTGCAGAGTCTCTCTCACCACGCAGAGAGCCATGGCAGTATCGCTATACTTCCCCAGGAGGAGGTGAACTCTCATCAACTCTCCTCCTCTTCATTAGGTCATTAGTTCCAAAAACTGCTGCCTCTCTGTCCTACCCAACATCCTTTGGGGGAGCAGAGCAAAGAAGAACTGGCAAGGAGAGAGGGAGGACATTCTTTAAGAAGGAGGCAGAAAAATCACAAAGGCCACTTGAGTGTGAACTCGACAGCTAATATTCCCACTGTAAGGGTGTGAAAAGAAAAGAGCTGTACAGACTCATAGCAGAGGAAGCTCTTCTGTCAGAAGAATGATAAAAAGGGTAAAGGGATTAAACTCTTTCTCAGGAGGCATAGATAGATAGATAGATAGATAGATAGATAGATAGATAGATAGATAGATAGATAGATAGATAGATAGATAGATACATTGATTGATTTTGACTTCTAGAACCCGACTGTTGCACTCTGTTCAAGCCTATTGTACTAGTCATGTGTGGTGTTAAGGACCCCAAATAATAAGTCTGATAAGCTCATATTTAAAGTTGTGTGGATTCTGATTGGGTTCAGATGTTTATCGTTTATCAGTTGGAAAAGTAATTGTTCTGATTTCAATTATTAAGTTCCTCTGTGTCATTATCATTATAGTTGTGGTGTGGACTTTGCTATTCTTATAGAATTAGAAAAAAAATTTTAACTTTAAAAGTTATCATCCTTGGTGTAAATCATTCTTTATTCAGAAAAACCTCTGTAAATCATGCAGGTCGCAGACATAGAGTCTTCAGTTTAACCAAGCTGCGGGCTCACTAATAGTAGGATGTCTTCGAGTGGGTGAGATAATTACCTTGCAATTAGTCCATCCATTTCCACCAGTTTTACCCATTTAGGCATATTCACACACTGTTTATGAACAGAAACACATGAACTTAAATACAGGGGAATAACAAAGGCGATTAATCATGCACAGCTGATCAGGGGTGCGTTTCCCGAACAGCGATGTAACTCGCTGCTGAACAACCATAGTACAATGCATCGTTGAACAAATCAACTAGCTAGTCGCGACTGTTTACCGAAACCGTATTGTCGCAAACTTGTCGTTCAACCACGTTGGTGAATGACGTCACGCAGGTGGTGGAGTAATAACGTCTTTAAATTAATCCGTTTTAAATCGAATTAATGCTAGAATTTCTGCTATAAATTACGGACATGGCATTAGAGGACTAATTCTCATTTTCCTCAGTTATTTTGCTTTATTTCCAGATTAAATCAAATGCTTGTTCTGACGTACTAGAGCATGTACGCACATGCGCGCACTCCAAAAACGGTGCTTTAAATCTCTTGACAAACTAAAATATATAAATTACATTTGTATATATTCGAAATAAAAGATATACATTGTACTTATTGAGCAAAATGCTTATTTTGCTCAAAATAACGATTTATTAAGTCCACGTCATAAAACCAAGAAACTATGCTTCTAACCACAGCGTGAGAGCTGTCGTTCCAACCACACAAGTTTGTGATGCAGTTTGAGAATGTTCGTTTGAACTATGGTTTCGGGAAACACCAAATGGTTGAACTATGTAAGTAACGACGGAACTTGCGATGTTAGTTGGCTAACGATGCTTTTGGGAAACGCACCCCTGAATGACAAATCAAATCAATAACCATAGAAACTAATAACGAAACTCAGGCAGGCAGGAAAAGCAAAGACAGAAAACAAACTCAAACAGAACATAATCGTGACAGTATGCCCCAGCCAGGAAAGGCACAACCTCGTGTCGAGGTAGGAGGCTGAAGTGGAAGACGTGAAAGTGAAAGTGAAGTGACATGTGGCCAAGTATGGTGACTCATACTAGGAATTTGTGCTCTGCATTTAACCCATCCAAGTGCACACACACAGCAGTGAACACACACCCGGAGCAGTGGGCAGCCATTGCTGCGGCGCCCGGGGAGCAGTTGGGGGTACGGTGCCTTGCTCAAGGGTCTCACCTCAGTCGTGGTATTGAGGGTGGGGAGAGCGCTGGACATTCACTCCCCTCACCGACAATCCCTGCCGGACCTGAGACTCGAACCCATGACCTTTGGGTTACAAGTCCGACTCTCTATCCATTAGGCCATGACTGCCCCAGAAGAAGGTGGAGGACAGGAACCCAGGAGGAGTGATGACAGAAGAAACCAGGGCGGTTTAGATGGTGGGAGGAACCAAGGACAAGCCCGGAGCAGAAGGAGCCTAGGTGGCACCCCAGAGTCCAGCCAGGATGGAAACCCACGGCGGACCCAAGCGACTCCAAAGGCTTTGGTGGCTGTGACAAAGCTGGATTGATTATTTGATTATGACCACCTGGGGCCAGTTGTTCAAAAGTAATCTGATCGGATTTCGGCCATTGGATTGGATCAAATCTTGAAAATGGGTTGTTCAAAAGGAAAAAGGGATTCTGAAATCAGATTAGATCACGGAATCCAATCCTAGTTTTAATCTGGATCAAACCTTCAGTTTGTGTTGTTCAAAACTTGTCAGTAGGATTTGGATAACTTTGATCCAAAAAAACAGGATTATCCTGATCCCAACAGGGGGTAGGATTTCAAGGTGGATTCCAGGAGGAAAATGTAGTAAAATTTTAAAACTGGTCAAAAAATACAACATTTATATCATGTAATATACATACACTTTTTTATTTTGCTCTTGATTAGTTTAACTGTTAAATAAATTAGAAGTAGACACTAACCTACATATTTAGCCTTTTGGTAACCTACTGTAAAGTAAAAAAGATTTTGGTGCCATAAAACAATCCCTAAACAGCTGTAAATATCCAACAAAAATATTATATTTAATTTTTTAACCCATATTTTCTCTATCATCATGTCCCTTTAGGGGCTCCGTAGAGCACTGGTAATCCAGATTTGGTAATCTGGAAAAGTGTGTATCTGGATCATGGTGATCCAATCCAATTTTTCTTTGAAAAACCAGCACAAAAGTAAGATGGATTACCTGATCCTGGATAGCAAAACATGGGATTTCCAAATCCAGATCATTCTGATCCAGATTAAACTTTTTGAACAACTGGCCCCTGAAGATTTGAAGCGCTTCTTATATAACCACTGAGAACAAATTAATTGTTACTGATCATAATCGTGATATAAAGCAACAGGTGACATGGAGTAATGCATTTAAACAGAATGTTATTGTCTGTGTAGACACTAATATACTTATTGTTATAGTTATTGTTCTAGTCATGGTTGTCCTTGTCACTGTTTTGCCTGTGTTCTTATTCATTCATTAGTTGTCATGGTTCCCTATTCCGATGGTTCCCCTGTTACAATGATGATCATCCTCCCAGAATTTAAGCCCTCTATTTCTTCAGTTTATTGTCTCGTGTTAATATTTATGGTTTGTTGTGTTGTCTTTCTAGTTGTTAGTGTTCATTAAAAGTATCATTATTTCATTCATTCCGTGTCACGTATATCATCTGTTGGATTATAAGCATCCGTAACATCTATGGGATTACTTTTGTGCCAATAAAAATGAACATATTTAAAAAAAAGAAAAATAATGAAAATATTAATTGAAACTGAATAAAATGTGTTTGGAACTTTAAAAAAAAATGTTTGACTTCGTTCTTAATACACTGCATGTTTATTAACTGTTTTCTCCTCTTTCTTTTGCTGATCTGTACAAATGCGTTTCCAGAGTTTTAATTTACGCTTCTGAAGTTTTCATTTACAATCCCTGAGTTTTCGTTCGCCATTCTCGCACAAATCTCTTGTGGGGGCAGAGCTAGCAGCGGTGTGTTCTCATTGGCTACCGAGTTTTTTTATTTGACAGTTTTTTGACCTGGAAGTGAAAACATCAGTGTTGTCTTTACATGTGTGTATGTGAGCTTCTGTTAACAGCTTCCTATTTCATTTCATTTTCAGTTTTTATTATTTTATCTTTATCTGCTGCTACACTATGTTGAGATGATTTCTTAGGAATAGCACAGACGAATGACATAATCATCATCATTATCATCAATCATTGTCATTATCAGGATACTGGATGCTCGCAGTAAGTCAGTATATTTTAAGTTTAAAAAAAAAAAATAAGTACTTGCTTTTTCAGATGGAGTGGTATTTTAGAGCTCATTTACAGCCCACAACATTAAACAGCAGTGTTATCTTGATTTAGCCCAATCATTACAGGACCTGTAATGTTTGTTAAATTCAGCATAAATTGGGAAAACTCGCCATTGGCTGTTGCGTCATTGCATTTGTGCACATGATATTGCGGGGCGGAGCTATGTAATCAGCAGCAGAGTCTCATAGCTCATCCTGCTGGGAAGTCGCATCAATGATTGCTCCGTTTTAAAAACTAAGTTTTGATTGTTTTCAAGCCCAAGTCTAAACTTTAAACTACACACAAGTTTACTTATTTTGTCTGTCAGCTCCTAGTTGTGTTAGTCGAGTCAAATATGTGTTATTTGTAACAATAAGATGAAGAGTGTGTTTATTGGCCTGCTTGTGAACTCTGAACTTCTGTTTATTTCATTTAAGACTTCTCATGCAACATCGATGCACTGTATTCTAACCAGCCTTTTGGTTGTGTTTGTCCCAGGTTTGTGTTTTGTTTGGTTTTGTCATATTCTGTGTTAAAATAATATCAGCCCTGGTTGAGTGCTAGTGATTAGCACATGTGCTGTATGCTCTCGCTTGTGCTGAAGTGTGTAACTGCGCCATTTTAGGGCTGCATTCTTCTCTTTCTGTATTTAATTTATACAAAATATGTAAAATATTGGTCACTTGAGTTTAGTTTCTTCGTATTTATGTGAATTGATGAGAAATGAGAAAAGAGAAAGTGTTTTATATTTTATTTTTATTCACACGATCACTTTGTAAAAATGTGTGATCAGCAGAATCACACATCTCGTCCTNATGATCACCTTGTAAAAATGTGTAAGCAGCAGAGTCTCATAGCTTATTCTGCTGACTTCTCATGCAGCATTGACACACTGTTCTCTAATCAGCCTTTTGGTCCTGTTTGTCCCAGTCTTGTCTTGTCCCAGGCCCAGTAAAGCAACCTTGAGTGACCATCCACCTGATCTCAGCGTGAATTACTCCATCCAACACACACACACACACACACACACACACACACACAGTCACATTGGCCCATCCTGGTCACGGCACCACCCCGCTCTGCACAGGCCTCAAACCTGGGTCTCTGGCATGGGAGTCGGATGCTCTAACAAGGAGGCTAAAGGCTGCAACCTCTAGTGTCAGTCTCTAGAGTAGTGTTTCTCAACGGGGGCGTTCAGAGAACAACGGGGGGTGTTGGAAGCAAGATTTTTAAAAGGGGGGCATTCAGGTGTTCTTGGGGGGCGTTCACGAGTTTACACCAAAGATCCAGGCAAGACAAGATTAAACTTGTAATTACTTGCAAAAGAATTGCCTACAACATTCTAAAATCTGCCAGTTTAACGCAATGTAAGCTAGGCTATGTATCGTTTCTTTTGCAACGATTATGTTTCCAGTCATAGACCAGCGCTCAAGCGCTGGCAAGAATTCACGTGCACAAAAATGTGTTTCGCGCTGACAACAATCCGGTGGTGGCTTGGATCCAGCGCTGAACCACGCAGCGGAGGAATGGAAAGTTGACAAGCCATTAAAAAAGTATTGACTTAAGAACCACTTATATTTTCAAATATTTTCAATAAATCATGTTCCCATTCACTCCGGTGACGAATTTTAAAATTAAATGAAACTAAATTCTATTTATAAGGTAACACTTTTACATTTTTAATGCCTAATGACAAAAAGTTTTCTTTGTTCACAAAGTAATTTACTGGGCATTATTGTTAACTCGCAAGACTGTAAGGAGAAAATTACAATTTGATGGATAATTAATGCATCTGAGCACAAAACGCTGCTTGGATAATTTCAAGATAGGCTAGCTAGTTAAAAATAACTAATAATCCAATAATAATTTAATCTAATTGTTCATATGTGTTTATTCTTGTTAGAAGATTGTTTTTATTATTTATTTTATTTTATTGATTATGGACACAAATTAATCATGACAAACCAAATAAATTATACCATTGATGATAACAAGCTGATACCAAGGTATTTAAGCCTATAATTATAACATATTTTTTTATGAAAAATCATGATTGTATTTATTTATGTTTTTCGAAAGTAAGATTGATGTAAGCAGCTTCTTGCAATACTCTCCTAAATGCGTAATAATACCTAAATGCACACATTAGCGCTGAAATGACTGTATAGCCTATGGTCGTTTTTACTGTCCAATGACAGCCCATACTCTGAGTGGCATGGGAGAGAGTCAGAAGTTGATTTGTTGCCCCTACGAGTTTATAATAGCATATTTTAACTATATTTTCAAATGGATAAAAAAAACTGTCAAATTGTTTTTAAATGCTGGCTTTATTAAACTATGTTTTAAAGATGTCAATAAACAGTCTCATAAGGCTATTTATTTTATATAGGCGTACTATATTTATTAATTTATTGTTTTTATTTAGCATTTTTACATTTAACATGAATAATCAAACATTTAACATAAAACAAGTATTGCACAACAATTTTAAATGTCTACTCATTTGTCCTTTTTAAAATAATTTATTAATTTACATTTTTATGTTTTAATTAAATTGCGTCAGAAGCGTCTCGCCTGGGCTAAAGACAAACAGGACTGGACTGCTGCTGAGTGGTCCAAAGTTATGTTCTCTGATGAAAGTAAATTTTGCATTTCCTTTGGAAATCAGGGTCCCAGAGTCTGGAGGAAGAGAGAAGCACACAATCCACATTGCTTGAGGTCCAGTGTAAAGTTTCCACAGTCAGTGATGGTTTAGGGTGCCATGTCATCTGCTGGTGTTGGTCCACTGTGTTTTCTGAGGTCCAAGGTCAACGCAGCCATATACCAGGAAGTTTTAGAGCACTTCATGCTTCCTGCTGCTGACCAACTTTATGGAGATGCAGATTTCATTTTCCAACAGGACTTGGCACCTGCACACAGTGCCAAAGCTACCAGTACCTGGTTTAAGGACCATGGTATCCCTGTTCTTAATTGGCCAGCAAACTCGCCTGACCTTAACCCCATAGAAAATCTATGGGGTATTGTGAAGAGGAAGATGCGACATGCCAGACCCAACAATGCAAAAGAGTTGAAGGCCACTATCAGAGCAACCTGGGCTCTCATAACGCCTGAGCAGTGCCACAGACTGATCGACTCCATGCCACGCCGCATTGCTGCAGTAATTCAGGCAAAAGGAGCCCCAACTAAGTGTTGAGTGCTGTACATGCTCATACTTTTCATGTTCATACTTTTCAGTTGACCAAGATTTCTAAAAATCCTTTCTTTGTTTTGGTCTTAAGTAATATTCTAATTTTCTGAGATACTCCTTAGTTGTCAGTTATAATCATCAAAATTAAAAGAAATAAACATTTGAAATATATCAGTCTGTGTGTAATGAATGAATATAATATACAAGTTTCACTTTTTGAATGGAATTAGTGAAATAAATCAACTTTTTGATGATATTCTAATTATATGACCAGCACCTGTATGTGTCCAAATGCAAAACCTAATACATGCAAGTAATTATGACTGAAATTATCAACGTGATCTCATGAGAATACGTGTGTAAATTTGGTTCTACCACACGTATGTTTACTTACGTTTTCATACACACAAAAACGTACAATAATGACACATTTATAGCAATAAAATGTAAATCATTTACGTATCCAAGTGTGATTGTGTATGAATTCCTATGTATTAATATTAAAATCTTGGCATTAAAGTTTTAAATCTGTTGTATTCAATTGTCATATCAATACATGTTTTTAATCAAAAAATGTTTTAATGCAGGTTACTCATATACTTAATATGAAATAACATTTCTGTTCGTGACATCTGCAAACTTGTTTCAGAGGATTACATAATGTTAAACAAGACTACACTTTGAAACCTTAAAATGAATAAAATTTCTGTAATTGTTTAACCATTTTGTAATATTTAGTTTGTTTGACACAGAAGGGGTTTTCTCCTATGCAGCGACTGACCATACAACCATAAGATACACCAAAGCACAACATAAATTCACAAATCACATCAATTTTATATGTTCGCTGTACTCCAAATCTTTAGAATCCATATGTTTGTAAGGAACAGATCCAAATTTAGCTCTTTATCCGGTGATCTTTATCTTCATTCTCAGCAGCGACCATCAAAGTCAAAGCTCGCACTCGTTATGTTTCAAATTTGAAAGTTGCGTCCTCGAGAACCTTTACAACATGGTTTACGTGACTGATATCGAACGCTCATTGGTTCTCACCTGCTTCGTCACAGATTGCGACATGCCGCGTTTCAGTGGATTGACATTTGAAATGAGTGTGCGCCTTCATGGAGAGAAGCCGGATTCATATTTTCATGGATTAATAAGTTAAATTCTGCTCTGTACCCTATAAAAAACTATTACCGCCAGAGAAGACTGCGACTGCAACTCATCATCATTTGAACTACTTTTGGTACCACTTTTGACATTTTCGCAATAAATAAATTATTGTGATTACGTTTGTTTGTCTGTTATTCTTTTATTTATAACAGTATAGTTTTAAGAAATGGTTATGGGTAGGTTTAGGGGTAGGTGTAGGATTAGTGGCTCAAAATATTGTTTTAACATTCTGTATAAAATTGTTATGTTTAGGTTCGGGATGGGGTTTAGCGATCTTACATTTATCTACAAAACGATAAAAGGGAAATAATACATATATCTTTATGACATGAAAGATTCGTAAATAAAAAAATTTAGCTGAAAAAACGTAAGTATTTTTATGTTTTAGTGCTATAAATACGTCAATATTGTACGTTTCAGCACCTTTCTAAACGTACAAAAATTTATGTTTTGTGTCTTTGAAAGTTACATATTAAAACCTACGTATTAACAATGAGACCAGGCTGGAAATTATATATATATAATTTGTTCAAAATAAATAATTTAAGTCTGCAGTGTGTTATATGGGAGTTCAAATCAGTTTGTATTGTTAGATTATAATACATCTCCTTTCTCATTACCAGGAAGTGGAGCAACTTTTCCATAAACAAAATACTGATGCTGACCCAGAGGATGGAGTGGTAGCACCAGAGATCCACTGTCCCCATCAGACAAGATTCTTATTTTGTTCATACACATCACCTATGAATGACTAGGATCTTGATCTTCAGACACCTGATATTAAGCAAATATTTTAAATTCTTTGGAGTTCTAGATTAAAGGTGCACTATGTAGTTCTTCGTCCACTAGAGGTTGCCTATTCAAAACAAAGGTGTAGCATCATGATGCCAAGATTGAGCGTGGAATCTTGGGACATGTGGTCTTCACCTCACAGCCGGTGGAAAAGAATCAGGATGGGACTCGGGCAAAAATGTAATTTTACATGTAAATGATAGTCTTTAAATTGTAACAGCACAACCGAATCAGCAGGAATAAACAAATATTCTCTGAAAACATTGGATATTACGCAATATTTATGCAATATATAATGAAATATTTTCAGTATTATATAGTACTTTAATGTACTATTAAACCTCAAGACTTTAATTTTCTCTCTCATTTGATCTCTTGCGTTCCTAAAAGCTTATGTCGACAAAGTAGTAGCAGCAGATAAATACAGATACAATTCAAAAACAAAACTCCTATCTTTATATCACTAAAATGAAATAGGAAGCTGCTTACAGACACACATGTAAACAACACTGACGTCTTCACTTCCAGGTCAAGAAGCTGACAATCAAATACTCAATAGCCAATGAGAACACACCACTGCTAGCTCCGCCCCTGCAAGAGATTTGTGCCAGAATGGCGAACGAAAACTTAGGGCACGTAAATGAAAACTTCAGAAACGCAAATGAAAACTCTGGAAATGCATTTGTAAGTACAGATCAGTGAAAGAAATATGACAAAACAGTTAGCAAAACATGCAGTGTATTAAAAAACTAAGTCAAACATTTTGCCTGCGATTTATTTTTTTTATTTTTTTCAGTTTCAAAGACATTTTATTTAGTTCCAATTTATATTTTCATTAGTTTCTTAAAACTTTACCTTAATTTTTATTGGCACAAAAATAATTCCATAAACATCCACATACTTTTCTAGTCTTTTCTGTAATAGTAAACACTCTGGATGAATGTCTCATTGTGCCCATCATGCATTTTTCGAGTTGTACTTGCAAAAGCCGACAACTAAAAACCCAAATAGATCACTGACAAAATGAGAGAAAAGGTTTTGTGAATGTCTAACCCTTTTCTACAACACTTATTTTTCTATTTTAGGGATGCTTATTTAAAATGCATTAGCCCGTGGAAGGCACATAAAATATGCATCTGTTGGACTTTTCACCTTTTCAGAATTTATTTCTTGTATAAATCAAAGGGAAACTGAGTCTTTTATGGGTAAAAACTCATCCATGTTTCATGAGGTGCCAGAAGCAAGACCTAGATAATAGAATCCCTATCACAGGCGCTTTGTGTTCGGCTCTACCTTTCCCGAGATTCCATTACATCTCACACATTAATAGGCATGCCACATTACAGGACGGTTTCAAGTGTGTATCACTGAGAAAATGCAATAAACAATCCACTAAGCTATTGTTTTAAGGTCCAAAGCATCTAGTTAGACCACAAGATGTTCACGATTGCTTAAATGAGCTCAGAATGACAAAAATACGTTTCTACAATATTGTAGAAAACTTATGGAGCATTACGTTATTCTACTGACACACTGGTGGAGGTATAAGCTATAGAATGATTGTGCCTATAAAGCTCAAATGGGGCACTTGACTATTTCATACTGGCACTTTGCACTGACTTTCAAAAGGATGCATTTTTAAAGGAATTTCTTTAGGTCATTTTCAGGACAAAATATGTTGAAAATATTTACAATAATTAGTTACTGCAACATGGTTTGAATACCCTGTTGAAAAATTAATTATATTATGTAATATATATTCCTTCTCAGGACAAATTAGCTATTAAAAGGCTAAAGGTTATGACTATAAAAGTAAAATTGCCATGATTATTGATTCTTGGATACTGTGACCATAAATAAGACTACTCTTCTCCTTTACAGTTTAAAGTCTCAATTCTTTGATATATAAAAAATTGTGGATAGAAAAAATGATACAGTGAGCTCCAGAAATATTGGCACCCTTGGTAAATAGAAGTTCATGCTTGTGGATTCTTTTCTGCAGCTCATCCCACATGTCTTCTATGGGGTTTGAGTCAGGGTACTGCTGTCCATGGCAAAATATTCATTCTGTGGTCAGTAAACTATTCTGTTGTTTATTTTGAGGTGTGCTTTTGGATCAATTTCATGCTGATCAGTAAATATCGATTTAATATCTATCGGTACTTGATGGAGTTTACACTGTAAAAACATTTTTTCAAAATTTTAACAGTAAAAGACTGTAAAAATCAAGCGGCAATCTCTCCCAGTTTATCTTAAGGCCAATACGGAAGTGACTTAAACTGAAATTCATTGACAGGCCATTAGGGACAGGGCTCCAAAAGAGAGCAGAATCTCGTTGAGCCCCATGTTAAAATGCCCATCTTTACAGCTGGTACAAATTGTGGTTTTGGTCTATACTGCTAATTTTGCCCTTCATGACAACTCTGAGGGGGGTGAATTCTAAACTCAGTGTATTTCAGTGTGGTATGGGAACAGCTCCAGTCAAGACTGCAAAGCCCTGCAGAGAGTTGTGCGCTTAGCTGAGCGCATCTCAGGGTCTGCTCTTCCCTCTCTGCAGGACATCTACCTCAAACGCTGCAAAAGCAGAGCTGTTAAAATCATCAAGGACTCCATCCACCCCAGTAATCATCTTTTCACTTTGCTGCCATCTGGTAAGCGCTTCCGTAGTCTGATGGCAAAAACCGAGAGACTTAGGAGGAGTTTCTTTCCCCAGGCCATCAGGCTCCTGAACTCAAAACCTGCCTCTTAACTTCTTCATGTCTTCACTTAATATTCACTTTATCAGTAAGATAATTCATAATTCACTACCTCACATTGACATACTGAAAGTGTTAACCTGTTTGCACTTTTGCCTCTTGTACATTCCTGTGTATCTTAATATTTAAGACTACAGTATAATGCACATATGCACATTGCCTCTTGCACATCCCTGTGTATCTTAATATTTAAGACTACAGTTTACTCTCATGCACATTATTTTCCATTCTATATTTAATTCTACAGTATACATCTTTTTTTTTTAATATTTTATTCTTATATTTTTATTGTTTACTTTTATTTAATTCCTTCATAGCTATAGTTATGTATATTCTCATCTGTGTTGTATTCTTTAATAATTGCACTGTCCATGGAGCGGACCTGACTCTCATTTCACTGCTGGTTATATATGCTCTATATAATTGTGCATGTGACAAATAAAACTCTTGAATCTTGAATCTTGAATTGTTTCAGCTCAACATACCCCACAAATTATTTATTATACCATGTTGTAAATGCCCATTTTTGAGTGGAAGGAAAAATCTTTAAATGCAAATGAGCTTCTGCTCCCCACCCCGATTTCCAGAAGAGGGTGGAGCCTTTACAACTCTTGCCTCGGATACTCTACCAAAAACTAAAACATCTGTTTGGTTTTGATTATCATCTCTATTATGTTCACGCTCATGTGACATTGCAGTTCTTCATCATCAAATGTTTATTATCTGCATGCGTTTTAAAGCCATATCAGTCTAAACTTCTGATATATGGTTTTCTGAATGCACACACCCAAAGCACTTACACAGAGAGCTGGATGTCATGCGATGTGTCCTGTGATTATTAAACTAAGTTCTAGGGCTGTAAATTCAACACGTTAATAAGATTAATTAGTTATGAAAAAAAAAAAACACATTACAATTTTTAACGCTCTTGCCAGGCCCCCTGACCTACATAGGACATCTGGCATTTCATTCAGTTGACCGATAATGAATATGACGCAGGGCAACAACTCATTGAGTGATATAGCCTATAGAATGCAGTTAGAATGTCCATAAAATTCAAGATATGAATTTCATCAGTCGGTGAAACATCACCCCTGAGACGGGCAACCCGGAGATGGACAGGGCTGCATTGAGGCGAGATTCCCTCCGTTCCCTCCTTCAGAGAACAAGGGTTACATATGTAACCAAGACGTTCTCTTTAACATGTTATTGTGGTTAAACTGCCAAATACACACAAGGTTATGTCAAAAAAGAACACACATCACATGAATAGTCGGTTATGTCTTTGAACAGCAAAGAAATCACACTGTGTATTAAAGTGAAAGCAGCGTAATACTTACTGATATATATGCTGTTAATATTAATCAATCAACAAAAGAAAAAGAGTAAATCACTCACTGCTCTTGACTGAATTAACTTTAGTAGCTTTAATAAGAATACATTTCTTACTTGAATGCTGCGGTTACATGCTCTGGCGAGGAGTTAAACATGGCGGACTGTGAACAGCTATAGGGCAGAGTTCGTCAGCTCAGAATCTGCAAATGGCTTGTTCTGAGACACTGCTTATGATTTATGGGGATTAAAAAAAGAGGAGTGTGTGGTTGTGTACACACTGCCGACACAAGGTGTTTATGTTCAAACACCATGTAAAAGTGAATTTTGCATAATAGGTCCCCTTTAAACGGACGAATGAAAGAGCAACTGTCAACAGTTTTCAATACAAAATATTATATCTTAATATTAACTACTTCCTGGTTTTGGATGATATTCATTCACATCACCTCTATGCTTCTGTTTGTTTGATTATTTATCATCACATTTTAGCCTTTAAAAACCCAAAGAAAACACTTAAACCAACTAAAAATGATGCTAAATTATGATTAAGCTGACTAAATTGATGACTTGGTGGGAGGTAATATTGGTGTTTTTGCTGCAGGAAAGTCACCTCAAGCTGCTACACCATTTTTCAATGATCGATTATGGTCATTAGTGGCACCACTGTAGAACAGAGCAAATACAAAGAGTGATGAAAGGTTAACCTTCTGGTTCTGGCCACTAGTATGCCCAAATTTCATTTCTCACTGTCAAGTGACTCAAGGTGAATTACGCAATAAGGCAGTGATAGTGCCACAGATGGTGACAATTTTTGATGCTGTCATTCATTAAATGCCAGTGCTATCATGTAATTTCAAAAGCATTTCATGATTTTCTTTTTTTTTCCTTTTCTTTTTCTTTTCTATGAAACATTTAAGATAAATTAAATGTTTTGTGTTTACATCACCTCCTTCCATTAAGCATTGCACATTTTGGTTGACTCCATATTGGAACCTGAAGAACCAAATCCATCTTCAGAAACACTCCTAGAGGTTCATTATCTAAGGCAGTGTTTCCCAAACACATTCCTGGAGGCCCACCAACATTGTACATTTTGCATGTCTTCTTTGTCTGACACACCTATTTTAGGCTACTTCCACATGAAGCCGGAGCTTACCCTATCCAATCTTTTTTTTCCCCTCGTCTCAAGAAATATCTGCGTCCACACGAAACCACTGAAATGACTCAAAACGATGTAGTATACATGCCAGACCATTATGTGGTGCTGTAATTCTGCCACAGAGATACACTTAAAGCAGCGAATAAGATTGGAGCATGCGCATAAACCTTGCGTTCTGTATACAAACTATAGTAAAGCTTAGAAATAACACTTTATTTTGGCTCAGCTATTGCTGTTGTTGTTGCGGTTTTGTGCTGTTAGCGGCGTCTAACTAGGGTCGACACGTGGGGTGATGACATCATCGTTTCACAAAATATACGGATTGGCTGTCCACACAAAAACGCAAAGAGTGGTTTCACCTTCCAAAAACGTCGGATCCGTGTGGACAAAACGTTTGCAATTGCTGAAATTGCTGGGACAGGAATCAGGAGGTTTGGTTGTCCCCCAAACCACAACCAATCACCACTCTCCTGCAGAGTTTAGCTCCAGCCCTGATAAAACATGCCTGTAGCCGTAGTAATCCTGAAGACAAGTTTTTGGGGGCCGAAAGCTCTATGCCCAGTCATTTACGCCGTCATCACCCGGGTATATTGATAGCGCGCGACAGCAGGTGAGACCTGAACATCTCACGTTGCTATCTGTTTAAACAAAACTAATTTAAACCTTGCCAATTTAAACATTCATCCGTACGACGCGAAAGAGAGCTTGCGCGCTCTGTGAGTAGATTTTTGTGTCTGCTCATCCGAAGCGCGTTCATGGAGAGCCGCGTCACAGCGCGCAAATACTCTCGTGCAAATTCTCTTTCAAGTCTTGCACCTAAACGGACAAATTCACTCAAAAAGTATGCCAACATGCCCATCTTAGCGAGTATCCTAACAAACATAGTAGGTTATGTCTTAAGAGAAAAACGAGACAGACAGCGCATGTGCATCAGTCTCAATGTACTGGATCTTTGAATTATGTATTAAAGGGACAGCAGACTAATATTCCTGCTTTGTGTGTTTAATGTTAATCAAAAGACAAAAGACGAAGAAATCACTCTTGACTGAATAGCTTTTGTAACTTAATGTTTCATCTTTATTTAATTATTCAAATGAGTTTTTATGCAGTTATTTTATATTTGATTACTTTGTTCAATTTCTGTATCTGAAAACTATTGTTAGATAGTTGAAAAACCTGTAAAGCATTGTTGATTTTTTTTTTATATATATAAGGTGCTTTGGTTTACATAACTGTATGAATTATATAAAATCATATCATTTGGTTATTTGGTGTCCTTTTTTGGAAATACATCTAAATTTAAATACAGTTTTGTGAAAATCACACTTCAATCTGATGGTTTACTTTGTTGTATATAGGCAATGATGGCAACATGGACGTATTAAACAAGATAAATTGTGTATGCTTAATTTCACGATAAGTGTGATTAATCGCGATAAACATTTTTTTTATCTATTGACAGCCCTAATACAGGTCCTTCTCAAAAAATTTGCATATTGTGATAAAGTTCATTATTTTCCATAATGTAATGATAAAAATTAAACTTTCATATATTTTAGATTCATTGCACACCAACTGAAATATTTCAGGTCTTTTATTGTTTTAATACTGATGATTTTGGCATACAGCTCATGAAAATCTCAAAAAATTAGCACATTTCATCCGACCAATAAAAGAAAAGTGTTTTTAATACAAAAAAAGTCAACCTTCAAATAATTATGTTCAGTTATGCACTCAATACTTGGTCGGGAATCCTTTTGCAGAAATGACTGCTTCAATGCGGCGTGGCATGGAGGCAATCAGCCTGTGGCACTGCTGAGGTGTTATGGAGGCCCAGGATGCTTCGATAGCGGCCTTAAGCTCATCCAGAGTGTTGGGTCTTGCGTCTCTCAACTTTCTCTTCACAATATCCCACAGATTCTCTATGGGGTTCAGGTCAGGAGAGTTGGCAGGCCAATTGAGCACAGTAATACCATGGTCAGTAAACCATTTACCAGTGGTTTTGGCACTGTGAGCAGGTGCCAGGTCGTGCTGAAAAACGAAATCTTCATCTCCATAAAGCTTTTCAGCAGATGGAAGCATGAAGTGCTCCAAAATCTCCTGATAGCTAGCTGCATTGACCCTGCCCTTGATAAAACACAGTGGACCAACACCAGCAGCTGACATGGCACCCCAGACCATCACTGACTGTGGGAACTTGACACTGGACTTCAGGCATTTTGGCATTTCCTTCTCCCCAGTCTTCCTCCAGACTCTGGCACCTTGATTTCCGAATGACTTTGGACCACTGAGCAACAGTCCAGTGCTGCTTCTCTGTAGCCCAGGTCAGGCGCTTCTGCCGCTGTTTCTGGTTCAAAAGTGGCTTGACCTGGGGAATGCGGCACCTGTAGCCCATTTCCTGCACACGCCTGTGCACGGTGGCTCTGGATGTTTCTACTCCAGACTCAGTCCACTGCTTCCGCAGGTCCCCCAAGGTCTGGAATCGGTCCTTCTCCACAATCTTCCTCAGGGTCCGGTCACCTCTTCTCGTTGTGCAGCGTTTTTTGCCACACTTTTTCCTTCCCACAGACTTCCCACTGAGGTGCCTTGATACAGCACTCTGGGAACAGCCTATTCGTTCAGAAATTTCTTTCTGTGTCTTACCCTCTCGCTTGAGGGTGTCAATGATGGCCTTCTGGACAGCAGTCAGGTCGGCAGTCTTACCCATGATTGCGGTTTTGAGTAATGAACCAGGCTGGGAGTTTTTAAAAGCCTCAGGAATCTTTTGCAGGTGTTTAGAGTTAATTAGTTGATTCAGATGATTAGGTTAATAGCTCGTTTAGAGAACCTTTTCATGATATGCTAATTTTTTGAGATAGGAATTTTGCGTTTTCATGAGCTGTATGCCAAAATCATCAGTATTAAAACAATAAAAGACCTGGAATATTTCAGTTGGTGTGCAATGAATCTAAAATATATGAAAGTTTAATTTTTATCATTACATTATGGAAAATAATGAACTTTATCACAATATGCAAATTTTTTGAGAAGGACCTGCATGTATGTGTATATATACACACACACACACACACACACACACACACATATATACACACATACACACTAGCTGATGCTTCAAATATATACAGTGGGTACGGAAAGTATTCAGACCCCCTTAAATTTTTCAATCTTTGTTATATTGCAGCCATTTGCTAAAATCATTTAAGTTCATTTTTTCCCCTCATTAATGTACACACAGCACCCCATATTGACAGAAAAACACAGATTTGTTGACTTTTTTGCAGATTTATTACAAAAGAAAAACTGAAATATCACATGGTCCTAAGTATTCAGACCGTTTGCTCAGTATTTAGTAGAAGCACCCTTTTGATCTAATACAGCCATGAGTCTTTTTGGGAAAGATGCAACAATTTGGGGATCCTCTGCCATTCCTCCTTGCAGATCCTCTCCAGTTCTGTCAGGTTGGATGGTAAACGTTGGTGGACAGCCATTTTTAGGTCTCTCCAGAGATGCTCAATTGGGTTTAAGTCAGGGCTCTGGCTGGGCCATTCAAGAACAGTCACGGAGTTGTTGTGAAGCCACTCCTTCGTTATTTTAGTTGTGTGCTTAGGGTCATTGTCTTGTTGGAAGGTAAACCTTCGGCCCAGTCTGAGGTCCTGAGCACTCTGGAGAAGGTTTTCGTCCA
The DNA here is from genome assembly GCA_003731715.1 of Anabarilius grahami. Classification (NCBI taxonomy): domain Eukaryota; kingdom Metazoa; phylum Chordata; class Actinopteri; order Cypriniformes; family Xenocyprididae; genus Anabarilius; species Anabarilius grahami. Next base: position 6,647,510 of record RJVU01029436.1, read on the forward strand.
GGATATCCCTGTACTTGGCCGCATTCATCTTTCCCTCGATTGCAACTGTATTGGACAGGTGATGAGCAGTGCCTGGTTTTCTCCACACATACCGCTTAGAATTATGGCCAAAAAGTTCTATCTTGGTCTCATCAGACCAGAGAATCTTATTTCTCACCATCTTGGAGTCCTTCAGGTGTTGTTTAGCAAACTCCATGTGGGCTTTCGTGTGTCTTGCACTGAGGAGAGGCTTCCGTCGGGCCACTCTGCCATAAAGCCCCGACTGGTGGAGGGCTGCAGTGATGGTTGACTTTCTACAACTTTCTCCCATCTCCCGACTGCATCTCTGGAGCTCAGCCACAGTGATCTTTGGGTTCTTCTTTACCTCTCTCACCAAGGCTCTTCTCCCCCGATAGCTCAGTTTGGCCGGACGGCCAGCTCTAGGAAGGGTTCTGGTCATCCCAAACGTCTTCCATATAAGGATTATGGAGGCCACTGTGCTCTTAGGAACCTTAAGTGCAGCAGAAATTTTTTTGTAACCTTGGCCAGATCTGTGCCTTGCCACAATTCTGTCTCTGAGCTCTTCAGGCAATTCCTTTGACCTCATGATACTCATTTGCTCTGACATGCACTGTGAGCTGTAAGGTCTTATATAGACAGGTGTGTGGCTTTCCTAATCAAGTCCAATCAGTATAATCAAACACAGCTGGACTCAAATGAAGGTGTAGAACCATCTCAAGGATGATCAGAAGAAATGGACAGCACCTGAGTTAAATATATGAGTGTCACAGCAAAGGGTCTGAATACTTAGGACCATGTCATATTTTAGTTTTTCTTTTATAATAAATCTGCAAAAATGTCAACAATTCTGTGTTTTTCTGTCAATATGGGGTGCTGTGTGTACTTTAATGAGGAAAATTATGAACTTAAATGATTTTAGCAAATGGCTGCAATATAACAAAGAGTGAAACATTTAAGGGGGTCTGAATTCTTTCCGTACCCACTGTATATGATTTTATATGACTATAATGATGAGTGAGACCTTTGCATTCTTGTTGCCAATTCCAGGAAAATTAAACTAGAACACACCAAATTTAGCAATCAAAGTTCCCAAGATACAATATAATCCTCCAATGCTACTCTGAAATATGACTCTTTTTTAACACCATTTTAAAGCATAACTGTGAGTCCATGCAGATGAATCACATGGCGTCCCTGATTGCTCTTGAAAGTGCTCCCATCTGGAGTTCCCTGACAGATGATGGAGCGTCCTGGACCACTCTGGCTCTGAAAACTCCCCTCGCTCATCAGTATAATGAGGACGATCATTTGTGAACTCATGCTGTGGCTTATGGCTGCCACCGGAGCTCTCAAGTGATTTCTGCTACAAGAACGTCCACACAGCTCATTACTTTGAATATGTCTGCATACCGCAACCAAGCCTGAGTGTCTCTGGGTAGTGAGGCAGAATAAGTAGGCTGCAATCACATTTGCTTCACCGCAGGCAAAGTGCTGTGTCATTCAGCAAAAACCAGCTTTATAAGCATTTATATGCCTGTGCTAGAGGAAGTTCAATTCAATAGCTAGAACATTGGGTTATGGGACCGTTTTTATTGTAGATTAAAGAACAAGTTCACTCAAGAATGAAAATTATGTCATTATTTACTCACCCTCATGTGGTTCCAAACTCCCTTTCCCCACCGAACAGCTCTGTTCCATACATTTTTTTTTTTTTGAGGATGTCCAAAAATGGCTAAAAACACAATTAAGTGGCCCATAACCTGTGTGATATGTACTCTTATTCAAAAGTTTTTTGTTTTTTTTTTGTTTGTTTTTTGAAAGAAAGAAATTAATACTTTTATTCTGCAATGACACATAAAATATTTTAAAAGTGACAACAATAACAACAAAAAGCATCTCTTTTTCAACTTTCTATTAATCAAAGAATTATGAAAAAAGTATAAATATTTTCACAACAAATATGAAGCAGCACAACTGTTTTCAACATTGATTATAATAATAAATGTTTCTGATATGCAGCAAATCAGCATATTAGAATGATTTTTGAAGAATCACGTGACACTGAAAACTTAAGTAATGATGCTGAAATAGATTAAAATAGACAACAGTTAAATTGTAATAATATTTCACTAATTTTTTTTTTTTTTACTGTTTTTCATCAAATAAATTCAGCCTTCATGAGCATATGAGACATACCCTACACATTTGAACAGTAATCATTCTACAATAAAAAGCTATTAAATTGATTTATTTTAAAAATGTATCAATTTTAATTAATTTAGATATCTTATTTCATAAAAACATATTATGATCTACAATACCTAATCCCAAAGTGTTAATTGAGAGACTAATACACCAGAAACCCAGCTATTTAGCCTCCCTTATGTATGCAGACAAATAAAATTTTACTCAATTGGCTGAGACTGATTTTAGCCATATTCCTGACATTTTCTTGACCAGAAAGTAAGGCTGTGTACGAAATCGCTCCATATACCCTTAAACAGGGCACTATTTGAGGGGACAGCATTTGTAGTAGTGCCCGAAACCATAGTGGATGTTATCGAGTGCACTCATTCAATCCCAATGCACTGTGACGAGTGTACAAGCGATGTATGCTCAACAGCTAGATAACACCCATAATGCATTGTGAGAGTTACGCGACAAATTAATTCCCGCGTCTGACCAGAAGATGGCGCCCACAGCTGAATCATCCATGCATTTTCCAAACCGCTGGTCCAATGTGGTAACAGCGTAATGTCATGGAGGTATAAATTCATTTTTTAATTGATTATTAAACTGTTTAATTAGGGTTTATACATAATTTCTATGACAGAGTTCAAAATAAATCTTTTCATTACTACTGGAGCTGCCAGTTTGCAAAGTTTCAAATAATTATTAAACAGCTAGCACAAACTATGCAAAAGTCTTACACAAAGCTATCATATGATGTCAGAAGACTATATAGTATAATAGTACAGTATAGTACAAGAGTACAATATAGTACAAATGTCACACCCTCACCACATGGACTTTCAATTTGTTTGTTTTCATTAGTCACACGTGCTCCTTTACTCTGTTTTCCCACCACAATCAGTCACCATGGATACTGCACTAATCATCACAGCTGTCTGTCATTTGAGTTAATCGTCTGTGTATATAAGTTCCTGTCTTTCCTCAGTTTGGTGTTGAGACTCATATGTTCCAAGTGTTGTGTTCTATCTGTGTTTGCCTGTTGGATTATCTAGTAAAGATTTAAGATTTGTCTTCTTCGTCGTGTGAGTTCCTACACAGCCTCCATGTAACAGAAAATATAGTACAAATCATTTTATGAACTATTATGATACATTTAGCACACTTTTTGTCCTTTTTGCAACTTGACAGAAATTACAAACTTCAAAATTGTTCTATTGTGTTCCACAGAGAAAGGGGAAAAAAACAAAAAACATATACAGACTTGGAGCATCATGAGTATGAGTACAATGATGACAGAATTCTTAGAATTGAGTGAACTAGTAAACTGTTAAGGTAGTGGCACATAATAGCTTCAACACATTAGCAATCCTTTATGAGCTGCAGAAAACAAGCATAGAAACATTGTGTAATTCTAAACAGAACAGCTCAGGGAGTAGATAGCAGCGCTCGCCGTGCCCTCTGAACACCAATGACAGTGCTCATTAGAAAGAAATAATGGCGCTCCTTACATGCATTGGCCATTATTAATATGCCTTAGCTCGGGGATGTCACAGGTTAACTACTATTTCATTTCACCTTGGACGACCTCCAGCGAAACATACCTAATAACAGTGTCAGCTCCCCTGCTGACAATAGCAATTTAGCGCGCCCACACTTACTACAGGGATAGCACGCTTTTAAAACACGGGAGACCTTGAGAGTTCTGCTGAAGAGACAAACACAATGACCCTCATCACACACTTGTGTGGTCTATCGGCACACACATTTTGGGCTCTCCTGGGCCCTCCTGGGCCTGTGCCTGAGGGCTCCCATGAACACCACAGAGGCTGGTAAGTGCAGGCTTGCGACAAAAGGCAGTTATTAAGATCACATGTCGTGGCCGAGATCAATATGAGGGTATAGGTGGGTAAATAAGAGGGAAATAAAGCAGGAGCCTGGAGCAAAGGAGCATGTAATTGCACTGGCTGTTTATGGCAGGAGGGATGTTTAGCCACACAGGCAGATTAGCATGCGGTTGACAAAAAAGGTTACTTGATAATTGGCTACAAGATAAGATGAATTACAAAGGTTATTGGTACTTGATGGTACTTGTAGATAAATGGTACATTTAGGGTGAGTTTTGTGGCTAATTAATATTAATGCTAAGCTATATATTAGCACTATTATTATTAGCATGTGATGTAAGGATTTTTTATGTGGATAGACTTTTTAGCATATATTTTGCTAAAACACATTTTTACTAAAATGTCTTAAAATAATTTATAAAAATAATATTCTTTAAACAAAATGCAATGTTATTAAATATTTAATGTTATTAAAACTTGCAATGTACATGAATACTTTTTTATCATTCAGGCTTATATCGATTTGTAGCAAAAAAGAAAAAAATTGTAGGCTACAATAAAAAAAAAAAGTGGCATTTCTGTAAAACTATAGTATGTTGCTTTTTGCATTTTTTCTGACACTTTCAAAGTGAAATCTAATGAGTGGCACTGTACGTGTGTTCAGATTTTTCCGAAACAGATGAACGTGTATTTGGAAACTTTTTATTATGTTTCTTATTTATATTGCAGCAGTTTTGAAATTCTCTATTGTTTTTGAAAACAACGTTCAACACTAAACCTAAATGATAGTGTTAACAAAAGCAATGGGTGAGATAGAAACATGTTTCCTGAAGAAACCATGCAATTTTAGCTTGCTTCTACAAATCTTTCATTGTGACTTTGATTCATTGCATGAATTCAATTTGTTATGTTTTACTGCCACTATTGTTAATTTCAGCTGGAAACTGCAGTGAAATGTATATATAGTTTTTAGAGAAATGTAGTTAGAGGCACATTTTCCCAATGAGCCAGTGTTAAACAAAAGGCTTAATAGGGCAGATGAGATGATACAAAGAGTGTTAAAATACGCTTTTAGTAAAAAACGTTCCATGTGAACCCCCATAATGGCAGGACTGGAGACACTCTGATGAAGGTCATTCATAATGATTAAAATCCAAATGATTCGTAAATGACCCAGGGGATTGTGGGTCTAGTGGCACCTCTATACATGAAAATTGCATTACCAGCCAAAGACACTGTCCAGGGACTCGCACCTCCAACATTAGCACAGACAGCCCATGCCGCAAGCAATGAGCCATCAAAAGAACAATCAAAAATGACGTTAGGCAAGGCAGCACTAGCAGATAAATGGTACAGAGGGGTTTCTTGTATTGCTGATATGGACTCTTTGGCCATTTCGATATTTGATATATGACGTTGCCCTTGAGGTTGAGAAACATGGATTGATAATTAACACCCACGGCGATGTTTAGCAATGTGATTTCCCAAAGGAGCGCAATGGTTAGATGAGATTTTGTACCATAACAAACAACTGGATTGGTATGAAATACATAAGAAGTGATATTAACATATATAGTACTTTTATTGGTAGTTTAAGGTAACTAGTGAAGCACTTGATCGATTGTAGCTTCTGTATCTCTGTGTCATTCTACAAAATCTGTGCCTTTTGTGTCCCCTATTAACATATGTGTAAATAATGACTTGAACAATGAATAGCAAAATTCTACACATGAAATTCCAGACTGCATGAAATCCTTTTGAAATTTCACCTGTGAAAATTCAACAAACAATGGCAAATGACCGCAGGCTCAGGAGCTGCTCACAGAGCAATTGTCATTGTGTTAAATCTGCAATATTTGTTGGTCTATGAACACATGCTGTTTTTCAGTGTCTTGTGCCTTGAGCTTCACATATTTTGGATATGTCAAGTTTAAAGAGGACCTATTATGCCTTTTTACATTTTCAAGTGTGTAATGTTGCTTTTTGAGCATGCAAAAGTCACTCCAAAGGGAATTATTCTCTATATCAGTGCGTACTGTATCTGAACTCCCTGAAACGCCTTGATTGTAGTCATGAGTTTTCTTCTGGGAATGAACACGTCACAATATCCCTCATTTAAACTTGATGTGTTTTGTCGAGTTGATCTGGGCATTGACACTGTTTGCATTGATCGCCTCAGATCATTTACATTTGAATAGCGTGCGCTGTCAGTAGGCATGTTCACATTAGTGGATAATGAGGTTACACATGAACGACTGACATTTCTCTCTTTCTATACAGATTACATAAACAGAGAATATTTGTTTTCGTTTTGAATTAAATAATTTAAAAGTAGACACTTAAATGTTTATAAAGATGTATTTCTCATGTCTGTGTGATAAGTATTTGCTGAGTTTTCTTTCAGTTTAGAGACATGCTCCATAAAAAAGTTCACAGAGACTGAGACGGCAGAAAGCACACACTGTTTTTTTTCTTTATTTTACAAAAGCACAAAGTTTTGTTTTTTGTAAGTGGACACATACAAAAGTAGACCTTTTACAGTCCCTAAAGGCCCCAACATTGCCCACCAAGCCGTGCCATGTTACATCTTTGCTGGTTGGCAAGGCGTATATGGCAGCAGATCAGGCTGGCGCTTGTTTACATACCATGGCCATCCTTCAAGCGTATCAAGCCGACCTGCTGAAGGATTTAGATGAGGGCGAAGGGGTGCGGCCCGACGTAGCTCTTTAATATTGCTGGGCCGCACCCCTTTGCCCTCATCTAAATCCTTCAGCAGATCTCTCTCTCCACGCCACAAAGAAGATGGGTCGCGCCATCGGCCACTCCATGGCAGCATTAGCCCCATCCATATGCGTCTACCTCTTTGTACAAGCAGGCACAGAAGGAGAGTGTTGTCTCACGAGCCCCCCTTCAAAATCTCGGGGCCAAAGCAGCACTCCCAACCCAAGCCCGCTAAGGAGAAAGTCAATCTGAGGACCGTCATTCTATCTAAGTGGGCTTCGGGGAAGAGATCCTGATGGTCATGTCAAGCCTCTGAGGGCACCCCTTTCAGGGAGGGAGTCCCCAGTGGAGCCCTCAGGAAATCGATTTGTTAAACCCGCTGCCTGCGGCACTTCAGGCACAATGATTTCCAACGAACCCAAACCTCTATACCTACGCAGAAAGGTGCTAGTGGTGGATTCGCTTTCTCTAGAGAGGCCTGTAGAAAAATCTGTTCCTCCAAATATTTCAGAAAAATTCCAAAAATGTTCATACTCCTCAAATGTCGGCTGAACGTGAGAAGCTACAGTTGGTCTGCCCTGTCACGGCTCTTGAGGTTTATGTAAGAAAGACCTCTCCATGGAGAAAATCCAACCAACTGTTGATATACTTCGGGCCTCCTAAGAAGGGCTGCCCGGCTACCAAACCTACTATAAGTAGGTGGATTGTTGAGGCTATTTCTATTACATACGCGGTGTGCAGCCTGCTTTCACCTCTGCCCCTCAAAGCACATTCCACAAGAAGTATGGCATCTTCCCAAAGCTTTATTGTCAGGAGCTTCCCTCCAAGATATTTGTGATGCTGCAGGATGGTCCTCCCCACACACATTTATTAGATTTTACAATCTAGACTTGCCGGCCACGCCGAGGCCACAAGTGCTTATGTCTTGAGCTGTGCCTTAACCCTCTGGGGTCTGAGGATTTTTGGGGCCCTGGAGAAGTTTTGACATGCCCTGACACTTGTGCTTTTTTCAGTTGCTTATAAACATATTAATGGCAAAAGTGCCATTACACTGTATTCAGCACGAACTAGGCTACCATAATATGTGAGCAACATATATGTACATGTTTGTATTTTTGAGAGAATAACCTTTTATGCGTGGTTATTGAAAAAAAAAAACTTAAGTCACTGAAATATGGCCACAAAACAAATGCAAAATATGTGTTCACAAGACTTCTGGGTATTGGAGGTTGTAGACTAGAATTTTTTCTTCAAAATGATGTAAATATTATCCTGCCTACTCGTTCATATAAAACAATATATTGATTTAAATTTTGTAAGACACTTTTTGTCAAGAAAGACAGTATGCGGGAGGAGTGAATCTTCATGAATAATGCTGTGATTCACTCCTGAGAAGACAAAGACCCGCATAATGACCTGCATAATGACCCGCATAATGAGCCCTTTCAGTCAGGTAGGCTATGTGAGAGGACACTAAAAAAAAAATCAAAGTACAAACTAGTTTTTTTTTTTTCTCGGTAGTTTATAAATGAAACACATTTTGAATAAAGGAGGGCACCTTTTGATAGAGAGTTTTACCTGGAAATAAATCCTGTTCAAAAATTTAAGTGAACATCACTTACCTGGCATTCCAAGGTGTTTGATGTTTCTGCACTGGAGAAAAAAAGAAAGAAAGAAAGAAAAAAATTAACTTTCCTGCTTCCAGTCAGTGATCTCACCATTATATTCATTCAGAATGTCCAATGTGGGCCAATATATATCTGGTCACTATGATTCTCAAATCTGTGAGATAAAAGAAAAAAAAACCCTCTGTGAGCATGCTGATAACAGGATCATATCATGTTAATATAATGTCCACTCTTAACAGAAAACATGATTGTATAGGCATAAATTAAAAATTACAGTACCAGTCAAAGGATTGGACACATTACTATTTAAAATGTTTTTGAAAGAAGTCTCATGATCATCAAGCCTGCATTTATTTGATCAAAAATACAGAAAAAAACCTGCAATACTGTGAAATATTATTACAATTTAAAATAATGTTTTTCCATTTTAGGTAACACTTTATAATAACGTTCAGTTGTAAGTCATTTATGAATTATTAGTTAATGATTAGCAAATCATTTACAAAACATGAATATACATTTATAAATGATTGATAAGTGATATACTAATATTTTATGAATGTTTTACAAATTCAGTTATAAGTCATTTATAAATTGTTTGTTAATTATGAACAAATAATTTACAAAACATGAATATACATTCATATATGATTAATAAGTGATATGTTAACATTTTATGAATGTTTTATTAGTTCAGTTATGAGACACTTATAAGTTATTAGTTAATGATGAACAAATCATTTACAAAACATTACAATATACGTTCATAAATGGTTAATACGAATTATGCTAACAATTTACAAATGTGTTGTAAGTTATCTCAATTAAATAAATCAAACAGATCATTAGTAGATGGTTTATAAGTTATTAGTTAAGACATTATCACTTATAATAACTGAAGTATTTATGACAAAATTGTTTTAGTATTATCTCAATAAACAATTGTTAATCATGAACAAATGTAGAACAAACCATTAGTAAATGATCAGTATATGATTTATTGATGAAGCTGTAAGTTGGTCTGTGTTCAAAAGCACAAACATGCAGGTATGCTAAAGCACTATTTTTAAGAAGAGTAATTTATTTGTTTTGAAGTGGATAAACATAATGCCTTACGGTCAGGGGATTCCAGTGGATTATATTAAATCCTTTTACTCATCGGCACAGACTTGTGTTCTGTGTGGAGTGCGTGGGGTCTAGTGATGAAGTCAACCTCTGAACCGGTTTTACCTTCCACTGAAGCTCACATCAGGTGCACAGAGTTAAACACTCCATGTGTGTCAGAGAAGACAACTGTCTATACCCTCACCAGTCAGCACTTACACTGCAGTACACACTACAAAGTGTTCAAAACCTGTTATAGATGATGTGTAAAGGCATGAATAAATCATTTACAAAGCTTTCTGCATACCCTATTCTAAAGTGTAAACTATCCATCACTTATAAATGTGTTACACATCATTTGTAGACCTTTCTTTCCTGTTACAAATAATTTGTATATGTATACAAGTCATTTATAACACTTTCTGCATACCCTATTCTAAAGTGTAAACTATTCATCACTTATAAATGTGTTACACATCATTTGTAGACCTTTCTTTCCTGTTACAAATAATTTGTATATGTATACAAGTCATTTATAACACTTTCTGCATACCCTATTCTAAAGTGTAAACTATTCATCACTTATAAATGTGTTACACATCATTTGTAGACCTTTCTTTCCTGTTACAAATAATTTGTATATGTATACAAGTCATTTATAACACTTTCTGCATACCCTATTCTAAAGTGTAAACTATTCATCACTTATAAATGTGTTACACATCATTTGTAGACCTTTCTTTCCTGTTACAAATAATTTGTATATGTATACAAGTCATTTATAACACTTTCTGCATACCCTATTCTAAAGTGTAAACTATTCATCACTTATAAATGTGTTACACATCATTTGTAGACCTTTCTTTCCTGTTACAAATAATTTGTATATGTATACAAGTCATTTATAACACTTTCTGCATACCCTATTCTAAAGTGTAAACTATCCATCACTTATAAATGTGTTACACATCATTTGTAGACCTTTCTTTCCTGTTACAAATAATTTGTATATGTATACAAGTCATTTATAACACTTTCTGCATACCCTATTCTAAAGTGTAAACTATCCATCACTTATAAATGTGTTACACATCATTTGTAGACCTTTCTTTCCTGTTACAAATAATTTGTATATGTATACAAGTCATTTATAACACTTTCTGCATACCCTATTCTAAAGTGTAAACTATCCATCACTTATAAATGTGTTACACATCATTTGTAGACCTTTCTTTCCTGTTACAAATAATTTGTATATGTATACAAGTCATTTATAACACTTTCTGCATACCCTATTCTAAAGTGTAAACTATCCATCACTTATAAATGTGTTACACATCATTTGTAGACCTTTCTTTCCTGTTACAAATAATTTGTATATGTATACAAGTCATTTATAACACTTTCTGCATACCCTATTCTAAAGTGTAAACTATCCATCACTTATAAATGTGTTACATACCATTTGCAGATCTTCTTTATAAATTATGTACAAACTGCAATTTGTAAATTTACCATTTATTTGCCATATGCAAAGTATATCTTTCAGTTACAGGGTATAAAAATCTATACGAATCCCGATATTTAAATTATATCTTTATATAAAAATTGTAATATTTTTATGCAAATATATTTTACTATTATATAGATATATTTGAGCCCCTAACTCACCCCTTATACCTAAACATGACCACTTTTTAGCCACTTCACAAAAATAAAAACGCAATATAGATATATTTACAGTGACTGTTATCTTAGTTGATAAACTGTTGTATAAAAAGAATAATTTTAAGCTCCCTACTCCACCCGCATAACCATTTTGACAATATACGTAGTGTAACAAGCAGATAAATGTACGTTAGTCACAATAATTTATTTAAAGCATTACAAAAAGCAGTATACAGAACAGGCAAAACGACGCGTGTGCTACATTACCAGCGAAATGACAGCAAATCATTTGTGTGAGTAACAGAATGAAATTAAAGTGTTTAATCGCTGCAAACATTCCTCTGATCTGCATTTCCATCCTTTTAAGCGTCGCGCTGAATCTAACTAAACATAGCAACTCAAATTCGGCATGTCGCAAACACTCTATGGTAGTCGCAAATCACATGTGACAGCCAATAAGGAGCGAGGTTTGACGTCACTGCCGCAAACCTGTGTCGTATTGTTAGACGCGCCAATTTTAATTTGAAAGTTATGGAACGGCGGATTGATACATTTATTAATGTATAATGGTTATATTACGTTATAAGAATCTTTTCCTCACAGGATGGCATCGTACGACTTCTGAAGACTTGAAAATAATGCACGAAATAATGGACTACGTTTATTATCAGTTTATGGTGCGTTTTCATGTTATGGTGAGGAGCTTCCATGAAAAACAAAATAAAAAATAAATGATTAAGTGCTGGTTAAACGGTGGCAGAGTGTTGATTTTTTTATTTTTATTTTATTTTATTTTTTTTAAATAATGTAAATTTTAGGCTTGGGTAAAGTGATGGAGTGAGATGGATCATTTAACAGGAACATCTGCAAATGATGTGTAACACATTTATAAGTGATGGATAGTTTACACTTTAGAATAGGGTATGCAGAAAGTGTTATAAATGACTTGTATACATACACAAATAATTTGTAACAGGAAAGAAAGGTCTACAAATGATGTGTAACACATTTATAAGTGATGGATAGTTTACACTTTAGAATAGGGTATGCAGAAAGCTTTGTAAATGATTTGTTCATGCCTTTACACATCATCTATAACAGGTGTTGAACACTTTGTAGTGTGTACTGCAGTGTAAGTGCTGACTGGTGAGGGTATAGACAGTTGTCTTCTCTGTGCAACTGATGTGAGCTTCAGTGGAAGGTAAAACCGGTTCAGAGGTTGACTTCATCACTAGACCCCACACACTCCACACAGAACACAAGTCTGTGGTGATGAGTAAAAGGATTTAATATAATACACTGGAATCACCTGACTGTAAGGCATTTATAAATGTTTATCCACTTCAAAACAAATAAATTACTCTTAAAAATAGTGCTTTAGCATGCCTGCATGTTTGTGCTTTTGAACACAGACCAGCTTACAACTTCATCAATAAATCATATACTGATCATTTACTAATGATCATTTACTAATACTCATTAACTAATCACTGATCATTAACTAATAAATTATAAATGACTTATAGCCAAATTTATATAACATTCGTAAAATATTAGTATATCACTTATCAATCATTTATAAATGTATATTCATGTTTTGTAAATGATTTGTTAATCATTAACTAATAATTCATGAATGACTTATAACTGAACGTTATTATAAAGTGTTACCCTATTTTAATATACTTTTTAAAAAAAATGTATTTCTGTGATGCAAAGCATCTAAACATTCATATTACCTCTATGTATGTCACAGAGCATTCCTGTGGCTCCTGCTCCCCCACAGCCTCTCACGCCCACATCTGCGGCTAACAGGCTTATTGGACTGTTCCAGGTTGGACGTTCGCTGGAGAGGTATGTGGAGGAGTTCGTAGAGCTTGCTTATTTGACTAACTGGTCAGATGCTCGTTTGATCGCCCTGTTTCTGGACGGACTGGACGAGAACACAATCCGCTTTGATGAACCTGACGATTATTTTTCCTTAAAAGATGCTATTAATCTAATTTTGTATTTAAACGGCTCCAATTTCCTTGTTGACGAGGTTCAGGATGTTAAGTGTTCATCTTGTCCAGTCCTCCCAGAGACACGGGTGGCCTGGCCAGTTGGTCAACCTCCGTCTTCCTCCGCATGCCTCTCCAGTGAATTGTTTTCCTGTGTCACGGTGGACCCACACACCTCCGCTGGGTCCAGAAGGCGGAGGAGGAGGAAGAGGAAGACCTCAGAGCCCTCTCCAGTCTCCACGGAGTCCTCTCCAGACTCCACGGAGCCCTCTCCAGTCTCCACGGAGCCCTCTCCAAACTCCGCTGAGCCCACTCCAGTGCCAGTGGGGCTTCTGGTGGTGTTTGAGGGGATGGACTGGACCCCTCTTCAAGCCAACGAGTCTGCTCCAGTAGCTGCCAACGAGCCAGTATCTCCAGTAGCTGCCAACGAGCCAGTATCTCCAGTAGCCGCCAACGAGCCAGCATCTCGAGTCTCCGCCGGGCCAGCATCTCCAGTCTCCGCCGAGCCAGCATCTTCAGAATCTGCCGAGCCTGTATCTCCAGTCTCCGCCGAACCGGCTCCAACCTATCAAGAGCCAGCTAATACTGCTGCCGCCGCCCACGAGCTCATTCCAACCCGCAAACCCACATCTTGCCACGGACCAGTTAGGCCTTCCCTAAATCTCCCCAAGAGACCTCCACTCCAGTCCGCTCCTCTCCCTGCACCTGCATGAGGTCTCCAGGGCGCCCACTCCCCCTCCCAGTTGTTCTATCTACGGTGCGAGGACGCGCCTACTGGGAGGGGGGGGTAATGTCACAGATCCCTTGTCTCCCAGACTCCATTTCCCATGATCCTCTTGTCTCCTCACCTGCACTCACTTCCCTTGTCAGCTCCCCATCAGCACTCCATATATATATGGACTCACTCCCTTCACTCCTTGTCTGTTCTTATATGTTAACACTCTGAGGTCTGAAAACGCACATGCGCGTTTTGCAGGATTTTTTTCACATTGCAGTAAAACAGACTTAAAATACTCCGTCATTTTTTGTCATAGAGACATAAGTAATATATCAATTGAAACTATAGAATGTCTTCTTTTATTTGTATACAGTCAGAGTAAAAACAAAATGTTGTGCTTTTTGTAAAATAAAGAAAACTAACATGATGCGTGATCTCTCGTCTCCCTCTGAACGAACTCCAATCTGATAGTTCTCAGAAAATGAACTGTAACTTAGTGAATTCTAATCACAAAAAAATGACACTTGTGTCTAAAAAAACTTTGAAATGTCAGGTTTTAAATCGTGTAAGTCAAATCGAAAACAAACATTCTGTGTTTATGTAATCTGTATGAAAAGAGAGCTATGTCAGAAGTCCGTGATTCAGCTCATTATCCGCTAATGCGGCCACGCCCACGGAGCGAGCGCTATTCAGAGGCAAATTCAGTCAATACATGCAGACATAGTCTCTCAATCGTGTATTTATTATCTTGAAAAGTGTTTATCTGGGTGTAAAAGCCATGGTTAACGATCTCTGGAAGACTGTTTACCTGTTTACTTTTCTTCTATAGATGAATTTTAGATGAGTTTTTGTTTCTTTAGCGCCCTCCGGCTGCAGTATGAATTGAAAACACCATTCATGGAATAGCCTCTTCTTCTTTAGATGAATTTGTGGACTAAAAATGCACAGAGAGCGCCCTCCGACTGCAAGTATGAATTGAAAACACCAGCGCTCATAGTAATGACATTGAATATTAAATAAATATAACTCCTCTGTATAGAAAATTGACATAAACATATGAGAATCCAATATTTCTCCAAATGTGCATGCTTTTAAACTAAAAGCCTATATTCAGACTCTTTGCATCACAGAAATACATCATATTTTAAAGTATAATATAAAACCATTACTTTATATTGTAATAATATTTTTCTGTATGTTTCATATACCATGATGAGCTTAAGACATCACAGAAGGTTTTTTTCACAGCCTACCTGACTGAAATGCCTCATTAATATGCAAGTCATTTCAGCTCATTATTATTCAATTCTTTTGTCTTCTCAGGTGAGAATGAGCCATTATTCATCATTATTCACGATGATTCACGCCTCCATGCATACGGTGTTCCTTGGCAAAAAGTGTCTTACAAAAACTAAATCAATATATTGTTATAAATGAAAGAGTAGTCAGCATAATTTTTACATAATTCTGAAGCAAAAACTCTAGTCTACAACCTCCAATACCCTAAAGTATTGTAAACACAGATTTACTATCCTTTTTTTGGCCTTATTTCAGTGACTTAAGTTTTTTGTTTTTTCAATAACCACGCATAAATGTTATTCCTTCAAAAACACAAACATGTACATACATGTTCCTCACATATTATTGTAGCCTAGTTTGTGCTGAATACAGTGTAATGACACTTGTGTCATTTATATGTTTATGAACAACTGAAAAAAGCACAAATGTCAGGGCATGTCAAAACTTCTCCAGGCCCCAAATCAGCCTCAGACTCCAGAGGGTTAAACTTATGTGTCTTGGATGTTGTCTCTCTCCGTTGTATGAATAAATACCCATTGTTTGTGGAAGTTCGTGAACGCCTCTTCTCTACAACACCAGCACGTAACAATGTAGGCCTATTTTATATATTATAGAGCCTAAATGTTAATGTGCAGTTTAATGCTGTACATTGCTAACACATTTTATTTCAGTATTTATTACGTATTTCAGTCAATTTCACTCATCTCAGAATAGCAATATTGTTGGAAATAGCCATGGCAATTTACTAATGTAAGTTGTGTGTAGTAAACTAAACCGCACGTCGATCTGCCCCATTAATTCACACTGAGACAAACAAAACTTGCAGGATTCATATTTAAACAGTTTTTTGCAGTTTGATATTCATACACTATATCGTGATTAGAATGAACTTAAGAATAAAAAACAACTTACCTTTCACAATCATCGGCTCGATAGCTGATCCTCGAAATGAAAGTGAAACCAGCTCTTCCACTGAGGTAAATCCTTTTAGAATTATTCCTCAATATGATGAAAGTACATGAAACTGACTAAATTTGATGTGTTTTTCCGAGCTGACGTGGGCATTCACTCTGTGGCATTGAACGCCTCAGAATTCGTGTCTGAAAAGCGTGCCCGCTCCTTGGGCTAGGCTGCGGCTGCATTAGTGGATAATGAGATGTCTCTCTTTTCATACAGATTACATAAACAGAGAATATTTGTTTTCGATTTGACTTACATGCTTTAAAACCTGACATTTCATCGTTTCTGTAGACATATGTCTCATTTTTGTGTCATTAGTATTCACAACGTTACAGTTCATTTTCTGAGGGAGTATCAGATTGGACTTCATTCAGGGAAAGACTGCAGCTCGCGCATCATGTTAGTTTTCTTTATTTTGCAAAAAGCACAACATTTTGTTTTTACTCTGAGTGTACACAAATAAAAGTCAGATTAGAATGGTATTTAACTCTTAATTGATATGTCCAAAATTGATAAAGTATTAGTCTCTTTCACACTAGTAAGAAAAAAACCGAGGTGGTATCGCCGGCGATACCGCCGACTCCAGAGTGTTAATTACTTCACACCAGGACAGGCATTCCGTCAGTATGGCGATGTGGGCATATCGTTCCCCAAAGCGTTGCCTTGGCGACGCAGCATGAGTTCCCTTGAAAGGGAACGTCTCAGGTTACACATGTAACCATGGTTCCCATTCAGTTAGTCATGTTCGACGTTACGTCGATACTGACGTAATGGGGTCTTGCTTGGGAGCCCAATCACCTCCAATGGTACAAAACAAGCCAATGGGAATTGGCCAGTGAGATTTACATGCCGGGCCACACCCCCGGCATCCGGGTATAAATAGGACTGGCATACTCACTTTCATTCATACTTTTGCTTTGGAGCCGATCGGTTGTGCATCGTTCTCTCACCTCTACAGAGTGAATTTCTCTAACTTAGCAAAAACAGCAATTTTAACCCTCTGGAGTCTGAGGCTGATTTGGGGCCCTGGAGAAGTTTTGACATGCCCTGACATTTATGCTTTTTTCAGTTGTTCATAAACATATTGATGGAAAAAGTGTCATTACACTGTATTCAGCACGAACTTGGCTACCATATTATGTGAGCAACATGTATGTACATGTTTTTTTTTTTTTTGAAGGAATAACGTTTATGCGTGGTTATTGAAAAAAACAAAAAACTTAAGTCACTGAAATAAGGCCAAAAAAATAATATTATATATGTGTTCACAAGTCTTCTGGGTATTGGAGGTTGTAGACTAGAGTTTTTGCTTCAAAATGATGTAAAAATTATCCCGCCTACTCGTTTATATAAAACAATATATTAATTTAAATTTTGTAAGACACTTTTTGTCAAGAAACACAGTATGTGTGGAGGCATGAATCTTCATGAATAATGCTGTGATTCACACCTGAGAAGACAAAAGATCCGCATAATAATGAGCTCTTTCAGTCAGGTAGACTATGTGAAAAAACCCTCTGTGATCATGTCTCAAGCTCATCATGGTGTATATCAAACATACAGAAAAAACAGCAATACTGTGAAATATCATTACAATTTAAAATAATGGTATTCTATTATATACTTTAAAATATAATGTATTTCTGTGATGCAAACATTCATGTTACCTCTATGGCATTTCATATAGGCTTAAAAGCATGCACATTTCATATTAGCTTAAAAGCATGAACATTTGGAGAAATATTGATGGATTCTCATATGTTTATGTCAATTTTCTATACAGAGGAGTAATATTTATTCAATATTTATTTTCATCACTATGAGCCGGAGGGCGCTCTGTACACCTTTAGTACACAATTACTCTAAAGAAGAAAAGACATATCATGTGACATTCCAGGAACTAACAGAGGCTTCCAGAGATCACTAACCATGGCTATAACATGCAGATAGACACGTTTGAAGATAATAAATACACGATTTAGACAATGTATGCATTTATTGCCTCAGAATTTGCATCTGTATAGCGCTCGCTCCGTGGGCGCGGGCGCATTAGCGGACAATGAGCTGAATCACGGACTTCTGACATGGCTCTGTTTTCATACAGATTACATAAACAAAGAATATTTGTTTTAGATTTGACTTACACAATTTAAAACCTGACATTTCAATGTTTCTTTAGACATAAGTCTAATTTTTGTGTCATTAGTATTCACTAAGTAACACTTCATTTTCTGAGAAAGATTGGACTTCTTTCAGAGGGAGACGACAGATCACGCATCATGTTAGTTTTCTTTATTTTGCAAAAAGCACATTTAGTTTTTACTCTAAAAGAAGATATTTTATAGTTTCAATTGATGTATTACTTATGTCTCTATGACAAAAAATGACAGAGTATTTTAAGTCTGTTTTGCTGCAATGTGAAAAAAATTCCTCAAAACGAGCTGGCGCGTTTCCCGGCTCCAGAGAGTTAATTGCTTGGAGTGATCTCCAAAAACAGCAATTTTTATTGCTTTTATTGTTTTTGTTTCGGTGGCTGCAGCTCAGATCTCTCTGGCTGGTGGGAAGGCACATTCAGCAGTGGGTGTGACAGCACTCTGGCACAGGACGGTGCAGCACTCATCCCTGGGTGCTTCAGCTGGTAGAGCATTCTAAAAGAGCAAGCACGGGGGATCAGTGTCTTTTTCAAGATGTCTTTTCGTCCGTGTGTTTCTGGATGTGGTCGTTTCCTGACCTCGTCTGACGGCCACGATCGCTGTCTCACTTGTCTGTGTAAACAGCATGCTGAGTCAGCACTCGTGGATGGCACATGCCCTCACTAAAAAAGAAACAAGGGCATTTCCATGTTGGCATTGCGATCACGACTCTCCTTCTTTAACACGGAGGTAAGAGTCCCCTCTGCTGCTACCCAGTCACCCGCGGCTGTAAAGGCTGCCGGTCTAGTTAGCACTCTGGGAGATCTGAGCGTTACAGTGGGAGCTTCTTTGTCTGGCCTGCCCCCACGAACCTCCCACTCCTCTGGCGCGCCATGTGCCGTCAAGTTGCCAGCTGCTGCCGCGGGACCCTCTATGGAGGTTACCCGCGTAACTTTCGGTGCTCCGGATGAGGATCAGATGTCAATCGCTGCATCGGGGAGTGGGCTTTTGGACTCTGAGGATGAGGACTCAGAGCTTCCGCCCTCCGGGGTGGTTGTTCAGGCGGAGCCGGGCCATGCTTGCCTGGGCCGCCATGGGTATCGGACTCGAGTGGAACCCTCCACCGTGTCCCGAGCGCTTGCGGTTGGATGATTGGTTTCTGGGTGCGGGGCTTGGTGTTCAGCCACGTCCCGCCCCAGTGCCTTTCTTCCCAGAGGTGCATGAGGAGGCTCAGAAGACGTGGAAGGCACCTTTTACTGCCAGAAATCGTTCTTCTGCCTTCTCCACTCTCACTACCCTCGATGGTGGGGCCGCCAAGGGTTACATGGACATTCCACAGGTGGAACGTGCGATTGTGGTGCACTTGTGCCCACAGTCTGCGGCCACCTGGCGGAATTGTCCACGCCTCCCGTCCAAGGCGAGTAAGACGACAGCAGCTCTGGCTGCTAAGGCTTACCCTGCCGCTGGACAGGCGGCCTCAGCCCTGCATCTGGCCATCTTGCAGGTCCATCAGGCGAAAGCTCTCAAGGAGCTGCACGAGGGTAGTTCTGAGCCAGGGCTCTTGCAAGAACTGCGCACGGCGACTGACCTCACCCTCCGGGCGACGAAAGTCACGGCACGGGCCCTGGGTCAGACGATGTCCACCCTGGTGGTCCAGGAACGACATCTTTGGTTGGACCTGGCCGAAATGAAGGACGCCAACAAATTCCGCTTTCCTAGGCCGGCCTCTTCGGCGACACTGTCGAGGACTTCGCACAGCAGTTCTCGGCAGTGCAAAAGTAGATGGAGGCCATCAAACACATCTTGCCCCGGCGTGATGTTGCCACCAATCCGCCGCGGGCTGGCCCCCAGTCTGCTCCTCGCAGAGGGCATCCCCCTGCGGCTGCACAGGCTCCCGGGAGATCGGAACCTTCCCATCCTCCCCGAGCCACCCGCAGCAAGGCGATGCCACCCGCCCAGGCCGCTAAGCCCTCGAAGAAGAAGCCTAAGAAGCGGTCCTGAGACGGATGGCCCAGAGACGGAGGGGACTGCTCTGTCCCAGGAGACGGTAAAGGCACCGCTCCTTCCCCCAGGAGAGGGCCGGGTGGAGAATCCTGTGTTTCCTTTTATTTTTGTCCTGGGACCAGCGGTACCCACTTTCTCAATAAAAGAGCAGTTTTTCAAAATCTCTGGGCCATACAGGGTCTGTGCTGACAGTGGGCGACGCACCGCTTCCTCACTCTCAGCCATACCCTCTTTCGCCACGGGCAGGGCTTTGGCGCCCCAGGGACGCGCAACCTCCCCACGCCACCCTGCCCCGGCCCTCACAGGACACTCAGAGCCACGTGAGTGCACCCCACTCACAGCCTCTACTTCGGGAAGCACTGCCTCCCGAGTTGGGCCACAGAGCTCCATGCAGGATTGGTTCGCAGGGATCGACCTGAAGGATGTGTACTTTCATGTTTCGATCCTCCCTCGACACAGACCGTTTCTACGCTTTGCGAGCATATCAGTACAAGGTCCTACCCTTCGGGCTGTCCCTGTCACCTTGCGTCGTTACCAAAGTCTCAGAGGGGGCCCTTACCCTGCTCAGGGAAGTGGGCCCTTACCCAGCTCAGGGAAGTGGGCATTCACATACCTTGACGACTGGCTCATTCTGGCCCAGTCGCGAGAGCAGTTGTGCGAACACAGGGACTTGGTGCTCAGTCACCTCAGCCAGTTGGGGCTTTGGGTCAACTGGGAAAAGAGTAGGCTCTCCCCTGTGCAGAGCATCTCTTTTCTCGAGTGTGGAGCTGGACTCGGTCAACATGACGGCGTGTCTCACCAACGAGCGTGCACAATCAGTGCTGAACTGCCTGAATTCGTTCTCGCAGAAAACAGGGGTTCCACTGAAACAATTTCACAGGCTCCTGGGGCATATGGCATCCGCAGCCACGGTCACGCCGCTCGGATTGCTTCATATGAGACCGCTTCAGCAATGGCTTCACAGCCGAGTCCCCAGGTGGGCATGGCGCCATGGCTCACTCTGTGTGGTCATCACACCGAGTTGTCGCCGCACATTCAGCCCGTGGTCGGACCTTGCTTTTCTATGGGCCGGAGTGCCCTTAGTACAAGTGTCCAGGCATGTTGTTGTCACAACAGATGCCTCCACCACCGGCTAGGGTGCCATATGCAGTGGTCAGGCGGCGTTGGGCTCCTGGACAGGACCCCAATGCCAATGGCACATCAACTGCCTCGAGTTGTTAGCAGTACTC
The DNA here is from genome assembly GCA_003731715.1 of Anabarilius grahami. NCBI lineage: Eukaryota > Metazoa > Chordata > Actinopteri > Cypriniformes > Xenocyprididae > Anabarilius > Anabarilius grahami. The sequence continues at coordinate 6,669,010 of RJVU01029436.1, forward strand.
CTTGCCCTGCGCCGGGTTCGACCGCTGCTGCACGACAAGCATGTACTGGTCCGGACGGACAACACATCGACCGTAGCGTACATCAACCACCAGGGTGGTCTACGCTCCCGTCGCATGTCGCAACTCGCCCGCCATCTCCTCCTTTGGAGTCAGCGCTGACTCAGGTCGCTGCGCGCCATTTACATCCCGGGCGAGCTCAATCGTGCGGCCAATGCGCTCTCACGACAGCTCACGCTCCCGGAAGAATGGGGACTGCACCCCCAGGTGGTCCAGCTGATCTGGAGCCGGTTTGGGGACGTACAGGTAGACCTGTTTGCCTCCCAGGAATCCACTCACTGCCGGTTGTTTTACTCCCTGACCGAGGGGACCCTTGGCACGGATGCACTGGCACACAGCTGGCCCCGGGGCCTACGCAAATATGCGTTTCCCCCAGTGAGCCTTCTCGCACAGACACTGTGCAAGGTCAGGGAGGACAAGGAGCAGGTCTTGCTAGTTGCGCCGTACTGGCCCAACCGGACCTGGTTCCCAGAACTGATGCTCCTCGCAACAGCCCATCCCTGGCGCATCCCCCTGAGGAAGGACCTCCTTTCTCAGGGGCAGGGCACCATATGCCACCCACGTCCCGATCTCTGGAACCTTTACGTGTGGTAGTTGACACTGTCACTTCGGCTAGAGTCCCCTCTATGAGGCGCGCTTATGCCATGAAGTGGAGTCTGTTCGCTGAGTGGTGTTCTTCCCGCCGGAAAGACCCCTGTAAATGCCCGGTCAGTGCCGTGCTTTCCTTCCTTCAAGATGGCTTGGAGCGGAGGCTGTCCCCTCCACCTTGAAGGTCTATGTGGCCGCCATCGTAGCACATCATGATGTGGTCGATGGCAGGTCACTAGGAAAGCACGACCTGACCATCAGGTTCCTCAGAGGCGCCAGGAGGTTAAACCCCCTAGACCTCGCCTCATTCCCTCTTGGGACCTCTGGCGGGCCTACAGAGAGCTCCCTTCGAGCACCTTGAGTCAGCCGAGCTGAAACATCTGTCATTGAAGACAGTGCTCCGGACCGCGCTCCCTCCTTCAAGAGGGTTGGGTGCCTGGAAATCGGGCCGGCCTACTCTCATGTTATCCTAAGACCCCGGCTTGGGTGTGTGCCCAAAGTTCCCACCACTCCCTTCCGGGACCAGGTGGTAAACTTGCAAGCACTGGCCCTGTAGGAGGCAGACCCAGCCCTAGCATTGCTGTGTCCCGTTCGTGCCCTGCACATCTACGTGGACCGCACGCAGAGTTTCAGAAGCTCTGAGCAGCTCTTTGTTTGCTTTGGAGGTCAGCAGAAGGGAAAGGCTGTCTCCAAACAGAGGTTGGCCCACTGGATAGTGGATGCCATCGCCTTGGCCACCAGTCCCAAGGTGAGCCGTGCCCCCTCGAGTTGCGAGCTCACTCCACTCGGGGTGTTGCCTCCTCCTAGGCGTTGGCACACGGCTCTTCTGTAGCAGACATCTGCAGAGCTGCAGGCTGGGCGAGACCGAACACATTCGCGAGATATTATAATCTCTGAGTGGACCCGGTGTCCACCCGTGTGCTGTCTACACGTAGATAGCCATGGGTGTTTGCTTGCTTTGCCATCTTCCCTCGGATGGGGGTATGCGTGCACTTTTCCCGCTCCTCAGTTCAGTTCCCCACTTGGTGAACCCTGTGGAGTTCCTCCTGCATCCTGGGGCAGCCAGACGCGGCGGAGGCGTCCGGTGCCAGGTCCACTACTCGTGTGCATGCCCGGATGGTCAGCCCTTGTACTGGGCTAGATGCCCATATGATGGCCACGGCTTGCCAGCATCTGCTTCCCTAACACTCGTAACGTGGCTCAGTTGCTATGGCGTTTTCCAATTGGACCCCATTACGTCAGTATCGTTACGTCCCCTTGCCATAGCCCTGAGTCACTGCTGAATGGCCGGGTACCTATCTCGGCTCCTCAGCAAAATATGAATAAAAGTGAGTATGCTGGTCCTATTTATACCGGCATGTGTGGCCCGGCATGTAAATCTCACTGGGCAATTCCCATTGGCTTGTTTTGTACCATTGGAGGTGATTGGGCTCCCAAGTGAGACCCCATTACGTCAGTATCGACGTAGCGTCTCCGTTCCCTCCTTCAGGGAACGGGGGTTACAATAGTAACCTAGACGTTCCCTGAGAGGGGAACAAGACCCTGCGTCTCCTTGTCATACTTCCTGCATGCCTGGGAGCAGCTTGCCTCAGATCAGTAGGCTAAAACAACTGTGTTGTCGGCTTCCTTTATAGCTTCCGCGTTCCGCCAGCACACGGGATGACGTTGCACCAATCAGAATTGGACTAGTTGCACACGCTTTCAGGAGAGCTTACGCTGAAGGGATTCCCCAAAGCGTTGCCTTGGCGACTCAGCGTTTTGTTCCTCTCTCAGGGAACCATGGTTACATGTGTAACCTGAGACGTTTTGCATTGTTTTAACTATCCAATTAAATATGTTCTGTGCCTTTCAGGTAGGCCTATCCTATACGATTTATAACGAGGCTATGAGTGCACTTTTTTTTTTTTAAATGTGTACTGAAGTTTGTTAAGAAACAGTCATGAAAGTGTGCTCTTTAAGTACACTTAAGTGGTCTTTTATTTAATGATAATTACATTATCTGCAAGTAGTTTTTTTTTTTTTTTTTTCTGCTAAGATTTGAAATGCACTACAAGTGCATATTCAATACAATTAAGCACACTTTTTCACAAATGCTGCATTTTATAATGCATTATTGTGTTATGGAATTGTACAGAATATCATCGCTCAAGGTGGCAATACAGTTGCTTTCAAATGTGTCATTAAACTAATTGTGTTATTATTCAAGCAACCAGATAAGCATGTCTAAAGTTTAGCAAACTGTGACTAACTTGATCAGCAAGAATCCCTTCAAATTGTTGCTCCACCTTGGCAATAGTTGACCTGAAATGAAACTGCCCACATAAAACAATTAATGCCAGGGTTCTTCAGTTCTGCTGTGAGGTCCACTGTCCTGCAGAGTTTAGCACAAACCCTACTCAAACTCACCTGGAGTTAATCAAGGGCTACTATTAGAATTACAATTACAAGCAGGTATGTTTGATTAAGGTCAGAACTAATGCTGCTTTCAGACAGCTCTGAAAACATGACGTTCTCTGTGTTATGGCGAAATTATGTGGTCAACATGATATTTGGAAAGTGACTTTTTAGTGACTTCTTGTAAATGTAATGCCATTTTTTACAAAAATTGTGAAAATCAAGACAAATCAAGGCGAATATCAAGACATCAGCTAGTATTTCGAAATTGCATTGCATAGAGAACTCAGCAATATTAGGTTTATCTCCAGTTTATTACAAAAAAATATAAAAATTTAATATATTACACTACAAAAGACATTTACACAACAAAACACACAGTAAAAGGTAATAGACAAACAACTATCACATATAAACTACACTTTTCTGTGCTTTTCATTCTTTTCTCCCCTCTTTATTGGACCAAATATGATGAAATATTTAAACAATATTCATTATGCTGTTAAAATGCATTTGTAATATGCAGCCCACCAACACCATGCATATAATTTTGTATAAGAATGTTTGGAAATTATTTGATGCACTCAAAATCAGTGCTAAAATTATTTTAGTCAGTATAGTGATTTTAGATGTGTTTTTCAGGGTGGTGGGTTCATTTAACAAATATCAAATAATAGTGTGAGGTTATACAGTATGGGTAAATTGTGTAACCTTGTGCTTGCCATTAAACCCTCCCAAAGATCACAGGGCTAGAATGATTTTAAAATTCAGATACTGTGCTAACCAGAAAGCTTCTTAATTGCAGCTACATTTGACATTTTCATGTGTGAATTAGATGTATAACTATACATGTCAAACAAAAGGCAACTGTTCTATGTTTATGGCTACAACTAAAAAGTTATCCAAATTTACATATTCTACGTAAACAACCTGATAATAGGGCAAACATGCTTGTAAAACATGATGAATCTGGCTTTTCATTCTGACAGATATGATCAAAATATCACTACAATAAACAACAGCCACAAATCTGAAAACACTCAAGCATTTTGCAGTATTAAAGCATGGCGTGTAGGTCGGTCATGTTCAAATGTTTTTCAATCTACAGTATAATGTCATGACATCTTTTTTTTTTTTCCAAATCCGTGAAACCTTTTTTGCCATTATTTTGAAAATGCAATAGGGTTAAAATATATAAATTCAAACTAAAATGATATTTAACTTATTATGATATATAGTTAACCCAAGTTAATTTCAGTGTAAAATACCAAATGAAGAAAAACTGCATTGCATAAAAGACAAATTTCCAAATACATTATTGTAACATTCATTGCAACACATATCAAATAATCTTCGATCATTATAAAAAACATAGATGTTTCAGTGCAAATCCATGTAGATTCAAATGAACTGAAAATGTGTCATTAACTTTATTAATATTTTTGATCATTATTAATTCTGATCGATGAAGCTCTGAGCACTTTCATTTGAATATTTAAGGAGCATTATGTTGCCATTTACTTGATAAGATCAAATTTCATGTATTTAAAAGTAATAAATATCTCTATCAGAGTGGACTTAATGGACATAAACTGAACTTAAACTGACCATAAGTATAAGCAGTTATAAGATGTTTTGAGGAAATGCGTGACATATTTGAGCACTTTTTAATACAATCTTGTGGCCTTTCAGTAGTGTTAATAGGAAAATAATGTACTGTAATAAACAATTATGGACCTAAAATATGGTTAGAAATGTCCCAATGCCTGGAATTTCTGAATATGAGTCCTAACATTCAACATTTCCTTTTATTATGAAACCTATAATGCTATAATGTGGCATTTAGTCGATGAACACTGACAATAATTTTGACCTCAGTGTACATAAAAAGACAATCAAACTCATTCTACTCCTTTTGAGAAGTTATGCTGACTTCACATGCTATTGGAAATGTCCTACTTCCCACATTACTGAACTCATGATTTTAAGCTTGATGCGTGCTGTGTTTAAGCTTGATCAAGTGCTGTGTTGTCTGAAAGAATAAATATCATGGAGGACACCATGTTTATTCTTTCCTATTAATTGGGGAAATCTTATTTAAGCCAAAATGTACTGAAGATATTTAATTTTGAATAAGATGTAGTGTCCCATTCATTGACAACCATAAACATTCACTGCACTATAGATAGCCAGCTTGCTGACTATTCTGGAATTTCGGTCAAATGCATGCTATTTTCGCTTCATATAAAACATACAATATCCTTCAAATGGTTACTCATATATGTAAATATGCACTAATTTAATGACAAGAAAAGGCGAAAGTAATAAAGAATAGCAGTCACAGCAGCAATCATTCTCCCCTCCGCCATGTTTAAAGTTTATGGCGCGGCCAACTCGGAAACTAGTATAAATTTTCCCAATAGTAAATACAACTTGAGAGGGCGTTCATGTCCAATTTCTAACTCTAAAACTTGTATTGAAGATAATTCTGATAGCATGTGAAGGCAACATTAGAAAAGGACACAAAGGATGTGCATAACTCAACACCTTTGTCAAAGTTCTAAAACTCTTTTTGTAGAAGTTTGATAACCAAAAGTTGCCCAACCAAAAAAAGACATTGTACTCAACAGTTTAACATGTATACTTACAATAAAATAAACTTTTAATCTTTCTGGCCTACTTTCTACTATTTGCAGTAAATATACACAATTTACTGCTTGTTTGAACACTGAGGGATGAGTCAAAACTATTGTCAACTGTAACCGACACCCTGCCACATATGCAACACACAGAACTTATTTTTTACTGTTTTTGCTAATGCAATGTCTGACATAATGAACCAACTTAAAGTCAACATGAAACTATATTTGCAACCCATTTTACTACAGTAACATGATGTACTTCATTGTATCCCAATCTATCATTATTTGCTAAGTTATTACATCTTGAATTTTGAAAAGTTATACAGAAAACATGAAAACAATGATGAATTGTGCGCAATAAACCCGAATTAAAAAGTAAATAGGGTCCGTTCTGAGTTCATGTTGACTTTAATATCCACTATACTGTGAAAACTGAGCAAGGCAAAAGAATGGGTAGCAAAGTATAGTACAGTTCAAACATCAATGGTAAAACAATTTTTCATTTCCTACCTAATGAAGCACTGAGAGGCAATATAAACATTTATTGACTGGACTGAATATACATAGTATGTTAGCCCACCCGGCAACTAAATTACAGTATATCAACCCCACATGAACATGGATGGATGCATTTGAGCTCCACTTTATCTACGCAACTGTACACTATTTACACGTAAAACATCAAAACATCAGTGGAACTAAAATAAACTTGTGGTTTGGAAATCTGTCACATTTTCAAATACAAATACATTTCCTCCGTCCTTCACGACACATTGACATATTGTGCAAAAGGAAAATTATCCTGTCCATTGCTTTGTCCTCTTATTGAAACTAGGAAGCAACCATTTAGAACAAAGTAAAATCAACATCAATCTCAAAATCTACTATTGCTTTGTTTAACACTGCCATTCGTTCCCTCAGCCCATGATATGACTTCAGTCTCACTGCCTGAACTTCGCCCCAGGTGAACTTGGTGTGAGAAAAACATCCGAGCTGAAAATTCCGGAGGTAATAATATTGTTGAATGAGGTCATGGAAAAATGCTATACATTCAGCCCAGAGACACCTGATCCCAAGTCAGTAGTCCTACCTGGAGATGTGCCACACTTTTCCAAACAACGACTCAATATTTCAGTCAAGTTTCTCCTGTGACTCTTAGTTCGGAGACTTTGCACAAACGAAACGGTAATCGTTTGTTCATCTGTCCAGCGTTTTTTTTCCCTTCTTTTTTTTCCTTTAGCGTCAAATGTCATCATTAAATAGTTCCGCTCAATAAATAAGTGTCCATAGAAAGTGCTAGGCTACTATTGGAAGTTCCTCGGAAGCAGGTCTCAGATGGGCATAGTGGCGTTCATCATTTGGACTCGCATCTCCTGAATGCTGTTGAGAATCTTTTTCTGATGGCCGGCCAAAGTGATTCCAACCCTCCTAAGATCTCTGCAAAAGAACAATAAATAGCTATAAAATATATTTTTGTCAGGGTTCATTGATAATGATTAAACATGCTGGAGTCAATCAAGGTTTATCTAGTGATTTGTAAAATTTTATTATGAAAGTGTAAGAATAACTTGCTGTAACTATTCGTTTTTTTGGAGGTCGACCTCCCCAGTCTCCATTCATTTACACTACCATCAGTAAGATTTATTATGCTCTTATGCTCATCCTGTCAGGTGTGGGTGGGTGGAAGGAGCGAGGACTCAAATGCAGGGAAAGAAGGGCTTTTTATTAACAATAAAAAATAAAACAAAACACAAACAAAACTACCCCGAGGGGGAAAACAGACTTGACTAGACTTGACTTGACAGCACAAAAGGGAAACATACGACAGGAAATTTACGACAACGAACCAGCACAGGACTGAAAACACAAGGAGAATAAATAGGAGAGCAAACAAGGCAGGTAACGAGGGAGGACAGGTGGGGCAAATCAACCAATAATCAGGTAACAAGGTAGGCGGGGTCAAGACAATAGACATGAGCACATGGCACAAAGAAACCTGACAAGCCATGTGCTCACACCAAACAAAACAAAAAACACAAGCACATGGCCAATGAAGACAAATCACAAGCCATGTGCTTACACAAGACGAGACACGAACACGTGACTATGAAAACTCATAAGCCACGTGTTCACACAAAACAAGACAACATGAGAGCACGCAGCCCGTGAAACAGACTGCGTGCTACACAAGACAAAACATGAAAGCACGCGGCAGGTGGAAACAACCGCGTGCTACACAAAACATGACAAAACAAGAGACAAAACATGAGACAAGAACGCACGGCAAATGAAGGAACACTCGACCGTGCGCTCACAATAAAAGACAGGACTGGGAGCGCAAGTGTCCGAATCCCGACACGAAACCGAAACCAAACTAGACACGAGTGCCGGGATCCGAACGCCACGCTCCCAACATGAAACAAGGCACGCAGACAAGAGAGCGCACGGCTCGAAAACACTCGAGACCGTACGCTCACACAAAAAACAGGACCAGAACGGGAGTGTCAGAGCTCTGTCACAAAACCAAGAAATAAACTAGACAGAAGTGACAGAACCCTGACACATCCAGGCTGTATTTATTTGATCAAATAATAATAAAAACAGTAATACTGTGAAATATTATTATAATTTAAAATGTTTTCTATGTGAATATATTGTAAAATTTATTCCTGAGATCAAAGCTGAATTTTCAGCATTACTCCAGTCTTCAGTGTCACATGATCCTTCAGAAATCATCCTAATATGACGATTATAAGCTCAAGAAACATTTCTAATTATTATCAATGTTGAAAACAGTTGTGCTGCTTCATATTTTTGTGGAAACTGTGATACTTTTTTTTAGGATTATTTGATTAATGGAACTGATTTAATATAATATGAAATAAAAACAATTGCAACAATGCAAAAATATTTACTTTCACTCTTGATCAGTAAAATAAATCAGCTCAATAAAATTATTAATTTCTAAAAATCCTATAGTCTATAAAAATCTTATTGACCCCAAACTTTTGAATGATAGTGTATGTTGTATAGAAAAAAAATATTAGCTATAAAAACCTCTTTTACTGCTAAACTCTACCCTTAATTGTGGGCAGCTTACTCTGCCTAATTTGATTTTACATTTCAAATGTGTAAACAAATTGCACCAATTACAGTTCATTATTCTGTACCTTTTTAGCATAATGTAAACTAAGATGTAACAATGAACCATTAGAAAATGCATCCAAATTTCCCAGGATTGAAACACAAAATGGAGGTTACTTGAACAGCAAACAGGCTCAATGACCTCCACAACAGATGACTTACTCCAAGGTCATTTGAGTGACTACTTCCAGAGAAGTGTATCCACTTTCCATGAAAAGCTCGGTGTATCGACCCATTTTTATGGCCTCTAACCATTCCTCCACCGATCTGAATACACAGCCCTCAGGGCTCCCGTGCTCCACTAATAAATTGGACACTCTGCGGGAGAGACAGGTACAGTGGTGAACAAATGGATGCATAAACCTGACATTAAAGTTCTAGGTGAAGGCTGGATACTAAAAACATTTACGGATCTGAGCTGACTCAAGCAGAGTAATGTATAAATAAATGTGTTATAATACTGTAAGAACTGTTACAATACACAATAAGGTCCAAAAGTCAGAGAACACACTGAAACCATATTTTTTTCTATACATAATCTATAAAATACACAATGCCTTTTTATGCTAATATAATTTTAAATAATTTGTTAAAACAATTTTTTTTTTTTTTGTATTACAAGTTTTCTGGAATGTTTAAATATGCAAAATGAGGCAAATGTGCACTAAATATGCACTAATAAGTATATTTTCCAGGGCAGAAATTATCTCAGGGTTATGCATAACCCAGTTCCATGAGACGCTGCGTCATTGTTTTGACGCAATGGGAATGCCTTCAGTGTGAGCCGGTGTCTGAATCACGAGTAGTACAGGGCAATCTATTGGCCATGGATGAAGTCAGGTCATGCTATGTAGAGTCTATAAATAAAACCTGCACGAGAGCATCACCAGATTCACTTGTCTGAAAAAGCCATGCAGACGTACTTGAAGTATGGCAACGCGACATGGTTTCTGGTTCCCATTCTCAGGGAACTGGGTTACCTTTTGAGGGAACATTTAAGCCGCGTCATTGCATTGACACTATGGAATTGATAATACCCACGGCGCCATACTGAGAGGATGCCTGCACTACAGGTTGCACTTGGTGAGACATAGAATGGCCGATGGCGCGGGCCGTTTGCTTAGTGGATTGGAGAGACAGTTCTGCAGAGTTCTTTCGCCGCTTCGGCTCCTCGGTATCCAATATTTTAAGCAGGTCAGACTGGTAGGCCTGTAACACCACAATGGTAGGCCTTGCCAACCAGTGCAGATGTTACACAACATGGCCTGGAAGGCAAGGCCGCCCTCTTCATTGACAAAGCCGATGCAGGAGAACAATAGCTTACAAGCGTCTCTTCAACCTGAGGCATCGACTTGTACATTCAATCCCATGAAAAATGAATAAAACATTGTGGGATTGTGGACACGGGCAGGATATGGGGATTTCCATGACCTTGAGATTTCATTGTGAAGATCGGGAAAGAAAGGGAGTTTCCCTTTTGGTGGCTAAGCCTGACCGCTGGTAAGGAAGCGATCATCCAGTTTGCAATGGGGTGCCTCCCTCTTTTGATTGGGCCAATCGTTGTTGAGCTTGCCCACCACTTGAGTAACTCGAGCAGCTCCTTGTATGATATTGCCCGCCAGCCGCACTCGAGTCATAACCGCTCTCTACATCTAGCTCCTCAAAGCTAGACTCCCCAGATAGCAGGTCCATGTCCAGATCGGAAGAAATCCCATAACAAGCTTCCACATCCAGAACAGGACCTTCAGAGTCTGTAAAAAAAGAGCACGAGAATGGGCTGGACCCATTTCAGGCTCTTCTAGCAGCTCCATCTGTGAGCCCCATGATCTAAGTCGACATGCTGCCTTGACTGATGTGGGACTCAAACAACGGGGTGCAGAAACGAAGTTTCCTTTGTAATCGAAAAGGGAGAGGTGGGATCGGAGGTTCCTCACTGTAAAACACTTCCAATGAGGGCAATCAGCTACCTCGAGAGCTGATCCAGTGTGCTCTGCTCCCAAACAAAACACACAGAATTTGTGACCGTCATCAAGTTTGACACAGAGTGACACAGACAAGTGGCTTATTTAGACAAGTGACGCTGGTGACGCTCTTGCACAGTTGTTATTTATAGACTGACCATGGCCAATAGATTGGGTATACTACATGTGATTCAGATTTATGCTTAAATCTTTCCCATATCTTTCCCTTTCCCAAATATTTTATTTATTCATTTATTTATTTTAAATTTGTTTTACATATCATGTCATAAATCAGAAAACACTGTCAGCCCAAAAAAAGAAAAGAAAAGTTTTTAAGAGTAAAATCCACATGAAAAAATACTATAGTAATCTATAGTAAATACTACAGTGTTTTTGAACCATACTATAGTAAATTGTAGTATACTGTATATATTATAGTATTTACAACACTTTGTTAATGAATGCTACAGCATTATTATAGAGCATTATTATAATGCTACAGCTATTGACTATAGTGAACTGCTAAATGACTAAATGTAACTGATAAACTGTAATAAATACTGTAATATACTTTAGTTTCTACTACAGTAAACTGTAGTGTATTTGTAGTATAATAAAAAAATTAGTATAGTATTGGGTAAAGTAATTTGTTTATATTACTATAGTTGTTATATTACCATAGCAACTACAGAATTACCACAACAAATTAATTCAAGTACTTTACTATAGTATGGTTCAAAAACACTATAGTATTTACTACAATTTACTATAGTATTTTTCCTTCAAAATATGGGCTTTCCACTAGTCTGAAACAGCACATTATGAAAAGCCAAACAGCCCGAAATCTCACAATTTACCAGTGCATTTGCCTGTAGTGTTTTGCCTTAAAATTCAGAACAAATATTTATATGAAAATAAGCTTATAATTTTGCTTTCATATGCATGTTAAATGAAATTTTATTATGACTATCAATATTAATACAATCAGTGATCACTTGGCCACACTTGCTAATATTATCATCCAAGGCAAATAAAGAAAATTACGGTTCAATAACAGCTAACGAAATATTCCCAGACTCCAAATCAATTTCATATTAAACCTGAATATACTGCATAACCCAATTACAGATAATGAAGGATTCCAACATGTAAGAATACAGAACACGTCACGTGCAGCAAATGTATTCGATGCGGATAATCACAGTAATTAGAAGTCATTTGCACACTGTCACTTCTGTTTATCTCAACATTAAATCATGAAATGTGAGTGTGTATTTGTCACAAGTGTCATTAAACCTTGATTTCCTGTGACAAGCGTGTAGCAGGGTGGTTAACCCTCGGTTATCAATGTTTCACAGACGTCACATCATTTGTGATCTCAATCACATGCTGTAAATAACAACATAATTAGCATATACTCTGATGGGAACAATAAAGAACGAGAACAAAGAAAGAATATTGAAAGGAAAGAGTTACACATGAGCAAAGTAAACAATAACGGCTGGTCGTCTACCTGTTAGATGGGTTAACGAGACTCTTCAGGCTGCTGGGATTGCGGATGAGTTTGTCCAATAAGCTGACAATCTCTTCAAATTTGGGCCGGCTGTTCCTGTCTTTCTGCCAGCAGTCCATCATGAGATGATAGAGGGCGGTCGGGCAGTCCATGGGACCCGGGAGTCTGTAGTTCTCCTCCACTGCCTTTATCACCTGAGACAACAGAAAAGATTGCAACCACTTTACATCATGTTCCATAATAAATATATGATGTGCCCTACGTGTCCAAACACTGATTGTTCTGGTTCATGAATTGTTGCTGGGTACCAGCTGGTAAAGTCAACACACTTGACCTTGCTGTCTGGCTTACAGAGGCAGCTGCCTTCCTATGTATCATCTGAAATAGATTTATGATTTTATTCAGCAAGGATGCATTAAATTGATAAAGTCATTTTTACATTTTTACAAAAACAAACAAACAAAACAATCTATTTCAAATAAATGCTGTTGTTTTTTTTACTTTCTACTCATCAAAGAATCCTGGAAAATAAAAGCTCCATGATTAAAATCGGTAATAATAAGAAAAGTTTCTTTAAATTATCAAATTACAATGACTTCTGAAACATCATGTGTAAAATATTAAGATACAAAACTGTTATTTAAAATGATAATATATTTCAATATTACTGATTTTACTGCATTTTGATTGATTACTGTATTTGATTGATTTATTTTGGTGAGCAAATTAAATCTCTCAAAATTATTATTATAATTTTTTTGACATACAGATAGTCCGACTAAGCATGTTTTTTGTAATGTCTCAGTTGACATATCATATAATATTATATAATTAATGAAAATGAATACAGTCATGTTGTTACAGAGTGAATTTGATATGTCTATTAGATCAGTTTAACTTTTTGTGAGATTCAAAAAATTGCCAGCATAAATCCAAGCTCTGAATCAAAAAAAGACCATATCTCCTCTCCTCCAAGCTAAAATAAAATCCCCCACACTCCCACATCACAAAGAGCAACACTACATCAACAGCAGCTCCCTCGCGGAAAAGACTCACAGAGAGAAAACAGAGACAGACTGACACACAGACAGACAGACAGACAGAGCGAGAGAAACACACAAGTGTCTGGCTGAGCAGAGGAAGCCGAGATCTGAGGGGAACCCTCAAGAAACTGTTAAATAAAACATCAAATAACTTTCCCTTCCCAAGTGTGTGTGAAACAGATTAATGATGGAGCACAGAACGAGATGTGAGGCACAGATGAAGCCGTCACTGGCAACTGTAAAGGAGGAAAAAAGGTCAGTCGTGCTTGATAAAACCATGACTGCTATGTGCACCTCCTTCTGGGATATGCTGGGAAAACTTAAGCATTGCCTTGTTTTTCATCTCTGCCTGCAAATATACTTGTCATCTCATACGCTGACATATGACATGCGCATCTACATAACAAAAGACAGCGAAGAGGCTGCTCCGCATGTGTTTTTCAATATCTGAAGCTGTAATGGCTTAATGTATGCAAACAAAACTGAATAGCCTGTAGTAATAAAAAAAAAAGAACACAAAAAGTTTAATAGATGGTCGTTGTTTGTATTTTTTTGTGTGTGTGTGTGTAAAACTACATTAATATTTGTAGTTTTCCACAAAAAAGAAGCAGCAAAACTGTTTTTAAGTAAATGCAGTCTTGCTGAGCATGACATTTTATTTTTTTCATTTATTTTTTTACTACTGACTGTTTAGACTTAAGCAATATTTACTTAACTGTGAATTTTGAAGGATAACAATTTAATTTGTTAATATTTATATCAACATAATGAAATTACTCAAAATGAAACTACTATTAACATGAAAACTAAAAATATAAAAATAAAAGCTAATTAATAGCTAATTAAGCTAATAAATAATGCTATATAATGTTTATAATATTTATGTGGGGTATGTGCCAGTGTTTGTATTTAGACAGAGACGGGGAAACAATAGTTGACGTTAGCTTCTGGTACGTAATGTCTAACACCTCCATTACGCCCGGCAGATTTCTGTCTGCTGAGATCTGCTGCTCTTTTCGTGCAGAAAAGCCAAGAATAAAATATCTGTGGCCAAAACCTGAAACTCCCGTTTTCAACCCAAATACCCATTACCCAACATCCCCCTTGTTCCAATTCTGCTGTTTGTAAGCACATGACCTTTGACTCGACCGCAGGCAGATGCACCGCAGTGGGAGAAAGAGTTGTCTACTCCCAACCCAAGCCCAAAATCTGCATGGATCTCTGCCCACTGATGGTGTTCGATATGTCAGTTTAGCTCAGAATTTACCCTCACTTCCTGATCCATTTATAGACATCAGCATTCTATCGCTCTCATTTCCCCTAAGGCAAATCCGAGAGAGCATATGAGCCCTTAAAATGGCCATGGGAAGCAATTATTGTGGTGTAGTGTTAAAATACTGCAGGGTAAAACTGCACTTTGGCTGTAAAGCTGCCCTACACAGAATCTTATTATAAACGTATACTTTATAATCTCTGGATGTAAGATAGGATTATATTTATATAAATAACAGCTACACTGAGAAGAACTGGTGTAGAAACAATTGTGGCTCAGAAATTACTATTAATGTCACAAACAGTTACATAGAAACAGCAAGTAACGCATTTAATTAAATTAAAATATGCAACATTTTTGTTTGATACATGCTCAGAACCACTGATTCGAAACAAAAGATTTGTAAAGCTTCGAAGCTTCATGAAGCAGTGTTTTGAAATTGCCCATCACTAGATATTGTTTAATAAATTTGTTATTTTGTTTTATTTGGCACCCAAAAAGTATTCTCGTCGCTTCATAACATTCAGGTTGAACCACTGTAGTCACATGAACTGTTTTAAATACGTCTTTAGCTTTCTGGGCATCTGGAAGTGTTAATTATCTTGCTGGCAATGGAGGCCTCACCATTGTTTGTGAGCCATCGGATTTTATGAAAAATATCTTAATTTGTGTTCCAAAGATGAACAAAGGTCTTACAGGTATGGAACGGCATGAGGGTGAGTAATAATGACAGCATTTTCATTTTTGGGTGAACTAACCCTTTAAGCTAGGATGGGTGACAGCTACGAGCATGTAAAATATTATTCCTCGTTTTTTTTGTTGTTTTATTTTCTAAAAAGGTCTGTACTTACTGATTGCCCTGACTTGGTCACACAGACATCTAAAAAATCTTAGGTTTCTTTACTAAATTACATTGTGAACTTTAGATGATTTGTTATAGAATTCAAGTACTGATGAAAGGAGCTCAAAGTTTCTAAATCTACTTGAAACATTACAAAAATGTAATTAATGTAACGCTTGTACAACAGTATTTGATGAAAAAAATTGATTTTTAGTTCTATCAAGAACCTGAAATTTCTCAACAAACCCAAGGTGTAAATTTGCGCAATTAGGAGCCATTTGAGTACCTATAGCTGTCCCACATCGCTGAAAGAAAAAATTCATTGTCAAATCTAAAATAGTTCTTGGTAAGAACAAGTCTCATAAGGGTAAGAAACATGACGGATGATTCTTAGATCTCAAATCGAGGATATGCATATAGTGTTCAATGCCAAAATCATGTGGAATGACAGTATACAAAGACTGAACATCAAACAATTCTAGCCAACATTGTTCTGGTATAAAAGTTTTATGCAAAAGTCTCAGGAAATCTCCAGTGTCCTTTTAAAAAGCATGTAAGTGGTGTCACTAGAGGTTTAAGATGGTGGTCCACATACTGAGAAATCTTTTCTGTAGCACTTTCAATTCCTGAAACTATAGGTCTTCCTACTGGGTTTTCAGCTCAGAGTATGCCAGGTGTTGTCATCTTGTAATTACGGTAATTACGACATGGCGTTAAATTAAGTATATGGCTTTGATTTTCTTGCAACTTTAGAGTCTAACATATTATTGTAAGATATATCCAGTTCGTACTATTAACTAGTTGCTTATTAGCATGCATATTAGTAGGATATTGGCTGTTTATTAGTATGAATAAAGCTCAAATTAATGCCTTATTCTGCGTGACCATATTCTACATCCCTTAACCCAATACCCAAATTTAACAACTAACTTACTAACTGTTAATAAACGGTAATTAGGAGTTTATTAAGGCAAAAGTCATAGTTTATAGTAAATAGTGTAATAGTGAGAATTAGACCCTATTTTAAAGTGTTACCTATATATTAAAAAAATAAAATACAGTTCCATAAACTTCTATAACTTTTTTAATTCACTTTTATAACTTTTTTTTTTTTCACATCTACAATAATCTGCCAAGTGTTTCCTTAAAAAAGAGACCAAACTTTACACAAAGTTGTACACAAACTGGTACACAAAGATTGTGTACCAGTATTGAAGGGGATTCAAGATTTATAACATTGGAAATAACATTGTAAATGTCATTTTCAGGCTTGTTATTTTTGCTCAAAAACATTTTTTTTTCCAACGTTTTCACTTACAAAGACTTTATGTAGCACCAATAAGACCGCATTTGAATTTAATACAGAATTTAGTACAGAATTTAATAGAATGCTTGTCTCGTTTCGACTTACATCTTGATTGCTCATCTCCCAGTATGGTCTCTCGCCGTACGACATTACTTCCCACATAACAATGCCGTAGCTCCACACATCACTGGCTGAGGTGAATTTCCTGAAGGCGATGGCCTCTGGAGCCGTCCACCTGATGGGAATCTTCCCTCCCTGCAAGACAAACAGCATGCTGAATTCCACGTCTCAGATCAGAAGCTCGTCTTGTCAAAGCATCTTAACGGGTGATTGTCGCTGGGAAAGAATGGTGTCAGGCTGTTGACAGGAAGCATTAGGTCTGTGGATGGCTGTTGCATGCTAATCGCTAATTGACTGTCCTGGTGTTAGCGCTCTCAATTTCTGCTGGCAACTCGCACACTGGAGAGACATGTCTTAATTTATTTTGTCGACAGTTCACTCACATCCACACACACATAAAGCGCTTTCTTCAGTGTTACTTTGACACACCAAAACAAGAAACACAGATGACAAGAGGGGAAAAAAAATGCTATGCTAATTATGACAGCCACCACCAAACCTCTAATTATCCTCTTTCAGAATAAGGCAGCTCCATTTTCAGGACTCAACATTAATATACATACATATATTACAGTTGGGTCCTGAAAATGGAGCTGCCTTATATATATAATGGTCAGTAATGGTCAGAAGGCCCAGTCTGTTGTGACTGGTCTACTGTGCTCTGACTAGTAAGAAGGCCCAGACTGCTCTTCCTTAGCACTTTATACGAGCACTTGAATATCCGGAAAAGCATAATAGGGACACTTTAAAAAAATGTTAAGAATTGCACATTCTTACGTAACTTCATTCTTAAGAAGTTATTTTTTCTTTCTGAATGCAGCTCCTGGATTGTTTTAGCAAATAATTGTGCAAATCACAGCAAAAAGGGCTGTTAAACACATTTTGCAATGTGCAAATTCTGAATCTTGCAGGTTAGTTTTGGGTGTTAGGTTGTGAAGGAGATGATCACATACTATCTAAAATGCAATTAATGCATTCTAAGACAGAAGAGTCCAGCTTAATACATTACTGCATTATCAGAGAGCAGCAAAGGTGTTCAGGAAAAGTAGGATGCTATTGGCACAGGGTTTGAAAAGGGTTTTATAACAAAGTCCTGCTGGGAGGTAGCTAAAAGATGCAAGGTGTAGTGGGTTAGCCAGCGTTTATGCTCTGAAGCACGTACGCGGGTTGTGTAGGCCGCCTCTGGGTCGTCCTCCAGCACTCTTGACAAGCCGAAGTCGGACACTTTACACACCAGGTTGCTGTTGACCAGGATGTTGCGGGCAGCTAGGTCACGGTGCACATAGCCCATCTCAGAGAGGTAGCGCATGCCTGAAGCAATGCCACGCAGCATGCCAACCAACTGGATGACAGTGAACTGACCATCGTTCTTCTGTTGGAGCAGGAAAGACACATAATACAAATTAATTTGAGTGTCACATATCAAATTAAATGGCTAATAGCACAAACTCCATTCCAAGTAAGGTAACACTTTATTTTATAGTGTCCCTGTTACACTTTACTTCAGAATCAGAAAGAGCTTTATTGCAAAGTGTGCTTGCACACACAAGGGATTTTCTTGGTAAAGTAAGCTTCTAGTGCACAAATATAAATACAACAACAAGACGCATAATAATATAAATAAGAATAAAAATATGAAACTTATAAGACACAGAATAGGCATATTCACAGATATGAACATATTTATAGTTAGCAGTATAGTGGATAATAAATAAAAGTGAATTAACAACATATTGCACTAAAAAGTGCGAGTATTAAAATAAGAGACACTTTGATATGCATTTAACTGTTCATAAACATATAGTACATATACTTTACATACAGTAATAACAGTAAATTATGCATAACTACAAGCAACTAACACTTAACCAAACCGTATCTCTAAACCTGTAGTAAGTACATGAGCAAGTTATTTAAAGTAAATTAATTAACATTACTCAGTAACTATTTGTGTAATTACATTGTAACAAGGACATACACTGTATCTGTGTAACTATACTTTACTGGCATTTTAAAAGTTTTTCATTAAACTTCCATACATTCATAGAATGAGTCTGAGAATGTTAGTTGGCAAATGTCATAGCAGTGTCTGTATTGACTGTACTTCCAAAAAGCACAAAATGTACCTTCAAAAAGGTGTCAAGGGATCCATTCTCCATATATTCTGTTATTATCATCACTGGTTTACCTAGCAGAAATAAATCACACTCATTTCAGGTCATTGTTATGTAATTATTATGTGACATATTAAATTATAGCCCAAAAAAAAAAAAAAAAACTTCCATGGCAGAATAATAATAATAATAAGAAGAGGGGTCTTCACCCCTGGCAAAAGAATATGCTATTGGCAACACTACATGTAATGAATAATAATTATTCATACTGTGAAAGTACTGAAATGATCTTAAGCTATATAATCTTTCCAGCTTTGAATCGATCATAATACTGAAACAAAGATAACATGCAAAAATTTTCAGTAATAATGATAATCAAAAGACATTCTGGCACTCACTCTTGGTGACCACCCCCTTCAGGTGGATGATATTAGGATGGTCAAACTGGCCCATGATGCTGGCCTCGCCCAGGAAGTCCCTCCTCTGCTTCTCTGTGTAACCGGCTTTCAGAGTTTTAATGGCCACTGGGATCTCTCTCTTCCCTGGCAGCCGCAGCAAACCGCTACACACCTCACCGAACTCACCTGCAACCGGAAGGCAGAGCCATCAATGAACCGCGGCAAGAAAGAGCCAGACAATGAAACGCCTCATTGTGCTCGGGCAGATTTCCCTTGTGAAGCGACAAAGTGCAAAACTACTGAGGTATGAACTTGCTTCGTTCTGAATGAATAAATTCTGGCAGTGTGACACTTCCAGAGCAATATTTTAAACTGAATGTTTAGCCCAAGTCTCTTGTTTTAAGGATGTTTAGATTTGTTTCATTTTTTTTTACTGCCAAAAAGGCATATGATGAATGATGGCCATTGTCTGAACAGATTTCATCACACACAAAATGCTGTGAACAGTCAGCCCTAAAGATGAGATCTGAAAACCAAATTGGAACTTGGCGTTTCAAACCATATCACATTTTTCTTTTAGGTGGTGAGTATTTCACATGTAACCTAATTGGAATTCTGTTCCTCAGGCCTGTTTTGTTTTACTTGTGCATAACTCACTCACCAGCTCCAATAACTCGCTCAATGGTGATACAGGAGACATCAATCTCCTTGGCAAACTCATGGACAGCCTGGTTGGGATCTTCGTATGTGTGGGGATCGATATATGTGCGGACCGCTGGGAATTTGACTGTGATGAAGAGAGGGAGGACAAGAAACAGAGAAAAAGAAGAGAAAATGTTGATTCCTAGCACTTTACAGCTCTTGGGTTGGGTTATGTTTTGTAACGTAAGAAGATGCATAGTGGAATGAGAGGAGATGTTGTTTGAGGTTTCATCTCTAGAGACCATGTTTGTTCTTCCCTGCTGCGCCAAGCATAACATATTGATGGATTGCTTTAGGACTACATAATAAGAACAAGCCAAAATATGCCACACTTCTACGTCCCACTGTATTATTGGGTACGTGGTTAGTGTGTTTGTAGCCTAATGGGACAATGAGGTTTTCAGGTTATGGATGGGTGTCCAAGTAACTGTAATTTTAACTCGTTCCCTGCCACTGATGTTTCTGTCATTTATGAGACAACACTTCGACGCCATTGACGGAATATACCAACTTTCTGTGTTTTCACTGTTATATGGTAGGGGGCACTATTGCACGTCTTCTGAAAGAGTACTGAATCTCCGAATCAAAACACAGGCAAAAATGGAGCAGAAACAAGCAATAAAAGCATTGCTTATGCACTATGTATTCTTTGTAAAAAAACACATTTTGTTTTCAGATTTTTGTTCAAAATGTTGCTTTTTATTAGTGAAACTTGCCCACATGCAAGTGTTAATAATAATAATAAAAAATTTTTGCAAAAAAAAAAAAAAAACGCTGGCAGGAAAAGAGTTAATAAAGAATGTCTATGGGAAGTCATCCTTCTATTGCCAATTAATTATTGTACTAATTATTATTATTAACAAAAATGTTGTTGTAGTTGTTAATAACTTTGCAATTAGTAATAATACATTTATTACTAACAACAAAAACAATAATATTAATTTGTTTTCATGGTATTTATAATTATGACTTTTATTGTTGTTGTATTTTTATTTTGGTATTTTGTTGTAATTTTGATATAATACTAATTAATGATAATAATATTAACAATCATAATTACAATTTATAATTTATCAATATTGTTGTTGTTGTTATCAACAAAACTATCATCAACCATTTTTGTATGTACATATTAATTTGTTGTAATTTTAATTATGATTATGATTTTTATTGTTATTATTGTTAGTGTTGTCGTTGATGTTGACAATATTTTTGTATTTTTTATTTTGTTGTAATTTTGATATAACACTACAAATATTAACAATAATATTAATGATAATAATTTATTACTATTAGCAAAACTACTAATATTATTATTATTGTTATTATTATTATTATTAACAAAACATTGTAGTTGTTCATAACTTAAATTAACAATATTATTATTTTTATCATAATGATTATTGTAATTATTGTTGTTGTTTTTGTATTTTGTTGCAGTAATTTTGATGTAATACTAATGATATTAACAATAATAATTAATACTATTCATATTAATTGATTATTATTACAAAACAATTATTATTATTATTATCATCATCATCATCATTAATTGGTTGACATTAGAATTGACAATTGGCAACACTTCTTGTAAGGAATAATTGTATTTTTAGTAATTTAATTTTAGCAATATGTATGTTTCATTTTTTTCCCCTCAAAGAGAAAATCCCTGGATTTAATATAAATGCATAATATAACAGCAATACAAACAACTAGAGGGCTGTAAAAGTGCTGTCAAAACAAAAACCATTCATGCCGAACTGCCTTGACGTCACTTTTGCCCTCACGACTGGAGCTTATGAGAGGATGAGACTAGCCTACTGAACTCTGGGTGAACCCAAATGTGTCTGTCTGTCCCTTTCTGTTAGACTTACTGTGACCATTGTGAAAGTGCATCTTCTCCTCATCTGGATCCTGCTTAGCTTTGCTGTAGCCACAACGTCTATGAAAAGGAAGACACGTGTTATTCTTTATACAACATGTTTCCTTTTTTCACAGCCATTTCTTAGAGAGAGAGAGAAAAAAAAAAATTTTGCCTCATTTTTAGATTCAGTGTTACTAATTGAGTCTGCCTAATAAAGGAGGGGTAGTGGACACAGGGCTGGTAATGGTTTTATTTTCTTTCAGCACAAGAATACTCTAGAGAGGACTATCCAAACACACACACATGCAATATGACAGCGGTCTTAAGTGAACCCAATGCATCATTATTTTATCTGCCAGCAGAGTGTTTGTGTGTGTGAACTGAGTAAGTGAACATCCAGCCACAATGAACTGGAATAAACAAGGCATCCACTTTAGAACTGATATATATATATATATATATATATA
>RJVU01029436.1:6700513-6714530 GCA_003731715.1 Anabarilius grahami
AGTAATTATGTAAATATATAACATTTTTATAGAAATTAAAAATTAAAAAAAACTATAAAATTAACATTATTGTAATGTTGTGGTAAGGACATTTTGACACATGTAAGAAGATGTAAAATGTAAGAAGAAGAGATGAAAACCATGAAAAAAGAAACATGTTCAAGATTAAAATCTTAATGACTACATTACATTTTGTGTACATTTTTATATGTATTACAGACTGTTAAGGTTAAAATTTAAATTCATAGGGGTTTGTTTATTTATTTATTTAAATTTGGAAGAGTCAAAAGTGCCCGTAGTTGCAGAAACACCCTCATATTACATTTCACACATTTGATGGTGATGAACATGAAGCAGGGCAACTACTCACTGTGTGATTAAGCCTATAGAATCCAGAAACACACATGCTGTTCCTGAATAGCACAAGAGCAAACATGATATTGTTTCCTTTCCTGTAGCTCAGTGGTTAGAGCATGGCACTAGCAATGCCAAGGTCATGGGTTCGATCCCAGGGATTGCACATACTCAGGTACAAATGTATAGTATAATGCAATGTAAGTCGCTTTAGATAAAAGCGTCTGCCAAATGCATTAAAAAAATATATATATATTGATTTTATATAACAGTTCAACAAATAAGAAGTTAATATTTTGTATTTTAGGCACAATATTGTTTGATTTTGCTCAATTTTGCCAACAAAAATATTACTTATCAATCCACAGCAGAACTTTTGTGAGTCTCCAAGCAACACACAGTGGGGTTTCGCTTCTGAATATTCCGCAATTTGAGTGAATCTATTAGGTGATCCAATGATTCAATGGCCCATTCATAAAAAGAGACATTAGGCTTGTTCGAGATGCATCGGTGCTTTACAGACCGATCGTCATGACATAAAAGTACCACAAGAGCGATTAAAAAGCATAAGGAGTCATATGCTCTCCATATGTCTCAACCAAATTTGATGTGTGATTAATTTGCAATTAATTTGTTAAAAAATTTCAATTGCTTGACAGCCCTAATAATATTGTTTCTTTGTTTTAAGGTGAAATGTGATCTTTAACCATCCAGATTTACCTTCTCAAAATACTTGATCTCATACTCAAGTATGATGCCGTTGGGTCGGTCAGGTTCTTGCCAGGACACTGTGATGCTATTCTTCGCTGTCTTGCCTTTCTTCACCACGGTTATAGGAGACGGAGCTGGGAACAAAACAGTTACATCTCACTTTACTATTTTTCATCAAATCAAGCAGAAAATGTATTTTATTGCGTGATTCAGTGAAGTCCTGATGCAATGTACTGTAAATCTTATTTGAAAGTTTCTAAGTGTATATATTTGAGAGTTATTTTTGATAAGTCAATCCCCTTAGCTATTCTAATTAAATGAAATATCATATTGTGCTAATTACTTTAATGTGTTTCATACTGTTCAGAGAAAAAACAATTCAGAAAACTTCAGTGGTAGAGACAATCAGAGAGAATGCCTTTCATCTTAACTAGTTGATTGAAAGTGGATTCAGGCAATGACGTACTTTAATGTTTGTGCAACCTAATTATTGCAGACAAAATAATGCATAGCAAAATCTGTCCTGATTTACCTCCTTCTCATAAAGTACCACACATGACATCACTCTCAACATGAATTAAATTGTTTTGTAGTTTATATTAAATTGTCTATAAAACAGTTTGACTGATACTATACTTACAATAAATTAAATATTAACAGTTATATTATAGTTTTACGATTTAAATGGAGTTCAAACTATATGTGGCAAGACTGGCTTTGAAATGATGGGTTGAAATTTTCTAAATAAAGTATCACACAGATTTTACTGGAAAAGTGGGATTTTTGTATCTTAAAATCACTGTAGTGCACAACCTGAAATGGCTATAAATTGACAAGGTGCAGGATGGGGAAGAGTGGAGCAGATGTATTGTGTGCAGCAATACTTTATTATACAAAACAAGAAGATTATCCTAGAAGAGGAAGATAACCAACAGATAAGGTGACCAACGCCAAAACAGCCATGCCAATAAGTGACAAACTAAAGAGAACCATGCACGGGGCTAGATATATACAAAAGTTCAGTGGGATTCTATAAGGGATCTAGCTGAAAAATTCGATATAAAGAGAAACGTCTTAAATGATACTTGATACTTTCATGTTTAACAGTTTTTTTTTTCATAGTCATAAAGTATGTTGTTTACAAACTGTTTAATTCATAAAATTTAATCAAAAGTTAATTAAAACAAAATCCATAAAATTATCCCATGACGAGAACCCTTAAAAATGTATACATATAATGTGCCTGAGCTCAATATAGAACATATTCTTAGAACTAAAAACAAGACACAGGTGGACTAAATAAGTAGCCATAGTAACAAACAAGGAAGTACTTAGTAACCTATCCACCTTATTCCAACGCCCCATGACGCTTTGTGTGAATTATGGGAGTAACTTCCTTTAAGATGTAAACAGTCAGTGAAAGACTCCATCTATGAATGCAAAAATATGTTTTATTTTTAAAATGGGTACAATGAGATGACATTATTCTACTCCAATTTTTTCTACTTCAACCAAAGAACATTAAAAAGACATTAAATGTGTAAAAGCATCAACAAGATACTTTCAACAGACCATGAAAAAGCGTGATTCTTTCCACAGCAATAACGGACGGGTTAAATATAACTACAGTGATATATATCTGTATTATGTAATATATGTTGCCTTAATAAAAATTTTCATAAACTTCAGCATTGCGCGATACTATTTTAAAGTTATTTCCATCATTTTTAAAGATAATAAATTGTATTTACCTGTAAAAAACAAACCTGGAAAGAGACGCGAGGCTTTAAGGAGAAAAACAATAGATTTTTCGTGCATTCCAGTTAATTATTATTGGGGATATATAGTAAATTATACTGTGAGAACAGACCACAAATGTGCAGTTTATGTTGTCCTTTTTTATACTATTACAATGGTATGCAAAGGGACAAAAGAAAATAATCACGAGGATAGAAAAGAGCTTTTGCCATATATTCTTGTTATAACATGTACGTTAAAATACCAAGCGTTACGTTATTCTCATGATGTCTGAAAATAAAACATGAAAGAAAAATTGACAGCTCATTCAGTCAAACTGACGGATAAGCTTTATTTGTAGGGCAACCTTATGATTTGAAACGATTTGTTTCAGTCTTTTTGAATGGAAGTTCCCCAAACCGGAAGTGCAACCCATAATTCGAAACGCAGTAGGCTAGTCAGGAATAAGGTCAATAGGGAACTGAAGAAACAGGAACTAAGCACAGGAACTATGAACACAGGAACAACAGAACAAAAAGAACATCAATCGATTAAAAATAAAACAAATTAATTGCAAATTTTTCTGTAATAAATTGTGAATAATCACACCTATGTTGAAAAAACTGTAAATAATTAAATGGGATTTTTTTTTATGTACTGTAATTTTACAGTAAAATACTGTTAATTGTAAAGCTTTTGGAAGTGAAAAAGATCCAGTGATCTTATAAGTAACAGTGAAAAACCGTATGACACATCACAGTTGATGTTTTTTTCATTGAAATAACTTACTTTTTTTTTCTTTCGTATGAGTCATGTACATTAGGGTTTTATGTTACATCTTATGTTGTTAAAATAATGATTTTTTTTCTTTTCACATTATTGTAGAGTTATGTGTGTTACCGTGATGTTAGATGTGCACCTTCTATATATTAGTATTTACTTCAGCTTGTGGAAAAGCTACTTGTGATGAATTTTGATTATTATGAGGTGGAAAAAAAAGTTATTTGGTATATTAACATTATTTCAGTTCATGAAATATATATTTTTATTTTATATTTAAGGTCAGTCTTGTAAAACTTAAAATGTTACTACCTTTTTTTTCTTTTTTTACGGTAAAGTTATTAAATTATTTTATTTTTTATTATGAAAATGTATCTGTTCTGAACTCTACAGGTTAAAGGGATAGTTCTGTGGACTTTTGATGGATGGACAGAAAATGATGAGAGAATATTAAAAATATCTTCATTCAAAATATAAATGAAAGTCTTATTGGTTTGGAACAACATGAGGGTGAAATTTTTTTTGACAAATTTCATTTTTGGGTAAACTTTTCCTTTTCCTAAACTACATTATCATACAAACTGGAAAGCTCTTATTTTGTACATAAAGTGTCCAAAGTATGTGTCATATTTGGGGCCACTGTAAATTATATAGTTTTGAGACATGAGACTTTAGACTGTCGTTGCGCTGTAGGAATTATAAGAAAAGCTCATATTGTAAAACCCACATCCTGTGTAGAATAAACACATAACATAACAGTTACAGTAAACTAAAACTTTAAATTCAGTTGTCAATTTCCAAATTCTCTCTCTTCTTTCTCCCCCACCTTTCCTCCCATATTACTGTATTTAGTGTCACTTATATGAGAAAAAAGCCCCTATCTGTCTATATGTGGACCGCTGAAATCAAACCCGGCTTTATATTCCTTAACAGAAGTGTCGGACTGTGTCCCAGAGATAAAAGGCGTTTAAGTTCTTTGGACGATCCTTCAAGCGCTGATCCAATAGCTCAATGGAACCACACCATAGGAAAGCAAAGAAAAGTCTTTTCCCCCATCCTCTTTCTCCCAAACAAAGAGTAACTGTATCCTTTTTGCCCGGACAAAACTGTAATCATTCCTATCTTAAAAGCCTGAAATGGTATACTATGGCAACCTGATCTGCAGGCCTGCAGGGAAAGAGAGGTATTGTGGAGGGTAGATGGGCCACTTAAACGCTCTGGCAGCCTGTTAAATGTTTGACTTTCAGTCAAGCGGGAGACGCGGCCCTTTGAGTTATTGATTCTCAATAATCCTTAAGGTCAGCACAGGGAATTGTGATCTATATTGGTGATGGCACGAAACAAAAACATCAGCAGGGGATCCATCAAACAAAATAGTCATTGGGTGTGACAGAAAGTGAGAATATACAGTATATCCAAACATACAGGTAGGCCCACCCAAAATCTTTGGAAATCTGCAAATCATTCTGTAGGCAAACAATTAGAATGCCTGTAATTCACACGTCATAACTTAAAGGGTTAGTTCATCCAAAAATGAAAATAATGTCATTTATAACTCACCTTCATGTCGTTCTACACCCGTAAGACCTTTGTTCATCTTCGGAACACAAATTAAGATATTTTGATTAAATCCGATGGCTCAGTGAGGCCTCTATTGCCAGCAATGGTACTTCCTCTCTCAAGATCCATAAAGGTACTAAAAACATATTTAAAACAGTTCATGTGAGTTCACTGGTTCTACCTTAATGTTATAAAGTGACGAGAATACTTCTTGTGCACCAAAAAAACAAAATAACGATTTTTCAACAATATAGTGATGGGCCGATTTCAAAACACTGCTTCGGAGCTTTACGAAACGAATCAGTGATTCGGATCTCCTATCAAACAGCTAAACTGCTGAAATCACATGACTTTGGCGCTCCAAATCACTGATTCGATTCGTAAAGCTTCAAAGCAGTGTTTTGAAATGTCGTTATTTTGATTTTTTGGGGCACAAAAAATATTCTCGTCGCTTTATAATATTAAGATAGAACCACTGAACTCACATGAACTGATTTAAATATGTTTTTAGTACCTTTATGGATCTTGAGAGAGGAAGTACCATTGCTGTGAATGCAGGCCTCACTGAGCCATCAGATTTAATTAAAATATCTTAATTTGTGTTCCGAAGATGAACGAAGGTCTTACGGGTGTAGAACGACATGAGGGTGAGTAATAAATGACATTATTTTCATTTTTGGGTGAACTAACCCTTTAAAAATTAGTCATGTTGCCTTGGATATTTAAGTTGAAGAGCTAAAACTCATAAATGTAAGTGTAAATAAATCATTTACTTAAACTAATTTTACATAAGCACATAACAACATTACTAAAATGTAAAATAAAATTTAAGTCAATTCAAACTATTAATAAATATCGTAATAGTATATAGATAATGCTAAAATATTCACATTTTTTCATAATTGTATAAAAATTATGTAAAAAAAAATCATGTTACCATCATGTTGTTCCAAACCCATAAGACTTTTGTTTATATTCAGAGTGAAGATATTTTTAATATTCTCTCATCATTTTTGTCCATCCATTAAAAGGCCAACCAATATTTTCATGCAAAAGAGGCCCCATAAAAGTAAGCCATATCAAAATAGTGGTTTAATCCAAATCTTCTGAAGGAACTGTATATTTTATGAGATAAAACTGAAATAATATTAATACACCATATTATTAAAACTGTTTCTCATACCTTTGTAATATACTGAAAGCCACTATAAAAACACAGATGGTAAAGAGAAATACATGAATCAAAGTTCATCACAAGTAGCTCTTCCACAAGCTGAAATAAATATTAATATATAGAAGATTAACACAGTCTTACACACAAACACAAAACACCATCATGATAACACACACATGAAATAATGCAATAAACATCAATTTAACAATAAAATATGTAACATAAAACCCTAATGTACATAACTGATAAGAAAAAGAAAGAAAAAAAAAACCTAATTTAAACAAAAAACCATAAACTCTGAAGTGTCACACAGGGAATCCTGGGAATGTCAATTACAGTTTTTCACTGTAACTTATAAGATCACTTGATCTTTTTCACTTTCCAAAAACTTTACATTTAACAGTATTTTTCTGTACTGTACATGAAATGTCCCATTGAATCAATTACTGTTTTTCAATGTATAGAGTATTTTGGACTAATTCGATCATACTTTAATTTACCTATAAGTGTAAAATCCATTTGATATGCAAATCCATTTAGCAGATTTCATCTAACAAGCTTCACTGACTAAATTGTGGACCATATAATAAATGTGATAAATCCTTATAATGTTTATTTTACAGCTTGAAAATGATCTTTTCCATTTCTAAACGGCCAAAGATTCAGAACACTTGCCAAACAGTGAGTTGCAAAATACTGTTAGCTATAAAATGTAAAGGTAATAAAGTCCTCAACAGTCTTGTCACCAATGACAACTCACAGTGCAAAGGTCCCGCCAAAGTTCTGCCTCTCAGTTCATTAACAGATGCATTCTGCGGGAAACGTGTCAGAGGAAGTGTGATGATAGCACTCTGATTAATGCCTCCAAATGGGAAGTGTTGCCTTTATCTAGTGTGAGAATCTTCTAATTTGGAAACGCTCGAAATCTGTGCCAGCCGTAGAATCACGAAACAGCAAGAATGCCACTACTTCCACACCAAACTCATGTAGCGAACTATTTTTGTCTTTTATTTCACACAGACGAGCTGCTTTAGCTTAATCGCAGTTGTCATACAAGAATCCAGCTTAGTGTGAGCAGTATCACTTCCTGGCGTTGCCACAGTGACTCCAGGCAATATTGGTTTTTGTGTAGGCGAAATCTTCCAAGCAAATATTTGCATGTAATTTGATTGAAGTTAGCATGCCGGGATGTAGTTTTCATCTGGGTAAGAAAGGTCATCTCCTCCGCTCCGGCCCAAATCACTGCCAACACGAAGATCTCAACAGGCCGTGTGTTTGTAAACAAGTGTTGTTTGGGGAGCCCTGCCGAGAAGCAAGATGAAAAACCTCTGGCAGAGCCGAGCGGCCCATTGGCCAAATCTAGGCCTGAGATATAAGTCCTGCCAACAGACTCTTGTGCCAGCCAGAGGCCTGGCCTGAGAACTATTAGCTACGAAATACAATCTGAACTATTTGCCAAACATTTCTGCCCTTATGTATATAAAATTACATACACACATACACACACACATATATATTTGAAATATTATTACAATATAAAATAAACATTTCTTTATATATATTTTACAGTTTTCAGTGTCACATGATCCTTCAGAAATCGTTCTAATATGCTGATTTGATGCTCAAGAAACATTTCTGATTATAATGTTGAAATGTTGATCTATTAGATGTAGATATTACTAATATCATAAACATAAACCTTAACTTAAACTATCACTTAGTTTGCACTTGTTTGCAAGACAGTTTATATATATATATATATATATAATCACTTCAAAGTGTATTTANTCATAAAATACATGGTACAGATGAGGGATTTTTGTATACTCTC
This sequence comes from Anabarilius grahami, assembly GCA_003731715.1. Classification (NCBI taxonomy): domain Eukaryota; kingdom Metazoa; phylum Chordata; class Actinopteri; order Cypriniformes; family Xenocyprididae; genus Anabarilius; species Anabarilius grahami. The sequence goes on from RJVU01029436.1 coordinate 6,708,661, forward strand.
TTTAATAACATTGTGTTGTTCTTTTAATAATAATAATAATAATAATAAGTTACATTGTGCAGCTTTAAATTACTTCAGAGCTGGGGAAGCTACTTGAAATTGTAGTTTGTAGATACAAGCTACTCATAATTTAAAGCAGTCAAATTACAGTCAAGCTAATCTTTTGAAAACATAGCTAGAAGTGCAGCTACAGGCTACAAACAAAACATATATAATTACACTGAAGCTACCAAATCTATGAACCATTTTTTGATTCAATGCCTTTACGCAATCTGGCGAAACAAACCAATTCATTTGCATGAACATGAAATTCTAAATTGTATGTGAGAGACATGTTAAGCATTTTTTGTTTGTTTGTATTATTAGCTTGCTTGACTGTAAAGTAGGGCTGTCACTAATGATTATTTTGGTAATCGAGTAATCGTTTGATTATTATAATAACGATTCCTTGAGTAATCAAACGCCCCTCCTCCCTCCGCGGGTGGGCGCTGATGCTGAGCCAGAGACAGATGCACTCAGTGCTTGGCATTTATCACAACTATTCAGTGTTTTCAACCACATGGTGGTTTATTTTAGGTTTCAGATATTTAAATACACATAAGCACTAGTAAGTCTTATTGAAAAAATTATTTTATTAATTATTAGGCTTAAATGAAAATATTATCACAGTGAGACTTGGTAACCACAGGTAAACCATACATGGCTACTCACTACCACTGTCAAATGATATTATATTATGATATGTTGTATAGGCCTATAAAAAATGCCTAAACACTGGTACAAACTACACCTTAACAAAGACATGAATTATATATTCCCCTACCCACCTAATAAATATATTGCAATGTAAATGGCTATAACATAGTTTTCAATATTATTCCACATTTCCACAAGCCATGGTAATTTAATACAGTTCTTTCATGGGAAATGTTTGTAAGGGTGGTGATTTTGGGATTTAAAAGTCTTTTATCTTCAATCATGGCATGTTTCTCCTGTTTTCCTCATCAGCCTGGTTGGGAATGTTGAGGCTGTTTCATCCAATTCAAAATTAGTTTAATCATCGAGTGATTTGTAGTTTGTAAATGAGAGGTGTGTCAAATTGAAACGCTTTTCACTAGATGCCGCAATGCTGTTTAACAATGGTATCCGGGACCAGGAATAAACGCAGCTCCTTTAAGCTTTCGTTTCGTTATCCACTAGGCTGTGCTGCGTAGTTCAAAGTAAACTAGTGAAACACCTGAAAACAGCACTATTTGTTCTGTATTTGTTGTCACTGACCGAGAAACAACTTAAGATGATTCAGTGACAGAGCGGTTCGAATGAATCCAAATCATTTCAGATCGTTATGCAAGCGCGTTTGGCCAATTCACGGAAAAGAAAAAAAATCGAGACAAAAGAAAGATTAATTCGCGAATGATAGGTCGTGGCCTAATGGATAGAGAGTCGGACTTGTAACCCAAAGGTCATGGGTTCGAATCTCAGGTCCGGCAGGGATTGTCGGTGAGGGGAGTGAATGTCCAGCGCTCTCCCCACCCTCAATACCACGACTGAGGTGAGACCCTTGAGCAAGGCACCGTACCCCCAACTGCTCCCCGGGCGCCGCAGCAATGGCTGCCCACTGCTCCGGGTGTGTGTGCACTTGGATGGGTTAAATGCAGAGCACAAATTCTGAGTATGGGTCACCATACTTGGCCACATGTCACTTCACTTCACTTCATGTATTATAACAAATGCCTGCAGAGGGGGTGCCAGCGGTCTGACTAAAATGCAACCTAATCCTTGTTTAATATGGGTTTAAAACATTTATTTCAACTGTCCAATTAATCTTTGATATTTGGCCATTTCTTTACAACAGTAATGCTACAACCACTGCAATTTATTGAACAAGAACATGTGGACTTAAACGAGGGCTCAAACTTTTATTTTGAAATCGCGACGAGCTGTTAGCACATTTCACCAAGTAGAAAATACTGTAAAATGTATTCTCCTGCGTTTGCTAAGGTTTATAGATGACTTACCTTACAAATCTGATTAATTGGCACACATTGCGTTTCCAGATGAACGTTAAAAACAATCCAAACTCACAGCATATGCAGAGAGTTTGGGACGCGCTCCATTCATGATAACAGTTGACGTGGAGCTGCATTTACTGTGAACAGAGCTGCTCTGAGACGCACGTAGATAATCAACATGTATGAAAATAATTACAGCGCATATAGATGTTAAACCTGCAGCACATACATTCATTTAATTGATTCGCAGCCTTCGTAAATTCACAAAAGCATTATGCTTTATTATGATTTTTAAACGGGTTTAATATTGTGCAGCCTTAGAAAACGGGCTAATAACACGTTTCATGGATTCTCGTCCGTGGAAAGCGCCACTTCCAGTATTTTACCGGTTAATTGACATGGGCAAATTCAAATCAATTATTTTTTTTAATTGAGTATTCAAATTTATTCGAGGAATCATTACAGCCCTACTGTAAATCTGTAGCCTGTGTGCAATGTAACGTGGTGCTACTACTTGGAATTAACATGTTAATGGAAATGAACATTTTTATGGAAAGCTACACTATTTTAAAAATGGCTATCAAACAACTGAAAGTTAGTTGCATTGCTTCTTTTAGTTACTCCCTAATAGTGATTGGGTCACCATCTGCAAAGACTCAAACAATCCACTAACGGATGTGCTGAGTTTAGTAAAGCACAAGTGCTCACAGCCGCTTGCCAGAAGAGCTTTTCTGAGAGGGTTTGAGAATACTTAGTGTCACAACTCTTTTCAGAATGATACATCATGTACTCAGCTGTCAATGAGAAAATAGTCAAGGCTCACAAAATAATTCGGCAAAAAGAGCTCCACAAATGCCTCCACTCATGCGTCTGTCGACATTTATCAGGGAAAGCACTTGAAAGCTATGCCAATACAACGCGCTAATCACTTGCACCTGCAAACTATTCAGTTTGTTTTGAAATCCTGCTCATTCAAAAACACTAGAAATTAGTGAGCATTTGATCAACCTGTACAATCTGCTTCCAGTTCTAAAAATCTCCCCACTTCTGAAGTAAAAACAGAATTTATATCATCTATGTCTTTGTAAAGATTCACATTAGCGAGCTAACATTCCGCACACAAGCTTTGTTGACTATGCGTGACAGCTCGCCTTGTGCTGCAGAAATTATCATTTTGCTTGTCATAATTAATAGTGTTTTAAAGAGCATAATTCCTCTGTTGATTTGAGAGTAACTTAATGAGCTGAGCAGATGTTGAATTCGTCTCTTCAGGGGGAAATACTGTAGCCTCACAGCCCTGGTGAAATAAATTAGCACCCTTAGACTGTTTCTGTACGCCTGTACCGCATCTGCTGTGCTTTTGTGATAGAGATGCATCGGCATTGAAATAGGCACAAATATTACATTAAATATTTTCTCCCTAAATTAGAATGCAGTGGTTCTACGTAAAGGTTGCAAAAAAGGCCTGAGAGTTTAGGATAATGGATTACGCAAAGTGGAAATAAATGTTTTATGCCTTACGGCACCTGCAACACCTGTGCCAGTTATTGCATTGCAGTGCTGCAGGTCTGTAAGCCTACTCTTCTGTATTCATATATTGATTTATAGGTCACTAGCGGTTTAGCATTGCTTTGATTGGCACAACATTCAATAGAGAAAATAAGATTCTGATTGGCCAACGCTACACAGCGAGTAGCATTTCATTTGATATTCCTGTTATCCAGAACCTTGTTGTCTCTGTCTCTGATAAAAAAAAACATGTTTGTGTTGTAATATAAGAAGGTATTTCTTTAATAAGAGTATTGCAGACTTATTATAACTTGATTATTTACTCAATGGCAAGACAAATATCAGGATGTCAGGAGGATCAGGAGTCATACTGAGTATAATTTATAAATTATTTGTATTTATTAATATTTTGATTGAGCTTTTTTACAGTTTTCATTTAAATTTTTTATTAGGTTTGAGTATTTTTATTTTATTTTTTATTTTTTAAACACTTTTCTATTTTGCTTTAATTTACTCGTATTTTGATTTAAGTAATTTAATACTTCAATTTAAACATATTTCTACGGAACCCCACACAAAAAAGTAAATTGTGCGCGCGATTTACTAATTAATTCCCTCGATTTACTAAATCGTACACAGAATTTACTATTTTGTTCCCTCGATTTGCTAAATCGCGAGCACAATTTAGCAAATTGAGGGAACAAATTAGTAAATTGTGTGCATGATTTATAAATCGAGGGAATGAATTAGCAAAGCTTGCGCACAATTTATAAATCAAAGGAATGAATTAGTAAAGCGTGCGCATGATTTATAAATCGAGGGAATGACTTACTAAAGCAAGCGCACAATTTAGCCTACTTTTTTTTCCCTGCATGTCATGTGTGGGGCTCCATATATTTAGTTGCTAAGGCAAAATTATATCTTTTTTTTTTTTTCAATTTTTAAGTTGATTATTTCATTTAAGCTGAATTTCAAATAAAGAAAATATATATTTTAATAGTTTCTGTTTTAGTCAACAATAACAACACTGACAGTATTAAGATATTAGGAAAATTAAAACTAGCCAAAATTATTTCCATCCTCAATCAAAGTTGTGAATTTAGTATTTTATCCAATATATTAAAATGCCTCAATTATGCTATTTTAAAGGTTCGTAATTTAGTCTTGAAGGTCTCCTGTAAGTTTACATGCATCCAATGTCAAAAAAGGAACTTTAATTTTTATATAATATACTTTGTATGCTGTAGCATCACTTTTCTTACTGTAAAGGCTTCCTCAGAACTTAATACACAGTGATATGAACATTAACGTCGGTGTCAATTTTACTCTATCAAAGTCGATTTGCTTTCGCAGCACAGAAAACAGTGTCTTCTCGACATGTCGACAACACAAACCAAACTCTTCCAAGCCTCAGCTGATGGCGGGTAAAAGCAGACATTGTCCACAGGCAGCCAATGAAGACCATAGGCTGGCATTATGTAAATTTGTTACAAACCTACGTAGGTTCGAGCAGGAAGTAAGAATGTAATTACTGACGACTCATTTCAGGCAGTTCAGAATAGCTTCTTTCTTTTGGGAGACAATAACTCCATTTTATCTGCACTTTGATCTGAATTTTGCAGACCTTTTACATTCACAAACAGCTAAATTACACACTACATGAAAGGTAATATCCGAAAAAGCATAATAAGGGGACTTTGAGACATATACATAATGTACTGCATAGTGGGAATATCCCAGAATGTGTTTGCTTTGAATGCTGGCCTATAAAAGATCTTCAAATGGAGCTATGCTTCAAACGAGGGAAGACAAAAGCAAGATAATGGAAAAGTGATTTTCCGTCAGTCGGCACAGTGGGAGCCTGTAGCCCCCCTCAATATTTCAATAACGATTCACGCTCAGACAGTCAAGCACCTTTGTGAGCACGTCTGGTCTCAGAACTCCAGCCAAACCTCTTGCTTAGCCTCCAGCCATCCAGTTCACATAAAACATGACCGCTACTCGACACATCAACCAAACGGATTATCCCGACCGCAGAGGCAAAGCGTTCAGTATTTCGCTGCAACCTCCACTAGGCTCACGCAAAATCCTTCATTTCAAAAGTGCCCTATCAACACTAACACTTCCACAATACACACACACACACACACACACACTCATTATGGGCACACAGGAGTCCCCACCCCACTGTCTCTGGGCAATCCCCAGCAATTACAGACCCTCTTACAGATAAAGCAGATTACACTTCAGTGTCCATTAGGGTCATCATTATCTTAATGAAAAGACAATGGCAGTCAGGAGAGGTGCCACTGTATTGAAAAGGTTTTAGTGCCAGATACCCTTGTCCCC
>RJVU01029436.1:6714546-6754682 GCA_003731715.1 Anabarilius grahami
AGAAATTTTTTTTTATAAGGATTTACCCTATTTAACTATTTAAATAGTATTATTGTAGACATCATTCTAAATTAAAATGTCTGCTTTCTTTAAAATGTAATAACTTTTGCCATCTCTGAAATAATTTTCCTTTTCTAATAATATAAGCAAGGTCATGTGGGAGGAGGAAATGAGATTAACCAATTCCATCACCCTGTAGAAAAGAAAAATCATTTTTAATAATGTTTAATATCTTAACTGTTTTTCTACACTCCTAAACATTTTTTTTTTAAAGATTAGGGTAACTGTTAAAGCAGTGGTTCTCAACCCATGGTCCTGGTGCCTCCCCTGCATTTACACAATACACTTGGTGAAACAACCCAAGGAGACATACTGACTCGGAAAAACTTGACCCAAAAAGAAAGTAAAAATGGCACAATTGGCAATGGACACACACAAAATGATAACACAAGCTTTTGCTTTCCACACCATCTTAAAAGGTCAACCCAAATGCTTAAAAGACTTAAAAATTCAGCATGACTAAGTTGAGCCTTCATCCTTAATTGCGCCATTTAAAAGAGTCATGTGTTCACGTCATTCGCCGCCATTTCTTTTTCGATGACGCATGACTCACATTGACAGGGAAATATTCAATCTGTCTGCTTACCGTTCAAACGCAAATTCACGTATCCGATTCATATCAGATTTATTTCCACATATTAATGAGGCCTGAAACCGATCTGAGAATATCGGAATCCATGTGCTTTTGGGTTATATCCGATCTGTGCCACTTTGGGTCATTTGAACCATGTAATGTAAATGCAGCCTTAATGTAATGTATGGTCTGTGTTTGTGTTTTGCTTTAATGCGACTTTGAGTTAGTTTTGCGCTGTTCTTAGTTCAGTTTCCTCTGTTTTCTTTGTTCATGCTCTTCTTTTGTCATGGTTTTTGATTCAACTCTTGTGTTTTAGCTGTGTCTCGTTAATTACCTTGTTTAATCCCAGTGTTTCTCTGTGTATATATAGCCCTCAGTTTCAAGTGCCCTTTGTTGGGCATTAGATGGCTGTCCTGATCCTGTTTTGCGACTGATCAAATAAATTCCCACTCTACATCACTTCCGGCTGAATATTTTGATATATGTCACAAAGAACAAGTTAAAAGAATTGCAAATGCTCTTGCAGACAGTATGAACTTTATCATGTTAGGCTTGAGCATGTAATAGGAACAATTCCAGAGGGACGAATCTACTCACCGGCTTGGTTGGTGGTGACATTGAGCGAGACATACTGGCGCAAAGGGGCAGTTAGTTCTGACACCCCATTCACAGCCTCCACCTCAAAGGTGTAGTTGGTGTGAGCCAGGAGATCCACGACCATGACGGAGGTGTTTCTCAGACCCATCCGCTGTGGGAGGAATCGTACATGGCTTCCACATGGTTCATAGTTGCCCAAATCTGTACTGATCTTACTGCACTGGATATTGTATCTAACGTCTTTCCGGCCTCCTGTCTCTTCCGGGGCGCTCCACTCCAAGAAGACGCTGGTCTCGTTCACGTTGGAGATGGCGTTTCGTGGGGCGGAAGGGGGCTCTGCAAGATGATACAGTATTATGACTAAATTACAAACATTATACAAAGAATTTTGCATAACGGTACACATAACGGAAGTGGCACTTACTTGTGCAGGCCATATTGGCGGGGTCTGATTCGGTCCTGTAATATCCCTGCTCACATTGACAGGAGGTGGAAGCCTCCACCTTGGTGAAACTTCTGGGAGGACATTTACTGCAGCTTTTGGTCTGAAGAGCTGATCGGTAAAAGCCTGGCTTACACACTGCAGAGATATCAAGCACAATACAGAGGTGATTACATTACTAATGCGGTCGATCAATGCCTTTGTACTGCTTGTTCAGGGCTGATGAGAAAATGTAGTCATTAAAGTCAAACATCCAACAACTTCATTAAAAAGAGCAGGTGCTTATTTCAATAGACAGCCGATGGTTTGAACACACAATGTTAATTAATAAGTTCAATTCTTTTTAACACGTTAAGTATTTTAAATTAAGCACATGGGTAAATGCGTTAATATGAACAGCCCTAGAATAAATCTTCAAACATTCACTCAAGAAAGCCACAATTTTCACAGAAACATGCTCAGAGAGCATTAAACCACAATTTACAATATCAAACTGACAAGTGGGACAAATGGAATCAGTATATCTGGTTTTTGCTCACTACTTAAATACTTCTCAATTCAAGACAGGTGCTTATGCACAGCAGACACCCTGTCAGCACAAAATGCATTTAGATAATGTATTGCCATGGAGAGAGAGGGAGAGAGATAGATTATCAATGGCCTCGGCAGTCCAAAGTGCACACAAAGACATTAATTAAAGCCTCCCTGGTGTGCATTAAGAGGCAGACAGCAGAGGTGCGCTGTGAATTCAGCCCAACTGAGCCACAGCAAGAACAGGCCGAGCTGAAACCGGCAGCTAATGTAGAATAATATGATATATAATATCATTCAACATTTAACTATTATTAGTGGGCCATATTCAGCAGTTCTCTAGTATTTTATGCTTTTCCCTAAAGTCCACTTAAGGCGTATGCACCAAAACAGTTGTAGTTTTGCTACTTTGCTTTAAATGTCAATATGAAATCTGTTCTGTTTATTATAAGTGTGCACTGCAGTTTTGTCATCTGCCACTTTAAATGCTAAAGCTCATTAAAGTCAAGTGGATTCTGATTGGTTGTCAATGTGTTTTATCATTCATTAGCCAAAAAAAAAAACATTCTGAAAGTCATTCTAATTATATAATTATTCAGTTTTTGTTTACTGTTACAGCTGTGGTGTAGCCTTTTATAGTTATAGTTATTGTCCTTTGTGTGAACGAACCTTTATACTGATATCCTGTAACTGCTTAGACTAAATTCTAATTCTAGCTTTGCAGAGTAACTAGCAAGTATGTTTGCTAAAATGACCAAATATACACAGGTACGGTCAATGTCTTAAAAAGGAAGCGCGTATTGTAACTTGTGCTTTGGGATTGTATGATATCTTTGGCCAAATTTTCCCCGTTTATCAATGACCATTTTCCCTTCATCTGTTGCCAAATCGCCTGATCTAAAAGCACGGTAAAATGGTCTCATCACTTTTGTTCTTCTGCATGAATTGCATATCCATCTTTTTCAGAGTGCCAGTGCAATGGCCTCCAGACAAGATTTGCTCAACTGTAGCCGCCTGTCTGAGGCCATAAATAGATCATCTTTGCCCCATTGGCAGCATTTAGACAAGACTACCCTCGCATGAGCTAAATGGATTGCTTGTTTTAAGTTAGCATGGTAAAAAATTGTGTTTTGCAGAAGAAAGATGCATGCAGGTTTGGAATGAAATGAGGGTGAGCAAATAACAGAATTTGCATTTTTATCCCTTTAAAATCACCTACTTGTCCTATAGTTCTTTTAGAGCTGTGCAAACTAGAACTGTCTCTAAATTACATACAACTCTTAGTGACTTTGCAATTACCATTAAGATGTGTCCTGCTGGAAAATACAAAAAATTCTAATGTAAAGGCTTACATAATACATAAGGCTCTTATGATTATCTAAATGACTATGAAACAGCAAGTACAGAGCAGTCACATCTTTCCAATAGTGTGTGTTTTAGACGATGTGTCATTCATGTAATACCAGCAATTTGTATGAATTTTATATATTTAGCTTAATTCATACTCATTTCATATTCTGGGGGGAACTTAAAGGGATAGTTCACCCCAGAATGAAAATTCTGTCATCATCTATTCACCCTCAAGTTGTTCCAAAACTGTATGAAGTTATTTCTTCTGCTGAACACAAAAGAAGATATTTTGAAGAATGTCAGTAACCAAACCTGATTGGCCTCTGCTGATGCTGCAGCGAATGAGATTGCTTGTTCAACATTTAAATAGTCTGGTTCAATGTTTGCTGTAAGTTACTTCCACTGAAACCCTCCACCTCCCCAGCTCCACCTGCCTAGATCAGCTACGAGTTTTATGAAAATTCATGGACAGTCTCTCGCGTATGGCAAGAGATGGCCACAGAATCAACAAGAGTCGGATACGACTGAAATGGTTAGTGAATGATCCTTTCTGAAGGATCATGTGACACTGAACACTGGAGTAATGATGTTAGGGAATTACATTCAGCCTGTCGATTCAGCTACTTAATTCAAACATTTTGTCATCTGACCGTGATCCATTTAGAAGAGATGGCAAGTTGACAGATATAGATCATGATATGGCAAATTTCGTTTTTCCACACTTCACTCAACTCCACACTGCATAATCCCCAAAAATGACATGCTGCATTATGAAATAAAAGCCTGTGTTAATGGAAACGAAACAAGTTTTGATTAAATAAAAGATTGGTGCTGGGCTGCACTAATGGAGCTTGTAGGAACCTTTGATTGCATTACAGTCGGGTCCATCGGCCACACATGTCTTTATTAAATGAACAGCTCAGGCAACAAGATTGTTCAACAGTTTATCTATATAATGAAGTCACGAGACAAGTATATATTTGTTCTGACATGCTGGGCTCAAACCAGCACAGAACTGATATTTAAAAATATCTAAAAAATGCATATTTCATGAAATTGTTTCATGAGCCGTGCAGATGCCTGCTTGAAGATTAGGGGAAAAAATGCATTCTGTTTACAAAAGTGCTTCAAGCAATAATCCAACAGCTCCAAAAGGAAGGATTTTGTTGTTTTATTTATTTTCCAAAGACCTTTTCCCTTTGCAAACCTTGCAGGGCTTTTTAAAGTAAGTCACTGACTGATTTACCTAGACAGAATCTTGGTCTCTTGTCATGCAACATTAGACCAGGAAACACAATACTGAAATGTTCCATCATACAGCTAGCTAGCTAGCTAGCTATCTATCTATCTATCTATCTATCTATCATTTATTTATTTAGCTGATTGCATTCTACACACTGATTTAGCATAGATGTCTAGCACTGAAAGCATTTGGATATCTTTGTATTGATTTGTAAACTGAACATATAATCATATTTTTATCACACCAAGGCTTTATTGATTTGTTTTGAGCATTTATGACAAGCCTGTTAACAATAGCGAGAAAATAACAAAGCAGAAATTAAAACATTCCCAGATATTACTCAGGATAACAGAAACATTATATGGTTAATAATGTAATATCAGAATTAACACAATAAAACTAGGTCATATGAGCATTATCATTTGCAGCTTTCACACAGTTTACTATATTTAGATATGAGAAACAATTTGTTAGGTTTCGATAACATATCATTATTTATACTTTTCTGTTCTAATTATATTTAAGTGGCAAAAAATTAAATCAAATGAAAGATTCTATATAGTAATCAAACCTGAACACTAAATTATCCTTATCTATATACATTATATTAAGATAAGCGGAGTTTAGTGTTCGGTAATTACAGAGTTATATAATCTTTAACTTGATTTAATTGACTATATAGTTTATATAATTAAAATAACTAGCAGATAAGTAATAAGAAATTAATATAATTCATCAGAAATGAATCAATATGAAATGAATGATAAAGTAATTATTAAATAAACTACACACACACACACATACTAATAAAATACAAGACAGACAGATCAGAATCAGATACTGTACTTAAAGTGGTGGTTGATTATGATTTCTCTTTTTTAACTTCAGTTCGTGTGTAATGTTGCTGTTAGAGCAGAAACAACATCTGCAAAGTTAGGACGCTCAAAGTTCAAAGAAAAGCGAGATATTCTCTTTTAAAGAATTCTCTGTTTAAGGACTACAACAAACGGCTGGCAGGGACTACAACAAGCTATTCCCGGGTTGGTGACATCACAAACCTTACAATTTACATAAACCCTGCCCACGAGAACACGCAACAAAGGGGTGAGGCCATATTATTCCAATACAGTACATAACACAAATGCAATAGCATGTCATAAAAGCAAGATTACAATATGACAAGCTATAACCATAATTAAACTAAACTACACCTGTTCTATCTTCATGCAGCATATATTTTCTAGCTCTGTAGGCATCTTAGAACAGTTCCCACATGATTTATAAACTATCATGACAGAATATGTTAATCAATGACTTTATTAAGATAGTTAACTCCACATCAGCCACATAAATTAACCATTAACTAACCATTCAGAAACGTCCTGTAGCATTCTACATGTTGTCACTTCTTCTTGAGTCTCTCCATTGTCCGACTCCGTTTTGAACATAAAAGGCTGAAGAGTTTCTAATTGAGTCTGCATGAGGTAATCATCGCTGCTAACACAAGCTCTTGAAACTCCGCCCTCTTCTTGAGAGCAGCAGCTCATTTGCATTTAAAGGGACACACACAAAAACTGAGCGTTTTTGCTCACCCTCAAAAAGTGACAAATGCTATAAAAAAGGATCCGTGGGGTATTTTGAGCTAAAACTTCACATACACACGCTGGGGACATCAGAGACTTATTTTACATCTTACAAAAGTGGCGTTATATGACCCCTTTAATGACCGTTGAAAGTATGTTTTATGATGAGCTCTTCTGATAGGACCCAGACATCTTTGAGAATAGATTCTTGTTACAGATTTTTAGCCAACAAGCACATGTGAACACACACACACGCACACGCACACACACACACACACACACACACACGCGCACGCACACACACACACACACACACTTATCGCTCTTCAGCTGGGTGGTAACTCAATCATCACCTCCATGTCTCTCCAACACAAGAGAGTGAAAGATGTCACAGCAAATCTGTTTTACCTCTGAAACTAGAAAAATGGCTTCATTCTTGTCATTGGTTCACTTATTAACTGGGCTGACATGTTTTAATTTGAATGAACATGGAACATGCAACTCACTCTCAGGGCAATTGTAAATGTTTTATGTTTTCGTGAATTGGTGAATAATTCATAATTCATCTCATTTGTGCATTTTATTACGATCTGCTTACACCCAGCATACTTTTTTTTTTCTTCTAAAAATCATGAATTTTTATACAAATAAAATAGTTACACTTTCCTGTGAGATTAGGTTGGAATATGACACAATCACAGCAAATAAGAACATATTTAATGTTAAATAAACAGTTATGTTTAATATATTATTGAACCAATGAGATTGTGCAGTTGGTGGAGCTGCACTTTTTGTAATGCACATTCCTCTCTTATTAAGCATTATTCCTCAGTATATGCTTTTTCAAAAATGTCATAACCCTCAATGTATACAGAAAAAAATATACCATGTCAAGCCGACTGAGATCTGCTTCATTACATCATCGCTATACAGCTGCTAACCACCTCCAAATATTCACATTACCCAGAATTCAACAACATCACACCAAATCTAACCCAAACAACCACCCACCAAACAATGACAGATGCTACATATTATCTCACAATCCATCCAAGCAAAACGGTGGCCATGAAATTTCAAAATCACTCTAGTGCACTTTGGCCTTGCTGCGTCTCAAATGCAATTTGATTTCAGCATGCTTGACTGCAGCGTCTCATTGATGATGCAGGGATGATCACTACTCACAGTGGCAGGGAGTCTATCCAAAGTCGTAATGCGTTGCGCAAAAGGCTAATAGGTAATTAATATGCAGCAAACAGTGGTGGGCCTGGCAATTAACGAGCCGGCAAAGATCTCAGTATGAGCGCCTCTAAAAGATAGACATTTTGAGACAAGAAGTGTTGATTAATAAGGCTTTATATTTACCAGAGAGAGAGAGAGAGAGAGCTTTGATAGCAGACTTGTCCTATGATTGAAACCATGATGCTCACTATAAGATGCAAGGCAGAGTAGGTTAACGCAAATTGGTTGGAGATCATTAAGATGAAAGCGGTTGATAAATGCCCTGACACATAGATTTGATGGTAATTAGAACAGGAAGTTGAGTGGCTGACATGCATTTAATAAAGGGCAAAGTGAGCTAAATGTTAGAACAGATTGTCTGTTGCTTAATTGTTAACTGTTGCTCAATTAATCTGTTTATAACACAACAAAAATCACCACATCCCTTGTGAAAAAAAGTACACTTTGGCGTACTTTAAAGGTTCAGTGTGTAATATTTAGGAGGATCTATTGACAGAAATGCAATATAATATACATAACTATGATTTCAGTGGTGTATAAAGACCTTACATAATTAACCGTTATGTTTTTATTGTCTTAGAACGAGCCATTTCTATCTATATACACCGCGGGTCCTACTACATGTTAAGTCGCCATTTTGCGGCAGCATGTTTCTACAGTAGCCCTAAATGGACAAACTGCTCTACAGAGCACGTTTCGTTACTATGTTGTTGGTGTTCTTCTTTGTTGGTGTTTTTAGAGGCAGCTTGCATTGTCATTATGTTGTGGTAGTCCCTCGAGGAAACATTATAAAGGCAGGAGTATTGTTGCCATACAGTACCTCCAAAACCTTTCCTCCATTGCATGATTCCACCTAGCAACACCAATACCATTGTCTCTCTTTCATTTTGCTATGTTTGAAAGATGTGTACAGAAGAACTGCTGTGCTCCTATTGGTCAAAGTCACAGATGTGACGGAACCGTTGTGGAGGGCCAAAATAATTAAACATGCTTGTCTTCCTGTTGTGAAAAGTCTGCTGTCGTCCACTATGACACACTATATGAGATGAAATGATCGATTCTTGCATCCCGACACCCAATGTCGATGTCACCAGATGTTTACGAGTCACCACGACACCCTACGTCAAATGGATTGTGCCAAAATCATGTAGTCTGAACCTGGCATTAGATAATAGATACATTTCTTTAATAGATTACTATGAAAAAAAAGAAGAAAAAAAGTAGCCTAACTCATGAATGACTAAATCTTATAAGCTAGTTATTTTTGGTTAATCAAAGATTTACATTTGTAAGTTCAGTTTAAATCAATCTAAAAACTCACTCACTGAATTGATCAGAGCAGTTATTGTCTAATTAATTGGAATGTGAGCCAGAGTCTCTAAATTCCTTAAGATTCACATCTGAAATCTATGATATATTATTTAGTACAGGCGGGGAAGAAAAAAATAAATAAAAGTAAAACAAAAACCAAGGAGAAAACATAAACTTGCTTTGCCAAGAATGCATTTTAAAACAGAAACAGACAGCAAAATAAATTCTAACAATGGTACCCCAGATGGCTATCGACTGTCGCCGATAAACATCCTTTTCCTATGTTTAACGTCCTGTGAGTAAACTGAACTTTAAACGAATACATTCACATAACAATATGCAAACATGATTGGCAGCGTCTAATGTTGGTCTTTGTGCTCGGCTATTGTCGAGGCCAAACTTGTGTATTTTTCCTCAATGCTCTGTTTGAATAGCGGGGCGGATTTAAGTTGATTTATAGCATAGCAAATCTGCTATCTAAATTCCATTATGTCAATGACATCTAGTTGGACGTCTGCTAATACCCACAGCATGTCATCTCTAGCTGATGCCCGGCATAGGCAGGCCTGAAAACACATCAAAATTGTCATTGTTGGGTTTTGTCATTCATTGTGAGATATGAAAAGCACTTAGAAGGGATGTAATGCTAGAATATTTACAGCACAAAAAAAAAAAAATGACAATGTGAATAATCAATTAGATTTTCTACATATTTGGTGCAAAGTACGTGGAAATGGTGCAAATTAAGCTTACATCCTGTCATTATCTACGCAAAATTATACACCATAAAATAACCAGTCTGAGCTCTACATAAAACTCAGACAACCCGAATTTACAGCTTCATACTTGGAAAATGACAACAAAGGAACAGGACTTGATGTTAGACTTCCAATTTTATGTCAAATTAAAGTCAAAGTTTCCGCATTTAAATGACATTATTACATGGTCAGCAAAGGTTTGCATAGACAGATGTGTAAAACAAGGTAAATTATCTTCTCTTCTAATTTTATAACTGATGAAAACAAAATGGCGATGCTAGCTTTTGTTCTAATGTCATCTTCTAAAAGTTATAAGTGGGAAAATTACAAATCTGACTCAAATGAAACACATTTTATCAAAACAGTACGATGACAGCCTGAATCAAAAGCTTTCCAAATCATCAAGTCAAAGCAAAAATGTTAACGTTTTACCACAATATGGATGATTTGGGGAGCTTTCAATTCAGGTTTTCATCTTTCGGATAAAATCTGATAAAGAAAAAATTTAAAAAATAAAAATCAGTGATTAGCATTCCCCAACTGTAGGGTGCTGCTTGTAAAAGGAATAAAGGAATTGTGTGCAGGTGTTCACAGGGGATATAATAGGGACACAAATTGGACATAATTATACATAATTGGAACATTTCTGTAATTTTAGCTAATTCAGTTATTCTCAATTGGTGGGTTGCCACCCCAAAATAATGGATCACAGGTCTATTCTGATCAAGGACAGCAGGACAAAAAACAATGCTAAATACAAACAATAAAGTGCAACTAATTATTCAATACATAATCATGCACATGATAGCCTTATCAACTCTGAAAAAGGAAGAGAAAATGCTTTCCTTTTCTTTTATCTTTGGCATCGGCACAAAATTAATTTGTAACTTGGTATTATAGCTTATACTAATACTACAGTTTTTGGTGCTGTGTTTATTCCATGTGCTTTCTAAATCATATTTCTTTGGTTGTTTAAGCACTTGCAAAATCATACATTTCATGTCATATTAATTATTCGGCATATTGCATTAAAGTTGGGCTTACATAAAATACATTTCAAATAATGTTAAAAACAGATTTTGGAACTTCGTTGAGTCCAAAGCAAAATATGACCACACTTTATATGAGGTGTCTTTAACTACTTATAATACTACTGTTAAGTTCAATGTTCATATTGTATTGCAAAACAATATGAGCTGCCAAATTCACGTGATTTCAGTAAATGAGGCTTTGTCATAAGTGTTTTGAAATTTCAATGGTTCACCTATGGGGGGAGTGACTTTGGCAGTTTGATATGCGCTCCGAACCATTGATTCAAAACAAAAGATTAGTAAAGCTTTGAAGCTTCATGAAGTAATGTTTTGAAATCGCCCATCACTAGATAATGTTGAATAAAGTCATTATTTTTTTGTTTTTGGCACACAAAAAGTATTCTTGTTTCTTCATAACATTAAGGTTGAACCACTGTAGTCACATGAGGGTGAGAAATGAATGACAGAATTTTCATTTTTGGGTGAACTAACCCTTTAAGGTTAGGACAGGTTTGGTGGTATGGGTAGGTTTAAGGGTGGGTTAAGGTGTAAAGAAAGGGTCAACAGTGTAATTATAGATGTAACTACAGAAATTAATTACAAATGTAATTGCATGCAGGTAATTTTGAAGATACTGTAAGAACATAAAGAGTTCAGATGCAAAAGCCTCTAAGTGCCGTCTGAAATTTTCTTCTAAAATGAGCATTTTTATCAAGCTCATATGTTTAAGTTCAGTAAGCTCACTTTAATGACAATTAATAGGTCCTTTTCATTGCCATTAAAGTGAATTAACTGAACATAAACATACGAGCTTGATAAAAATGCTCATTTTAGAAGAAAATTTCAGATGGCACTTAGAGGCTTTTGCATCTGAACTCTTCACATGTATGTACACAATAAGTGCATTGTATCAAATTATTAATTTATATGTTAGTACATAGTAGTTAAAGACAATATAAAAGTGAGACTCAAATAAAATATATATAAATGTATGAAAAAACATATTTTTTATATATTAATAATATACATGAAGTCAGATTAATAATAATAACCAGAGAAAACTAGATTCTGAAAAAAAAAGAACAAAAGTCACTGAAACATTTATGTAAACAACAAAAGCTTCTTAGTGTGTTTGAATAAGGCAAAACCTGTGCTTGATTTGCATTAGCCTGCAACTCCAAAATAACCTCCAAAGACCTTGCATATCTTTAGTGTCAGTGCAGACCTAGTTTGCTCAAGAACAACACTTCAGTGTGCTCAGATCAATGTTCACCCACACATAATCACATCAGAACCAGTTTCCCCGTACATAACTGGCATGTACAAATAATAAAAATCAAGCCATGGACATGTTAAGACACGTCTGACCTATAAAGCACCTGCAACTGTGAAACTCGATGTCAACTCATATTGAGATTGTGAAGTAACTGTAGGATGGTATAAACCTCACATGGTGTGCAAGAGGAAATGCTGAATTAAAAACAAACTGGTGCGGCTTCACACACAGCAGCGAGTATGGACGGCTCTAGCTGTGTCATTTTCACTTGTGTGTGTGAAACTGGCCTTCTTTTGCCAGCAGAGCCCACAGACTGGGTGAGAAGAAGACTCTCTGGATGAAGCTGTCATTTCCTGACTCTCAAAAATATCTGACAATTTCTGCACTGCAGTCTGCACCAGTGGGTGAAATCACAGGTATAACGGCTTACAAATGAGCCCATAAAAAAACCCTATTAAATCCTCATACTGACGGCACAGGAAAATGTAGTCAATCACTATAAAATCACCATCCCACTAAAGTAGCAAGCCGTTTATGAACAGTGCGTTCAAATAAATCAATCACTAATTTGGTTTCTATACTTGTATGGTATTACATGCCACAAAAGATTGTGAAATTTGTCAGTTTATACAAAAAATATCAAGAACAATTCAGTCAAAATAGAAAATTCTCTTATGATTTACTCTCCCTGATGACATTACAAACCCTTTCTTCTTCTTTCTTTCTTCCATGGAACAATGTTCATGCTGTTCTTCTCCATTCAACAAAAACATATAGGGTACAACAGGGCTAAAGGCACACCTTAAGAAAAATGTGCTTTTCACTACTCGGTTGCAGAATGTTTTTATTGAACATTGATGGAGGAACAGATTTTGTGTGAAAATAAGTCATAAAAGTGGTTTGCTTGTTTGTTTAAAAACCGTATAAATCTATGAGGAGGCAAGGTGAGACAAAAGGCACAAAGTATTGATACAAATGCTTTAGCTACAGTAAAGTGTTTTTAATAATGTCTAAATTTAATACTTCAAAACAATCACTTTAGCAAAGTTTGTACTATTTTCAGTTTATTTTGATAAAAAAAAATAATAATTTAAAGATTCTGAAAACATTAAATGAGATCCCATAACAATTTAATATAGCTTTACAGTAGTAACAAATAATATGATATTTTTAAATATGATGGTTTCAGTATAAATATGGTGATTATCTCTAAAGTGGACACCTAACTTAATATATGATATTTACCATCTGAATATAACCATGACATGTCAATAAATGGATAAGTCAGCCAGCTAATTATTACATGTTAATTATTGTGCCTTTAGCCCCAACAGCAGGCGCGCCTTTTACCTCAAATACCATACTTTTACATATTCTTCCATTATTGAAAAACTATTGCTTTAATTACCTTGAACAAAACTGAAAATTATTAACAAGACCTTTGTCTCAAAATATAGTAAATAATTTTGATTCTCATGCGCTACATAAATAAACAACATTAAAAAAAAAAATTAAATAGTAGATCTTAGCGTAGAATCAACTTTGTGTTGGTGTCAATAATTGTGTCAAGGATCTGCCAAATTTCCAATTGCATGATCAAAAGCGGTTGTTAAGAAAAGTGCTGAGCTAATCTGGTTTAAAAAATAATGAAGTCAAATGCGCATTTTACCCCTGTGCGCCTTTAGTTTTATACTGTTTCCTGTTCTGTTTCCAGTGTTAGTATTTGTTACCATGGTTATTCATTGTTTGATTAATGAACTGCACCTGTTTCTTCCTTTCACTGGTCTATATGGCCCTGTTTAGTGTTTTCTGTTAAGTGGTTGTCCTGTTTGCTGAGATATTTGGAGAGTATTTTTTGAGTCTGTTTTCATTAAAATCAACTGTTGTGACAAGATCCAGCCTTTATTTTTGTCCTTGCTGCTAAAAAAAAAGATAAAATGACATTTTAAATTATTTGTATGCAAATACACTCCACAACAAAATCACCCCAAATATTTTAGAATGATTCATAATTTTCAGTCTAGTGAAAATCCCAATTTTTTCCCCACATCATAATATTGCAGAAAAAAAAAAAAATCACAACGGCAGATTATTTCCAATATTGTTCAGTTCTGTTTCAAATTTAAATAAAATAACAGCATGAATATTCTTCAAAATTAATTATACTGTTTGTCACAAAAATAAAGAAAGTCATGTGGATTTTGAACGATATGAGGATGAATAAATGACACATTTTTGGTTCAGCTTTTCCTTTGAAAATCTGTAACTTATTAATCTGTCACAATGTATAAATAGGTTTGATATTGCCAGACAACACAGCAAAAATAACATCCTCCACATTTCACTAAAACCCAGCCAGTACTTGTCTCCCAGTGCCGTTGGTATGACGTTCTCTCCAAAATATCTTTGTCTTTGGTACATTTTCACAGTAGCTCAATCCCTTGGTATGTAGCGAGTGACCGGATCGAGTTTGACATTTGCAGCAGTAACGGCTGACAGGAATGAAAATAGAGGGAGATCATTGGAGATCCAGCTCTTTCTGAAAGCTTCCGCCCCGGAGAGCCCAAATGAATTCCGCAGAGAGCCGAACGCCATTCCATCCACCCCCCTCCTGTATTTCAGTCCATCTTTCTCTGTGTTTTTCTCCTTCACTCACACCTCCACAGGTCTAGAAGGACAGTCTTTGCCAATTAGTTTGCTATGTCCACCAGTGTTCATTTGTATAAGCGTGGCATTGCATTTTAGTGCAAATGACATGAATTCTCAGTTCAACCATGTATGATATGGGTACTTTGAAAAAGCAGATTTCTTGCCCTCAGTGCTTTATTATTTTTTCGTCAGACATCCTTTAAGGATTTTATGAAGACATGCTAGTATTATATTAAATCAAGACTCTGGATTCAAGCTGAATACTTTGTTGGTCATCTTGACATATAAATATATTCATCAGACACTACTGGAATAAAATCTGGATTTAACACAACAGGGATGATGCAAATTTTAAAGTCAAATGCATGCCAAATGTAATTGCAAACAAAAATGAAGCATCACAAAAGAAAAAAAAAGTGTATCAAGAAAAAAAAAAGAATCGCACAATTTAAATAAGCAAAAATATAATTAATTGCACAAATAAAATTACTGCCATAAAAGAAGCTTGAGAACTTTGATCTTTTTTATCTCTGAAACAATTTTTAGAATCAATAATTTTGAAATAAATAGAAATAATTAGTGATGATACCTTCGAATTAATTTGAAATCCTCCTTTTAATCTGCGTTTCAGTCACATGTAAGCTTGTGATACAGTTTATCAAAACATTTGTTTGCTAAATACTTTATTGATTTGCAAATATATGTGGCATAAATTGGACTCCATATTACTTAAATAGTAGTCACCTGCATGTGTTTTATGTTATAAAATTCTGGATGAGTAAAATTTTTTACATTAATCAGAAAAAAAGGAACTAAAATTAACTGCTTATAGCTGTTATAGCAAGAGTTGGCAGAAATCATCAGATTTCAGGCTCATTACACAACTTGTGGGTGTATCTTTTTCTGTAATTACAGCTTCATTATACGAATTCTTCGCAACAAGTTTAAGCTGGTCACAAGGATTCATCATGTTGACCAACAGAAAGCTGCTTCTGAAAGTGACATCTTTGCTTCATACATCGCTACATTATTGACAACAAACAATAGACATATTTGCCCAGAAAATTTATGCAAAATTTCACTAATGTGAGTGCGCCTTGAGAAAAGAGTGGACACCACAACTACATAATAACAGCACAGAGGAAAGATATAATTAGAATCACTTTCAGATGTTTTATTTGTTTTTTTTCTGATGAACAGTGATGGACAACCACAATCCTACTTGCATTTAAACCTGAAATTATGCTCACAGAACACATCTTATAATAAACATAATTTTATTGTCCTTTAGCGTGGTTATCATTACAGTTAGCGTTATCGTTCTATGAATGGGGCTTAAAGTCACCATGATATCAAAATTGACAAATCTTGTTTTTATATATTGCATATCATTATCTTTTAAACTCATGCGCCTCATAATCTTTAATGAAAATAATGGTCCCACTTTATATTAGGTAGCACTGTATTGCAAAATACTTTTGCTGCTATTGAGGTGGGATAACGGGTAAGGTTAGGGACAGGTTTGGTGGAATGGGTAAGTTTAAGGGTGGGTTAAGGTGTAAAGAATGGGTCAACAGTGTAATTATACATATATTTACATCTGTAGATGTAAATACATGTAGTCCCGCCCTACATTTCTTCTTGTTCCAGAAGCCGTTTCACTCGGATATACGTCACAATAGGGAAGAAAAGAGTGTTGCAACTTCCATGTCATGCTGACTTTAAGGCCTTTCCTGCTGGGTAATTGCACAAAATTGAATAGGCCTACTACAATCTGTCATAGTTCAACTCAGATGATCTATTCTATTCTATTCTATTCTATTCTATTTGCAAGAGGAACAAATTCTCCTCTAAGCCATCAAAAGCTGCATTATTTATTTTCTGTTCCGATAAAATGTTTATTTGACAAGCTGAATGTATTCAGTGTCTCCCTAAAGAGTCAGACAATACCTTTCCTCTTTATCTCAGGTGACTGTCATGTTTACATTAATTTTATAATTGCTTGCACAAAACATCTGAATAGAAACAGCATTGCACATCCACACCCACAGCTCCGAATACTCATTGTACAATTATGCCTACTGAATTGCAGCCCATCCTCCAGACAAAAGCGCTGAAAGCATTTCCGACACTTTGTCGCCTGGTCTGCTTAGCAACCTGGCCAACTGCACAAAAACCAACTCCCTCTAAAGCTTACATTGCAGAAGCACCGGACATTCCCTCTGGACAGCTCAATAGAAATTAATTTGCAAAGAAATATTACACTGCTCTCAAAAAAGAATCCTTATCGCAAAGCGCCAACTCTGGCAGCAAACAAAGCAAGCAATCTGAGGAGAGGAGGAAGAGGATGAAGGCGCCATTTCATTCACAGGACACACTGCCCTCCTCCAGCACTGGAGCGTGGACCCCTCTATCACTTCCTGTCTTTTCCATCCAAGCCATCATTATATCCTCTAGGCTCCAGTGGTGTGGATGGGGGTTGGGTAAAGCAATCATAACTAAGACTTAAATGACAGAGAAAACAGCAACTCATGTATAACTGGAAGGGTAATGATTAAATGGTAATCTAACTAAAAATTTGAATTATTTTTACTATTTAACCATTTGTTGTATAAACCATTTATATTCAGTAAGACAGAAAAAGGAAAAAGAACAAGCATTTTTGTATCGCTCTTTTCCATACAACAACATCTCATAGTGATCTCATGTCTTTCAAGCTCCAAAAACAGAATTAAAGTATTGTAGTCCATACAATTTGTGTTGTACATTCTATTGCAAGTCTTCTGAAGTAATATGATAGGTTTGTCTGAGGAACAGCTTGAAACGTAAGTCATTATTTACTAACAAAGATCTAACCAAGAATGATTAAGCCATAAGCTAACTGAAGACTAAGAAAATTAGAGATGGATGACATGGTCTGTGAAACAATATTTCCTGTGGAATTTCAGTTTGAGATGAAACAAGACACTGCAAGATCTGCTACCCCTGTGTTTGCAACTCAAGAAAGATGTTAGAGAAAGCAAACACATGGTTCACAGGGAATAAAAATCAACAGTACTTTCATCGTCCTGCATCTTAACTTATTAAATGATGAATCACTTTAAATTTTAATACTGTTGACGATCAGAGACTGACTGTGGTTGCTACAGAAACCAAAGTCAGAATGCTGCATATATTTACCAAATCGTAAACAGAAAGGTTAATGTATTTAGAAGATCTTTGAGAGAAACATGAATTGTTTTGTAAAGCATCTAAACAATTTAGAAAAAAAAGACTGGCTATTAGTGAAAGACCGTTAAGGTTNTTTTTTTTTTTTTTTTTTTGGGAAATACAGAACGTTTATGTACACTTTACTTGTTATTATTACATTTTTTTTTTCATACAAGTCATACTGGCATTATACACCGATCAGGCATAATATTATGACCACCTTCCTAATCTTGTGTTGGTCCCACTTTTGCTGCCAAAACAGCCCTGACCCGTGAAGGCATGGACTGCACTAGTGTGCTGTGGTATCTGGCACCAAGATGTTAGAAGCAGATCCTTTAAGTCCTGTAATTTGCAAGGTGGGGCCTCCATGGATTGAACTTGTTTGTTTAGCACATCCCACAGATGCTCGATTAGATTGAGATCTGGGGAAGTTGGAGGCCAAGTCAACACCTCAAACTCGTTGTTGTGCTCCTCAAACCATTCCTGAACCATTTTTGCTTTGTGGCAGGGTGCATTATCCTTCTGAAAGAGGCCACAGCCACCAGGGAATACCATTTCCATGAAAGGGTGTTCATGGTCTGCAACAATGCTTTGGTCGGTGGTACGTATCAAAGAAACATCCACATTGATGGCAGAACCCAAGGTTTCCCAGCAGAACATTGCCTAAAGCATCACACTGCCTCCGCTGGCTTTCCTTTTTTTCACAGTGCATCCTAGTGCCATCTGTTCCCCAGGTAAGCGACACTCACATACCTGTCCATCCACGTGATGTAAAAGAAAATGTGATTCATCAGACCACGCCACCTTCTCCCATTGCTCTGTGGTCCAGTTCTGATGCTCACTTGCCCACTGTTGGTGCTTTCGGTGGTCGACAGGGGTCAGCATGGGCACCCTGACTGGTCTGCGGCTATTGTATTGTGTATTCTGAGACCTCTCTATCAGAATCAGCATTAATTTCTTGAGCAATTTGAGCTACAGTAGCTCGTCTGTTGGATCGGACCACACGGGCCAGCCTTTGCTCCCCACATGCATCAATGAGCCTTGGCCGCCCATGACCCTGTTGCCGGTTCACCACTGTTCCTTCCTTGGACCACGCTTGATAGATACTGACCACTGCAGACCGGGAACACCCCACAAGAGCTCCAGTTTTGGAGATGCTCTGATCCAATCGTCTAGCCATCACAATTTGGCCCTTGTCAAACTCACTCAAATCCTTACGCTTGCCTACATATTGCATATTACATATTAACTTACGCTTTGAGGACAAAATGTTCACTTGCTGAATAATATATCCCACCCCCTAACAGGTGCCGTGATGAAGAGATAATCAGTGTTATTCACTTTACATGTCAGTGGTCATAATGTTATGCCTGATCGGTGTATAACTCATTGGTCACTAAGTGACACAGCTAATAAATCCCACCCCCTCAATTAACTTACTTTTTCATTCATTTTATGGTATTTATTAGCTGTTTATATACAGGAATTATGTCTAAATTAGGCAGCTTTCCAAACAATGTACTCTTTCATTTACATCTTAGCACTGTACAGTACATGAGCTTCCGTATTTTTTTCTTGCCATTTCAGCATGGCAACAATTTCATTTATACTCAAAGAATGGCCATAATTTATATAGTTAGAGAGTGAAAATGTTTTCTAAGACACTTATTCAGACTGATCCATTATGGTTTGAGTATGCTGTTTCCTGGAACACATTGAACCCACCTAAAACTTTGAAACCAAAACTTTCCTGTCAAATATGAAGACATTTTCTTTGAAAGGTTTTTATATTTGTGAAGCACAAACATTTTGCTCAAACTTCACATTACTTTCAAACTAGACTGTCTCAAGTTTGTTGCAGTATAAGTATATAATATTGATAATGATAATAGACACAACAATGTCTTGTATGAAGTGGGCTACTATCAAGTTAGGTTGATATAATTTGCCTGTAATTCTTACACCTTCTGACAGCTGTTACTCTACCATCCCACTTCTTCCGTTTCCTGCATGTTTAACGCCGCCTCTCACCACTGAGTCACGTAAATCCTTCTAAGCATTCCGAAAAATTATATTAAATACCTGCAGTATACATGTTACCATTATGGTAAATATACACACTACCATTATGAACATCTTAAATATAAACTCCACCTGACACAATACATGAGAAATTAAAACCGTAAAATCACTAGATTGTGAAATGAATGTCACAGTCTACCCACGCCACACAAAGAGGTCAGGTTCTCATCAGCGTCTGTGACATTCAGAGACGCAGTTCAAGGGGAATATGTCACACATGTGCGGCATCGGCAGCGCTTGCATTTGCATAATAATGAAGATGTTCACCAACCTTGACAGGAGCCATTAACTTCCTCATGGCCTGCCTGGCACATGCACCTCCCAATGGGCACCAGCCACTCCCCCTCAGCACTGCAATGCATTCTGGGAAGTTCATCAGCCACCGAGTTGTTGACGCAGGTCCCTGGCACCTCCAGAAGCTGGGAGGAATCTGCCCCGGTTATAGTATCCGGGAAGAGGGCCAAATTCCTGACAACAAAAGGACACTTTTTGTAGAAGACACGGACAGACACGAGAGCGATACATGCGCCCAGGTCTTGGAAAGCCAGGTAGAAGCCTTTCTTGGTCAACGGACCCACATCCCTAACTTCTGTGTTTAGCTTCATGACCCTGTCTCCGAGATCAAGCTCTGTAAAGCTCTCGTCAGCCGCGATGGTGTCGATTTTTGTATATTGGCTCTCCCGAATATTCCTTCTCTCCTCGTCGTTGGTTTCATAATAATAGACATTGAAAGTCTCCTTGCACGTGCCCAGACCTCCAGGGAGACTGTTGCAGTCCCGTAGAGTGAACTTGAGCTCCACAAACACTCGCTGGGAACCTTGGGTTAATATCCAGTTCGTCTGCAACCAGTTGTTCTGGTTGTGCTCCATCACCTTACACACCTGGTACGTGTGGATGGGTGCATAGTTCTCATCGACCTCTCCGATTTCTTCCCACTAAAACACAAGGAGAGAAAAAGCAGATTAACCTGTTAACTGTCTCCCCCCTTTTTGAGCATATTATTTATTTTATACAAAATTTGGTATCATTTTATTTTAGTGTCCTTGTTACACGTTACATGTACTTACTGTAGTAATAACAGTAAATTATGCATAATAATATGCAACTATCCATAAACCAAACCCTAACCCTACAGTAAGTACATGTTGTTAATTAATATTACTCAGTACTTAACCCTCATGTTGTGTCCGGGCCATTTTGACCCGGAGAGGATTTTTTTTTCCTCAAAAAAATGTTAGGTAATGTTAACACATTAGACTGAAACTTATGGACTTTGCTCTCATAGGGTATAACTACTTCCCAAAATGTTGAGGATAATTTTGGACCACCTTGTTACACTTGTAATGTTCCAGGCCAACAAAAAATAGCTTTTTAATCTCTTGTTATGCTATATTATTGCCAAATATTGGATTAAATCTTTTCTTCTTTCAATTAGGACAGGTTTTGTATTTCTTTTTGGAACTGATTAATCGTAGGTCAAAAATCCCCGGCCTACAAAAAATAGTTTATAATAGCTTAAGGATGCTGCAAAATAAAGTATAACCCAGAATTTGTATTTTACAAAATAATTTGGACTCTAAGATTGCTATAAAATCAAAGCCACATGTGATAAGTCAAAAATAAGTGATAAGTTTTGATATATCACAAGGTGATATATAAAAAATTGAGTTTTCTTATGAGGTTTTGTTTAGGGCGCTATGCCAATTATTTGATGTATTCTTCTGTCACAAATGAATAATGTATATTTCTGTAGCAATATCACCGAAAAAAAAAAAAACCTTGAGTCTTAGACCTTTCCAACTATATGTTTTGTCATGAATTGCTGTAATGTTTGTCAAATTTGAAACATGAGACTGACGTCTAGAGGGAGGAGCCCACTAAAAGAGTTTAAAATACTGTTTCCATTGTAAAAATTTCTAATTTCAAAAGGATGAAATTAGACATTACAGGATGAATTTTGAGCATTTAAGCTTTCAAATGATACCTCATTATGGTATCATTATTTTACCTCATTACCTTATTATAATTATTATTACCTTATTATAAAAAGGCAATAAAAAGTGTGCCATGTGTCCTGCTACAGGGACGCTAACAGTTAACAGGTCCCTTTGTGGATGATATGCGCCCTTGATTCACACTTTTGTCGAGCCGGCACTGAGGTGAGCTCTGCATCAGACTTCAACATGCAACATTACATCACGGAAGTGTGGACTCGGAGTGGCCTTGTCCCAAATGCAGATCTACATTTGGATGACAATATTCGTGCTCGGCAGTAGGGTGCTTTGAGGGTGCACTGTACCTGGAAAAGGTGTACTCGCCCCTCTGAATCATGAAATGACAAATGGTAGACTCTGAACTCTGGCATGCCATTTGGGACTAGTCTGAAATATATATAAATATATGCAGAAGCTGATGCAATAAAAGTGGAACTGGATTTTAAAGGGTTTTTTTTTTTCACATATGGGCACTTTCAGAGCTGTGGATTTAAAACTCTCTTTTACACCCTCACTTGTTTTTTTTTTTTTGTTTTTTTTTTGTTATTTATCTGGAGGTTCACAGCACAACTGTTTTCAACATTGATAATAATCAGAAATGTTTCTTGAGCAGCAAATCTGCTTAGAATGATTTCTGAAGGATCATGCGACATTGAACATTGTAATAATATTTCACAACATTACTGTATTTTTGATCAAATTATTGCAGCCTTGGTGATCATTAGAGACTTTACCAAAACATTACCAAATCTGTATTTGCTATTTATTAATATTATATATGTAATAATTCATGTTTTCAGCTAATGTCTGGCTCTGGGACAAGGGCAAAAAAAATAAAAAATATATACATAAAATACATTTCTAGAGTAAGAGTAGAGTAAGGCACAGTAGAGTAAGAAAAAAGCATTCTGTTAATGAAGTTAGTCAATTAAATTCCAAAAACACTGTACTGATGACTTATAATTAAGAGTATGTAAGGGCTTGTTATGCATTTGTAACACAATACTGTATGAAACCCTCTGAAGAACATTGTGGCATCCATTCACACACCACAACCACCACATCTAACAAAATATGGCTGTATGTATTGCTGTCCGTAGAGATGCTCAATAACAATACATCAGGTGGCAGAATGATTGGAAAAACAATCTGCCAGCTATAATCTACGCAGTCAGGAGACTTGTAACATGGCAGTTAACAAAGCAAGACCTCGGAATGCACCCTGAGGGCCCGAGCGGCCCTTCAGCGCTCTTCAAAAGCACAGTCAATGACCAGAGAGACCCTCCCGAGGCCTCATATTACCTCTGCCTGACACTCTCTGAATATGAGCAACTGTGAGCTTTGTGGACAGTAGAAGAACTGAAGTCTGGACCACTGGGAGTTATACAGCATGTGCTAATAGTTGAGTCTTGCAGTTCACACACTGAAAACACACTGGCTCTTTCAGTAGGACTTACTGTTAGAAGGAGCACAAATTATGAAGTTCTATGTTGGCAGTAATTTGCTTCTAATTTATTAGATTACTGCTTCAAAATGTATCAAATATATCAAGCACAGGGCCTCTATCTCATTCTAGTCACATAATCAATTTATGCAGTATGCCCTTGCGAAAAATAAATAAATTTTAGCATACTTTAAAAAAAGAGAACTGATTGAAATATAATAGATTTTAAAAAATATACTAAAAGGGAAAGTTCACCCAAAAATGAAAATGATCCCATGATTTACTCACCCTCAAGCCATCTTAGGTGTATTTTTTCAGACGAACACAATCAGAGATATATTTAAAAATATCCTTAGTCCTCCAAGGTTTATAATGGTTGTGCATGGCTGCCCAGATTTTAAAGACAAAAAAAATATATAAATAATGCATCCATCCATAATAAATGACTTTATAATGTGTTATAAAGTGTTTATAAAGTATTTATAAATTGACAGCCATACGCATTCAACGTACGTCCAAAAAGCATTAACTTCTGCGACGTAGTACCAAATGCCATGACGTCCTACACAATGAAATTATGTATTACGCTATGTCCTAGTCTATAACGCATAGTATGTCATGTCAAAAATGAATAGTCATTTTTTTATGGATGAATGCATTTTTTATTTTTATTTTTTTCTTCGTCTTCAGAATATGGGCAGCCATTCAAGGTACTTTATAGTACTTTATGGTAAACTAAAACATACTTCAATGCCATTATTATTGAAACTGTTTGTCATGAATACAAATGTATTTGTAATTACACATTTCTATGCAGTTGTAATTTAGTACATTAAACACATATTGGCCCGGTTTCACAGAGAGGGCTTAGATTAAGCCAGGATTAGGTCTCAGTTCAATTAGGACATTTAAGTAACTTTTATAAACGTACCCTAGAAAAAAACATTACTGGTGTGTATCTTGAGACAAAACAATGGCACTGACATATTTTAAGATATTTCGGTACAAGTTGCTTTCATTTAAAACAGCTCAAACTTGCATTTTAGTCCAGGACTAGTTTAAGACTTGTCTATGAAACCGGGGGGATTAACTTTAATGTAATATCAAATAATACACTACAGTTATAATCAAGTACTTTACATGTGCTTTAGTATGTTAGTCAACACATCAAAAAATGTGTATTTCTGTAAAGCACATCAAAATATTATTAAAACAATGATTTAAAATGTACATTTAAGTAAAACTTTTAATTTGACATTATTACAAAGTGTGCTTTTTTTAAGAAACAGGGTAATGCTTTATTTTACAGTGTCATCGTTACATATGTTACATTTAGTTACTTTAGTAATATATTATGCGTAATTACATGCAACTAACCTTAACCCCTCTCGCCGTTTATCAAAATATGCAGTATAAAACATGCTGCTCAGAATATTGTTCAGTTACAGGTAAATGTTAACAAGGTTTTAGCTAGGAAATCAGTGTCTGTGCTATGGAAAATCACATTCAATAATTCATTGGTATTACAAACCGTTCAATAAATATTCATTCATAGCACGTAGTCACCCATTCTGCAGCTAAGAAAGACACACACTGCTTTTTTCATTCAATGTTCAATGAAATATTGTCATGAAATTATTTATATACACTGTTTTGTATCTTACATAAAATGCTGACATGAGCTGTATCCAATTTCATAGTCTCAGTTTAAGCACAAGCTAGACCATAAATCTGTTCCACAGTATTACTACTCTTTCCTTTTCTCTGTTTTTTTATTTTTTATTTTTTTTTATATATATAATCTGGCTTTTAAGACAGCATCCTAACTGAAATGAAACCTTTTAAGTGACTGATTTGGAATATGCAAATAGCGCAACTACCATGAAGACTCAACTCATTAATTCCAACAGAGTTTGGGTTAGCATGTTGCTACGCTAACACATAAGACTATAATGGAACATTTTAATTTCATTCCAGTCAGCCAAACGCCCATAATACTATCTGAATTTTACTCGAGCAGAGGTGATCATATTCAGCTATAGAGCCCTTTGGTGATGCATCAGTACCACAATGATACAGAAAAGTGTGTGTCACAGATTTCTCCAATATGAGTCACTATGGCCATGATCTGGTAAATTACATTGGCAAAGCTGCAATTTAGGGAAAGCCGCCATTTGAAATGAAACTGGGCCTGTGCGAATTTGGATCATGCAGATATCCAAGGGCGTTTGGATATTCGTTTCAAGCTCTCATGTGAAAATGCATTACTAATACCAGGCACCCCGGGACGACAACAATTCTGACACATGGATGAAGATGAATAGATAATTCTAAAAGGCCTTCATTACAAAAACACATTGAAAAAGTAGATTGCACAAGGATGCGTTTCACAGCTGTGTAGTGATAACATGAATCATTTCAAGCCAAAGATTAAAATGGCACACCCTGACATCAGCCTGTCATATGTAGTGGCCCTAGCATGTTAATGTAGACCAAAAAAAAATTCTGACAATCCCTAAGCACTTTATTTGTTAAATACAATATAAATCTGAAAATTAATTCCTTAATGTGATTTAAATGTTTTATTCAAAATAATAAAGTAATTTTTTTCCTTATAGTCTCCATACTTTCTCTGATTTAACACACTGTTGCCAAATCGTTGCCTACATAGGCAGCTGGCTTTTAAGACAGCATCCTAAATGAAATTAATCCTCTTAAGTGGCTGATGTAGAATTTGCAAATACCGCAACTACCATGAAGACTCAACTCATTAATTCCAACAGAGTTTGGGTTAGCATGTTGCTGAGCTAACATTGTAATACCCTAATAAGCATAAAAGCACACAAATA
The DNA here is from genome assembly GCA_003731715.1 of Anabarilius grahami. Classification (NCBI taxonomy): domain Eukaryota; kingdom Metazoa; phylum Chordata; class Actinopteri; order Cypriniformes; family Xenocyprididae; genus Anabarilius; species Anabarilius grahami. Next base: position 6,740,773 of record RJVU01029436.1, read on the forward strand.
TTAAGAAACATAATACATTTGCAACTACATTGATCTATTTTTATTAATACTATTTAGAACTGAATGAAATACAAGTTTGTTTATAATCAACACTGCTACTGTTCCTTTTGTGGCCATGCATTATGGGAATGCCTTCTCAATGAAGGGTGTAAATGCAATGCAATTTTAAAATTTTTAAAATATACTTATTTTTGAGTGAAAAATGTAGCTCTGTAGTGCTATCAAAGTATTGCTCTGTTCATTTGAACATTCCCAGTGCAACAATGGCTCAGCCAATAGCATGAGTTTAGGGTGGGACTAAGTTCTTGTCTGATCACTTCCAGACAAGGAAGTTTATTATTTTTGCCATTCGGTTTGGTGAATCTCCTGTCCACCTTATTTTTATTTATTTTTTTTTAATGTGGAAATAAACTAATTTTCTGTGTATGTCCAAGACTTCCTAGCTGCTATGGGTAAATAACTAAAAAGAATAACAAAGTGCTATAAACATTTTTGTACAACAAACAAGTGCATTTATAATTATGATAATAAATTAAAATAACATAAAAAATACCAGTTTGCAATATCAAGTAGCATAGCTAACTGATTGTATAACTAAAATAACTGGAAGCTTTGCAAATGTAAGTTGAAAAATGGCAGCATGCGCTCTGATGTTGAAAGGTGAATAATTAGTTTAAATTTTTTTTTAATAATAGAATGCATTTCCCTCTTCTTTCCCTCCAATGAACTTTCTCTCAGGGTACATAGATATCTTCAAAACTTTGAATATTTGCTCAACATGTTTCGTTGTTTATCATGTGTCATTGTGTAAAATGAAAAGAAAAAAAAAGTAATTGTATTTGAAGTTTAGTCTTGGGTCTGACATTGGCCCAGTTCTGGGGTGAGGGAATAAATCCAATTAATGCCGATGAATCAAGGGGAGGTTAACAGACTGGGTTTGACTTTAAGATAGCTTAAAACCAGATGGTGCATTTAGTGCAAAGAAAAAAAGAAACTACTGAAGTTATTAAGCCTGAATACTGAACATTTGTTTCAAAGTTCTCTGGTATGCTTTCGTTGTATGGAAAAGGCTTGCATTAACAGTTCACTAAACACCCCTTGTGTTTCATTGAAGAAAGTCTGGAACAACACCAGAGCGAGGGTGACAAACTTGTGTGAACTTTAGGGAAAGTTCATAGAAAAGATAAAATTCTGTCATCATGTATTAACTCTCATGTCGTTCCAAACCATTGGAACATATTTGATCATGTTTGAAACATAGATTACAATATTTCTAATGAAATCTGAGAGATTTCTGTCCCTCCGCTGAAAGTCTATAACACCGGTCAAGCATGTCAATCCAAGTCTTTTGAAGAGACATGATTGCTTTACATGATGAGCAGATTCAATCACAACAAACCAGGCCATCTGAGCAGAGTAGACCAATCAAAACAAATTGGGCCATCTGACCAATCAGAGCAGAGTAAACCAGTCACAACAAACTGAGCCATCTGACCATCCAGAGCAATGTAGACCAATCAAAACAGACTGGGCCATCTGACCAACCAGAGCAGAGTAGGCTCTGGGAAAGAGGGGTTAAGACAGACCGAATCCTTTATTGAACCATTTCAGACACTGTGAGAAAAGAGCCGATGCTGCAATGTATGTTATGAGAATTTATTTTTTTTACCTTGGATGTATGTAAACCTATTGTAGGAGACCTTTAAAACAAAATTGGAACCTTTAAAATAGCAAAACAGAGGCACTTTAATTTAGGCTTTTATTCTTATATAAACAACGATCAATGCACATGCTGTCATGCTCAAATGTGCTTGTTTGACACACACAAACAAATCTCATTGGATTGTTATTAAAATATGAAGTGTCTATATTACACCAAGTGCAAATAGCCTGCCTTGTTGGCAGAGGCTATTTACACTCTGCCCACCACTGTCTGATTCAACTAAACAAAATTACAAAAGAAATCCCACTGATAACAGGAGCAGTGGCATGGAGAGTAAGGCGGGTTTTGTCCTTACTTAAAAGTATACACTGAATACACTAACATATACACTGAATATTTATCTGGCACTATTTGCACTAAGTATAAATAGCATCTAACTAAATACTGCTATTTTCACTTAGTGTTAATAGCATCTATCATTTAGTTCAAATAGCTGCTGCCTTAAAAATATCTTTGTGTTTCAAAGATGAACGAAAGTCTAATGGGTTTTAAATGACATGAGGGTGAGTAATTTATGACATCATTTTCATTTTTGGGTCAACCAACTCTTTAAAAACAGTAGTCAGTGGTGCCTGGACATCTATCCTATTGTGTCTAACAGATCATATGAAAAATTATATAATTTATTTTTGTTGCAGTACCTCTGTGGCTAGTTGTCAGTCCTTTCAGCATATCAATTTCTGTGAACTATCATCACTCAAACTCTCTTTCCTACTATCCCCTACTGAGACCCTCTTTGTTTTCTCTTTCTTTCCATCTAAATTCTTCCCTCCACTATCCTGGCACACTAATTTACCAATGTTTTCTGCCCCTAAAACCCTCAATTCTCCCAGTGTGAGTTAGCATATGCTGTAAGTGTGCATTTACCCATAAACCCCAACTCCCAGAGCACTTCCTCCTCAGTTGTTTACTGACACTACACCACAGAGAACGAGCAAGTACGACCCACTGACTTTCAAACAATAACCCGTCATTACCCACCAATCACCATCGCCCAGCCATCCCTGTCATTGCCGCCCAGGGTCCACAGGGGGCGGAGCCGAACATGACTGACAAGCATGGTTGAAAACAACTCCCTGCTATGATTTTGGCTCTTTGCGTGAGAGTGCGGTGGGACATGTGAATGTGACTTTTCAGGGTGGGTGAAGGGGTTCCTCTGTTGAGCATCACATCAATGCATTTTTCCCCTTCGGTAGGAGACAGAAAAAAAAGACAGCGGTGTGAGCCAGAGGTGCCCTAGGCCTGCACAAAGCCCGGATTTAGCTGAGCTCCTGTAAACCGCTTCGTTGACTTGGCAAATCTGGTCTGTTCTGACAGCGGTTAAAGCAGCATGAAGCCAGGGTTGAAAACAAACAAACCGGGGAGAAAAGATAATCGCTGGTGTTTTGTGATGTACCTGCCAGTACAGATTGCTGATTGTAGATCCAAAAGCCCCAAAAGCCTTTGAGTTTTAAAAAAATGAGCTCATCTAACCCATTTGTGTTACCTATGTGAACCATGCAAACAAAAAAATGAGTTCAGGGCTACTTTGAGCAACACTGCATAAACAGAAACCAAACAACCAACAAAATGGTGTGTTGCTTGATGGTTAAGACAAAAATATGATTTAACATGGAAGGGATACCTTTGATTACTCGCATTATTGTTTCAGGTCTTGTTAGGACACAATATTAGAGTGTGATGCAGTTAGCTTAGTAACATTCTAACATCTGGACATCAACTGTCAGTCTCCTACGCTCTTCATATAAGGAGGTCTTTTTGTGAAGAGCTTCTGCCAATTAAGTGCATTCAAAATAAGACACTTTTGTTCAGTTTCAGTTAGAATGTTGCCTTAGAATATATGGAGACTCTAGTTAGATAGCAAAGATGGAGATCACAAATGACTGACCTTTTTATAAGTTTTATGTAAGAATGCATACTAATCCTTGGGTGGTTTAGGATTCTCTTAAAATGTTAAAACCTCAAATAACTGTCAACCAATACCTAGATAAATTAAGAGGGTATATCCGCCATATTTCTCATTCGCCATGTAAGTAACAGGCTTTACTGAGTCTCTTAAAACTGCTGAGCTGTTGCTAAATCCATCTCACACTCTAGATGCTCTGTTGAATTAATATGATTGTGAGTGTAGTCAACTCTAACAGCAACAAACATCCCAAGCCTCCCAGAAACCAGCATCTCCTCCCTAACTCACACTATTAATCCCAAATCTCCTGGGAATTTTCCAACCTTTACCACATACCTCACTACACTTGGTCCAAAAAAAAAAACAATACAAAAAAACACAGAAGTATTGAATTATATAACTCGTTCATTTCATGCGGTAACTCTCTCTCTCTCTCTCTCTCTCTCTCTNTATTATAGATTGATGAATGCAATCAATGTTTTTAAGATTGAATGGTGTAGTGATGTTGGTCTATGTACTGTACTTAATGATGAGTTGTTTTTTATACATGAATTAAGGTAATTTGAAGAACTTAAATTTATAGAACTGTTTCAATAAAGTGTTTGTAAAACTCAAACTCTCTCTCTCTCTCTCTCTCTCTCTCTCTAACTGCAATTTGTATGTACACCCCCTTTTGTAATGATGATCTACACAACATTACTTTCTGTGCACTTGCATACACACCAATTATAACATACAACATAAAAATGATTAGGTTTATTGGCATTCACACCATATAACAATGTACAATCATTTAATAAATGTCAAATAATCTGATATTTTAACAGACTTAAACACAGGGGCCCTCTTTATGATGCAATTTCTTATTTTATTCTATTTTATTTTTACTTTCAATGTTTTGGTTTAATTTTTTTTTTTCTTCTACAGGTTTCCGTGTGGTCGTACCACACAAATTTGATTTTATGGACTTCTTTTTTTCATTTTCTTTTTGAATTTTGCAAACAATAATAAAAGATCACGTCATATAATTATATCACTACTTCTAAAGCTTTCTTTTGAAAAATTAATTCTTTGAATAAAGTTTTTTTTTCTTCATTATGATATCAAGACATGTATCATCCTTTTTTTATGCCTTCCAAAAAAACAACGGTTACATTTTATTTATAAGGTCCACTTTAGACATTCTACTAAATATAAGTAACTTTTGAACTATATGCCAACCAACTCTCATTAGAGTATTAGTAGACTGTTAGGTTAGTGTTAGTAGAATAAGTTGACATAGTTGCATAGTTACTTATAGTCAGTGAATGTCTTTTGGGGAGCATAAAAATAAAGTGTTAGAAGATATTAAGCAGACAGTTTACTAATACTTTCAGAAACTGATATATTGAATATACAAACTACATTGTTAAGGTATTTTGAATAAATGAATAGAATTAAACATTTGTATCATATTAAAGTCGTTACCTGGTAATCTAGTCTGTGAGATTAACAATTTCCTACTTCCCTAAAGGCCTTTTATACCTTAATTTAAATTGAAATGGTATTGAAAAAGATGCACTTAATGGACTAGTAACATATTAGAATATCTTTATGAATAGTGTCACAAAACAAATCTGACTTAAGAATGAAAAATCTGTCAGCTTTTAAATCAACTCTTCGATCAAAACTCAATGCATATTAGCAAGACTAGTTAACATCCCAGGCTTGCTGACACAATATCCAACTGCAAGTGTCACCCTTGAGTAATTTGAACATCTAATAATGGAGCGAAAATCATTTAATCTCAATAGCCATTGAGAAGGATGTGAATAGCCCTCTGCTGTATCTGACATTGATTTATCGCTCCCTAGATTTCACGTCATATTCAGGATATCACGGAAGGATGTTTGTATTTCCATCTCAAAGGAGGAATAATCGTCTCTCATAACAGGTGTTATGCAGCGTGCCTAGAGACTTTAGGATCTATTGTCGCCCTGTATTGTTGCATTGGAGGGCAGGTGCAGGTAAGCACAATGCAAGCGCTCTTTTTTCCCATCACAACAGGAAACTGAATTAAGCTATAACAGCACACTGTCAACACTGGATGCAGGCCACGCTAGATAACAATAAAGGCCTCTAAACAGCAGCTGGGACGAGCAAGCTGATATTGAGAATAGAGAAATCACAGTGTTTGCACAGTGGTAAAGCAAATACACTTTTCTAATCAAAATCTTGAAATTCAAGTGATTGCTTAGCAGGGGCCCAAAAGTGAGCACTGGATCGCTATTCTTGCATCAGCAAACTAGAACTGGGTGATGTCATGATAAGAACATGATTTTTTATTTATTTATTTTTTTGGGGGGGGGGANGGGGGACAGCACAATACTGACAGATCTAAAGGAATACTGGGATATGTATTTTCCCGTTCTGTTCAAGTTTGTAGCTGCTTATTCATTCAACAGCCTGTCAAATACAACCAAGATACTCAAAACCCACGTTCCTTTTCTGCTGACAAACCATTTCATCTAGTTTCAGCTTTCTTCACTTTGGTATTCCATATATGCCAAACAACAGAAGGAAACAGAAAGAAAAAAAAAAAAAAGACACATAAACACACACACATATTTTCCCATTTGTCATTAAAATTCAACACATTGTTCTGTGGGTTTCCCAATCAGCTGGCTCGACAGAAATAAATTACATTCTGAGTGTCACAAAGAAATTAGAACAGCAGTTTTAGTGTGTCTTTGTGCCTCTTTTAGAAAAAAAAGGGCTTTCCCTTCTTCTCTGTTTGTCTCTGACCTCTCGTACTCCCTCTCTCTCTGTGCCGCGCTTGCCACGTTCTATTATTTTTCACTTTGAAACTGTTTTTTCTGCCATCAAGGGAATTGGAGACCTTGAGATGTTCTCCTAAGCCAGCTCTTAACTCAAAGTGATGAGAGACAGGAAGATGTGTGGAACTCACCCCATTCTTCGGGTAGGCGACCCACCCCAGGTCACCAATTACGGAGCGAGAGTCCAGCAAGTTCACTGCAGGAGAACAAGAAACGGGGACAAGTCAATGATCTGGAGTTGTAAAAGTAATATAAAAATAACATTTATATGCAGATTACTTTACTTCGCAGATCACATTAGTTGTCCTTTCCCTCGATATCATCTAGATCTCATTCATTTTGTACTATAGATCTAAATTTTTTTTAAATACATTTATTTTAATTATAATTATCATCACATTAATTGTACTTCACATTAATTGTATCACACTATCTAGTTCAGAGTGATCTAATTCGATTTCACAGATGTTCATTTATAAAACTTTTTAAAAATTAATTTTAATTAAAATGTGTATTACATTTGTTGCCCTTTGTCATATTATTGTCGATATCTGCATATACCAACTCTACAGTATACATGTACACATATTTATATTTTGTTGTTGTTTTTGTTCACAACAATATCTAGTTCATTTTGGCCACGTTCAGACTGCCAGCAACGCTATCCAAATATGCATATCTAGATGGGTTTTTTGAATTGCGTTTCCAATCAGATTTTTACAGATGCGTCTCAGTCTGGATGCTCTGGCTGCTCAAATCGGATTTAAAACTGTATTTTGCATCACTCTTAATGCAACACAAGATGATAACGTCAAAACTGGTGACAGAAATGCTGGAGGTATTCATACAGTGTTCAAAAGGTATGTCCAAAGATTTCTGCATTTTCCTGTGCGACAGTTCTGTACTAGGACTCAACAGGGCGCTTATTTGGAGAGCGAGATGATGTACCTCCATTTTTTCTGCATCAGTTCTGAAAACCTTGTCACATACATGGGTACGCCTACGTCCATACCAAAGCAATCCATGCAGATAGGTTGGTTATGTCTAAACACAAATCTTCTTTGATCACTGAGCAAATAATAATGCTGACAGTCTGCCTGAAAACATCTGATTTGAGAAAGAAATTTGATTTGCCTCCAGTCTGAACATAGCCTTTGAGTCCATTTGTTTTCATAGGCATTCATAAGTAAAGTATGCACATGCTTATATAACTAGATTGTAAGTGTTGTGCCATTAAACATTTATATACAATACAATCACTAAATTCCATGAATGCAATAATCAATGACCCTAAAAGTAAAGCTGCACACATATAAAAGTGTTTTAGATGTTGTCAGTTTGTTGATACTCTAATAAGATCACAAAAATGAATGAGAACTTAGGTAACAATTGAAGCCACAAGTGTCAAAAATTTAATTTAAATTGAAAATAATATAATAATATATTTCATATCTTATGAGATATATAAGATATAAAATATTTCCCAGATGTATCCAGACACTTTACATCTGGATACCTAGAAAATCACATTGGCTTTTTACAGTATTGAATAAAATCTGTCTGAACACTGAGGACAATCATTGAAAATACACCCTATTGGAAGTATAATAGAACACGGAGAAGTATTTGTTGTCTAATCTTTGCCCTTGGTTAAATTGAGTGCATATTCTGTGTGAGATGTCTATAAAACAATCCTGTCTTTTTTAGATTATTGTGCCAGTATTTGATACGCAGAGTAGGTCACAGGTCCTTTTTTTTTATCTGCTGGAACCTTTTACGAATGAGTACCGCCACAGCTAATTAGATGACCTTTACTTTCACAGCCTGATCAGGGCTGAATTTTAATTTGACCTTGTGTTGATCAAAGGTTGTGTGGCGAGACTATTTAGCATGTGTGAGATGACTCACAATAGCAATATCTTTTTTGGCTCCAAAACAACAAGCTAACAACTAAGAAACCAACACAAATGTCACAATGGTGCTAAAAAAATAATGTGAAATGCGTAAATGGGTAAATATCAGTCAAAAGTACAAATTTAGGATTTTTTATTTTTTATTTTTTCAATAATCAATAAGGCCAACAGTTGGATGGGAGTGAGAGATTATTGATCTTACATGTTATGTAACCCCAAATTTGAGACTTACTCACACATTACAACAAAAAAACACTAAATTAGATATACATTTAATATGCTTTTAACACCAAATGAAATAGTCTGTGTGGCCCATTTAAATGTCTCTAAATGAGGTCTAAATGTGTTTCATTTGAATGACAGACATCGATGTGCATTGTCCTACTTAAACTGAAAAATATCCTGGGGAGAATCACATAAATCTAATTAGCATGAAGAAGTACAGTTCTGAACTAGATAAAAGAGAGGTTGTGTCCATCCTTAGGCAAACACAAGTATTGAAAGAGGAGCAATAAATGGAAAACTAACTTTGGGAGGGAAAGAATACACATTTTAAAACTGAACAAAAACGTAAACCATGAAAGAAAGATTCTCAAGAAACACTGACTAGCACGGGACATTTTCTTTCAGAATATTTAATTCAAATATTCTGATGTGTTGCCTTTCTGCTTTGGAATACTCAAGGTTAAACTGTCCAAACGCAACGGCTAAAATTGTTAATTTAAAGTGTTTTTAAAGCACGCTGCCCTACAGATTACAGTTCACCGCAGGTCGCAGTTCTCCAAATCGACAGGTTCGTTCAAATTCTACCATACAGTACTTGCAGCTATTGTGATTTTCAAGTGCCCGTTGTCCTTCCGCGTCTGCCGGGCCATTGTGCCAGTCTGTGTAGGCACCCGTGCGCCCTCCCCCCATCCTGCTCTCATTTTTATTGTGCCATCATCAGCGTACAATCAATCAACTCATCCCCACACTTGTCATTGCACTATCCATATGCTGACTTCTGCTCATTAGAATATTTACATATTCTATAGTCTGAGCACTTCAGCCCGAGTGATAAATTGGAACACATTAATTTTAGTTGCAGATAATTTGCTGACATTTCCCACAGTAACAGCGGGTGAAATCTTTTTTTATGTTTGCTAGTTAAAATGTCCAAAAGCTTGAAAGGGTTTCATGCAAATATAATGTTGTATCCTGGGAAATAAAGCTGTAAAATATGGAATAGTGCCTGTTGTTCTCTGACCACTACAAAGCAAATTTAGGGAACTTTGATGCACGCAGTGTCTGTGTTTCCTTTGTCTCTACGTTTCTAATGCAAATTCACCATCCCACGTGTACACTTCAGCTATCACAAAAAAAGACATAATATTTTTACAAAAAGTGTCATTGTGGTCCAATGCAATATACATTTTAGAGCTATCTGATCTTTCTAGTACAATGTTAACCTCTTATATATATAAAAAACCTTCATTAAGTGCCTCATCTTTGTCTCCATGCACTGTAGAAATCATACTGCATAGGTATTCCTTTTCATCCTGCATTTAATATCTGAGTTCTAAAGAACATGCTACAGGTCTTTAAAATAGACTATTGAATCTACATTAATAGCTTCACCGAATAGCGCTTTCATTCTGATTATCTTTTAATGGATGTTTTTATTGAACAACAAAATTCCCAAAATCTTTAAAGGGCTCCATTGAACACTTTATGACTTCTATCCATGTGCAGTAGTGAACGGAGATGTTTAAATAACACCTGGCTGGGTGTTATCACTGTAACTGTAATCACTGATGTTCAGAAACTTCTGCTCCAATAAACAGTGTGGTGTGAAATCAGTGCTGTCTTTATGGACTATATATTACATAATGCTTCACATAAGACATAACATTTCAACCTGTGTATATAACCTTTCTGTTGCCATCTACCCTCGTATACCATAAAATACAGAGCAAGACCCATAAAACAGGTTCTGGAGAAGATCTAATGGGTGTTTGATGCATTTATACTATTTCATGTGTAAATTGTGAACCCTTATAATGTCCTGTATTTATTGTAATATATGGTGTACGTTATGTACAGGTTCTATATAAAGGCAGAAAGTTTTGACAGTCTGATACCATTGAAGAACCTTGTTAAGTTCTACAAATAACATTTAAAATTATTTTCTGGTTATTTAGAAACGATTGTATACCGTAATAGACAACTCGGAAACCAACGCACTGATCTGAGGAACATTTAATGAAACATTTTTAAACACTTTTTTGTTTTTCATTCTTTTTGTTTCATAAAACACTTTTGTTTTAGTCTCCAAATAACCATACAGCAACCCAGTTTTTGGGTTGCTAAATGGTTGTTTGGAGACTAAAACAAAAAATGGATCCACAAAAATGGCTCTGAATAAGAAGAGTGTAATTTGCTGAACCACTGAAGCACCTTTACTTCCAGAACTATATTCTATTTGCGGAATCCAGTGACCGTCAACCAACATATCCCTGCAAATACCACCTTTCCCAGATCCCATGTCTTACCTTCATTACTAGGAATGCAGAAAGTCCTGAACGCGCCGAGACTGAAGACGCAAATCCAGGCGATGTAACTCCACCGTGAACGCATACTCATCGACTGAAGAAATGTGTCAAATGAATGAATGTACTGAAATCACATCAGCGCTGAAGCGATCCTGAGAGAGTTACAGAGGACATGAGGACCGCTGACCGTAGACACGCAGGAATAAAAACACATTTGAGCGTAGAGAAGCGGCGCGCACGTTGCGGTGAGTGTTGAAGCGCTCCGGTTTGAGACTCACGGAGCTGTCAGACACCCACACAGCCGACAGCATGAGGAGGAGGAGTAAACGATTACAGCTCTCCAATAGACATCAATGACTGCTCATGATATGAGACTCATCTAGACTAATGAAGGTGTAAGTCAGACGAATAATCTTAAAAAAAATGACATCTATGTGCACATTGTGTCAAAAATATAAATAGACTGTTGATCGTGTTTGACTGATACACGGCAATTTCCCTAACGATATCCAATAAAGAAACACTTTAGATTAAGTCTATCTATCTATCTATCTATCTATCTATCTATCTATCTATCTATCTATCTATCTATCTATCTATCTATCTATCTATCTATCTATCTATCTATAATGGTTCCATTTAAAACCAAAAGGTTTTGTCAGTTTGACTTTTTAGTTCTACACACAACTATTTTCTGATTATTTAGAAAACCATTGTATAGTGGTGATGTATCTATAATGTGGACATACAATTATATGAACAATTGGAATGCTAATTACATTAATTTTTTAAATAATGCTCTTACTGTTGTTTTACAAGGAAAACATGTAAAGAAAAACACATAGTATGGCATAGTAATTTGCACTATAACTATAACTATTCCTTTAAAGCAACAAGCTTTTGCAACATAAAAATGTAAAGATTTCCAAAAGCAAGTCTGTGATTTAAGCTCACTGGGCCTTTTTATCTGCAGCTCTATTTTTCACTGCATTCTTAAAATCCAAATTTAAGCCGAAGCAGCACTTCCACCCACAAGATAAATGCGGCTCAATGACTGCAGCTCAATCTCTTTCATCTGCATGATTATACATATTCCCGTGCCGTGCCCTCCTGAAACATCCCACGCTCCTCAACGTCCTCATTCACCAGACACTCACGGAGAAATTCAGCAGCCAACATCAGGCTCAGATCCTGAGTTCAAAATGACAAACTAAAGAACAACAACAATGGGCTTGTCTTCAGGTGTTAACCTAAACAGGGAAGGAAAGAACTGAGTTCTACAAACTAATCCATTACAGCATCATTGTTTCTGTTGCACGTAACATCAGGCAATCATGGTCAGGTCCAGATGCTAAATGTCTAGATAAAGAACAGAGCACAATAAAAACAAGACCCAAACACCTGCAAAAGTATTTAAATCTGTTTAAATGTGCTAAAGACACATCTATCTAATCTAATATGTTATGCTCTGCATCACTGAGTCATTGATAAGTGGTTGCTATAAGGTGCTTACTGGCCAAAAGTTACCTCAAAGTCTCATGTCTGCCCTTCAATGTATGTTTAAAGGCACCTGTTATGGCATTTGAATGGTTCCACCAAGACACAAATTTGAAAAGCTACCAAGCTACAGTATGTTATGGTCTTTAAAATAAGGGATTGATGTAATATGATAATAATATTTATATCTGCCTGTCAAAAAATGTAATTATGAGCACAAGTATGATCAGTAATATCAGTGATACTTCGCTGAGCAAGCAAAACTGATGTGGAAAACAAACTGGAAAGAGTTTTGAAGTATGTGTTTTGTTGAAATATACAAAGAATTTTTGGAGTACTGCATTCACAGATTTCATGTGGGCCTAGTTATATCACATTTAAAATTTCACTCTGAAGGGTAGTGTTGGGTCTGAGTCCACCTTGTCGATTCCAAGTCCTTAACCAACTGAGTTTGAGTGGGAGAAGTTTATTAATGTCTTATCTCAATTTTAGGTTGTTATTTTATATTTATATATATATCTTTCATGTTACACATGATTTGTATTCGATTCTCAGAATATTTTTCAAAATGTCCAAAAGAGTCCAAAATGTCAGAGTCTGTGTCAAGTTCAAGTCCACCCGAGTGTGTCCAAGTTCAAGTTCATTCATAATTGCAATCTGAAACTGAGTCCAAGTACCCCAACTCTACTGAAGAGGCTGCAGCTTCTGAATTAAAATGTGAACTGGACTTGTCACAGACTTCTCAAAAGCCAACCTAAAAACAGCAGGGTCTTTGCCACCACACTCAGAGCGGAGGCTTGGTTTAGGCAGACACAGCTGAGCTGTCAGTACTGATAATCGTGTCCTGGCATTAAAGAGAGAGAGGACTTGGACAAAAGTACAGGAAGAGGAACAATCTGAGAGTCAGCACACAATCTCAGAGCAGCACACTGGTGCATAATGGGATGTAGAGGGTTACTCAGAAGCCAATGGGAAGAAATACAAACTATAATATGGTTAGACATAAGAGGACACTTCACATAACCATTTACACACTAAACAATGTTATGTGATAACCTTAACAGGCTTTATTATGACTCTCTGAAATATGTGATTCTGATCTGGTCAATCCCCTCATGAAAAAGATGTACACTTTAGCATACGTTTAAAAAGAGTACTTATTACAGAAATAATTTACTTTAAAAGAATATATGGTGACACTTTATTTTAAAGTCACATAGTTACATGTTACATGTACTTACTATAGTATTAGCAGTACATTTTGCATAATTACAAGTAGTTTTTTTTTATATATGCTTATATAGTTTTTATTAACCATTTCATGCATAGAGGTCACTACAGTGGACGGCTATTTAAAATAAATAAATAAATATATATATACAGGTCCTTCTCAAAAAATTAGCATATTGTGATAAAGTTCATTATTTTCCATAATGTAATGATAAAAATTAAACTTTCATATATTTTAGATTCATTGCACACCAACTGAAATATTTCAGGTCTTTTATTGTTTTAATACTGATG
>RJVU01029436.1:6762164-6778193 GCA_003731715.1 Anabarilius grahami
GGCGAGATCGCCTTCCGTGAAGAAGGCGACCCGCGAGCGCAGAGAACCGAGACTCATGCACTCGCAGTGCGGGCATGAGTCTCCAGCAAGCGCGCCGTCGGCGTGGGTTTTGCCCAGGCAAGCGACGCACTCGCTGCGTCCGTCACTGTCGTGCAGAGGGGCTCTGCACGTGCCACAAGAGTGGCGCGGCATTTGCAGCAACGCCGCCGCCGTGATAACGGCGATTGAGGGGCTCTTTTAGAGCGGCGAGGGCCGCGAGAAGCTCTTTTAGAGCGGTAGAACCGCTGGAAATATGCCCTTTTAGAGCGGCAATCAAACCGCGGGGAAAGCTCTCTGAGGGCGCGGCGGATGGCGGCAGGAGACACGCTGAGACGGCAGCCGGAAGCGGGAAGCGGGAGGCGGCGACTCGAAGACGGCGCTCGGGGCGGCGGTCAGCGAGGGCGCCAGCGTTGGCTCCGACCGGCGAGTTCAGCTGAGTCCGCTTCAGGAGCCTCTTCAGACGGCGGCGAGAGCTTCTTCCCAGGCGGCGAGCTTCTTCAGGCTTCAGACGGAGATCAGCGAAGAGATGCGTTGTCGTCGCTGAAGGAGAAAGAACTGAAATCCTATGGCGAAACGCCTGCTTATATAGTCCCTAACTCCGCCTCTTTCGGCGGGAAGGTTCGCGAGCTCTTCGCCATAGGCTGCGCGGCCGTGCCGCGCCGTCATTGGTTCAACAACTTGTCTATGAGTGAACCAATGACGGTGCAGTTGCACTGCGTTATTGAAAAAGGCTTCAGTAACGGGGAAAAAGGGAGACTTTTCCCCATACGCAGTACGAGTGGAGTATCGAAAGGGAACCCCATCAGTCAGACTCAGCAGTAGTTGTATATTATACCATTCTTCCTGATTTTATCAATTCAATTCACATTTATTTGTAAAGCCTTTTTATAAAACATATGTTTTTAAAGCAGCTTTACAAAAAATGCATGCTTATACAATTTAGAGTGATCTTTTATCATAGGTGATTGTGTCCAAGTAATGTCCATATGTCAGAAATATACAGTTCTAAGATAATACAAATCATGCAGGTAGCTAACATCATGTATTCATTTAGACAGAAACAATGAGCTCAGTAAAACAATTAGTACAAGTTGTGATCACAGTGATTACAATATATATATTGGCAGTGGTGCATATTGATTCAGAGTTGGCATCCTCTGAAGTCCTCACAGGAGTTGACGTCATATTTTCACAGGTGTTGATTCATTTGAAATTTTCGTAAGAGGCTGGATCCAAACTGGAGCTGGTGTAATCTCTAGTTACTGAACAGAAAAGCAAATGGAAAACAATTAGCGTAGCTGTTGTTCATAACGTTTTAAGCAATACATAGTCATGTGCATTTGATCTGACATAACTAGAGTGCAAGGTTATGAAATGTATTAAATGAATGCTTGGCTAAAGAGATGTGTCTTTAATCTAAATTATTTGCAATTATTTAAATTCACTAAGGGTTTGATTTTTTTCTCTCTCTCAAAATCATATGTTTTTATACAAATCAAATAGAATGAAGCAAAATCACCATCTTATAATACAGTTGTTTTCTCATGAGATCAGGTTGTGATTTAGGTTGTTATTGAGCTTCTTATATGCATTATTGTAGTAACACCAACTAAAGAAAGAACACATACAATTACTTTACAATATTACTATTTGTTTAGTTATTCCAAGCAGAGTTTACATTTTCATCGCAATGTGTTAAGAATGTTTTCCCTCAGCCATAAACTTCTTCCCTAGTGAATGACTGCAATTTACATTTACGTTCATGCCGTTTTAATTCAGCAGCTATTATTGGAAATGAATCACTTCTCGACTTGTTGTTGCTGTAAATCGTTGTCTTCATTTTGTTACCAGTATCAAGCTGGTCCCACTTTATATTGAGTGTCTATAACTACTATGTACTAACATTTAAAGTAATCATTTGATAGAATGTGTGTATTGTGTCCATGCATGTATTTACATTGTACTTACATTTAAAAAATGCATGCAATTACATCTATCCCTACCCATACAACCAAACCTGTCTCTAACCTTACTCGTATCCCACCTCAATAGCAGCAAAAGTGTTTTGCAACACAACATAAACACAACAAGTACATTGTACTTAAAGGATTAGTTCACCCAAAAATGAAAATTCTGTCATTTATTACTCACCGTCATGTCGTTCCACACCCGTAAGACCTTCATTCATCTTCGGAACACAAATTAAGATATTTTTGATGAAATCCGATGGCTCAGTGAGGCCTGCATTGCCAGCAAGATAATTAACACTTTCAATGCCCAGAAAGCTACTAAAGACGTATTTAAAACAGTTCATGTGACTACAGTGGTTCAACCTTAATGTTATGAAGCGACGAGAATACTTTTTGTGCTCCAAAAAACAAAATAATGACTTTATTCAACAATATCTAGTGATGGTCGATTTCAAAACACTGATTCATGAAGCTTCGATGATTTACGAATCTTTTGTTTCGAATCAGTGGTTTGGAGAGCGTATCAAACTGCCAAAGTCACGTGATTTCAGTAAACAAGGCTTTTTTACATCATAAGTGTTTCGAAATTTAATTAGTTCACCACTCGGGGGCGTGACTTTGGCAGTTTGATACACGCTCCGAATACGCGCACTGATTCGAAACAAAAGATTTGTAAAGCTTCATGAAGCAGTGCCAGACACACATTTAACATCAGGTTTTTCAGAGCTTCATTATTTTAAAACAATGTCAGGAAGAAGTTCTGTCTCTAATTAAAACCATCATAAACAGCACATGTTGGGGCGGAAATGAATAATAGATCTTGACAGCACTCAGTGTGTTATCTTTGGACAAGTGGCTGTGAATAATCATATGTGACACAAATATGCATTTTGTCGCAAAGACACGGTGAAATTCTTTATGCAATGTGCTGCAATTATTGCATCAGTATATATATTATTGCATTAAGATTTTCTAAATGTAGCTATAAAGTTCATTCATCATGGATGTGAGAAGATATTTGCATATTATCCCAATCTATCAACTGATAATTACTCAGAAATGTGTCTGGGGTTGCTGTTAAATACTGAGGAGGGTTGGTTTGGGCCATGAACTGCCAGGCCCAGCTGTCTGAACCACAAATCTTCTTAGTCCAAAGGGAGGGGGAGGAGAAGAGTGGGTTGTTAAAATTGCAAGCCCGTCTGTTACCGTGCATGTGCGAGTATCTCAAACAGAAACATCCCTGTCTCCACAGTACACAGAAAAATACTCTAATCCTCTGATACACTGACAGTGGCACTTAATAAAGTTTGGGGCTGCAAAGACAAACCACCAACATTTTGATCCTGGTTACAGTGGTCGGTCTATGTTTTCCTGCTAGATAACCTGAGGTTGCAACTGTGTGTGGCTGTTGAGGTTGCACATGCATATGACACTTCTAATCACACAACCCACATCACTGATTGGACCTCAGGGATTTGGGAAAGTAACATGAGGGGACTTGATGAGTGTATTCATCACTTACTTTGCATAGCGGTTCATCCTGTCAAAATACTTACAATGTCATTATTGCTGTGTGGTGAACTTCTGAAATGAGGAGGCAATGTTCCCTCTCTGCACTTGGAATGTTTTTTTAGTCTAATGTACAGTAAATTCATGTTTAGTTCCATCTGATGTTTACACGTTTTCTGGATTAAAGGCATTTGGAACACCATTGTTTTTACACATAGTTGGGACAACAAACAAGAAACAATTTTTTGTTGATGTTATAGCTATGTACAACAATATAATAACTGCATGTATAACAATTATATTTCATTTCTATTAAGATCCTATGGTTCAGAGTGCCAAAGTCGTGTGATTTCAGTAAATGAGGCTTCGTTTACGCGTTCCGAACCACTGATTCGAAACAAAAGATTTGAAAAGCTTCGAAGCAGTGTTTTGAAATCGGCGGTTACTAGATTTTGTTGAAAAGTCATTGTTTTGTTTTTTGGCACACAAAAAGTATTCTTGTTAGTTTATAATATTAAGGTAGAACCACTGTACTCACATGAACTGTTTTAAATATGTCTTTAGTAGCTTTCAGGATCTTGAGAGGTTCAGTGACATTGCTGGCAATAGAGTTCTCACTGAGCCATCGGATTTTATCAAAAATATCTTAATTTGTGTTCCGAAGATGAACGAAGGTCTTACGGGTCTAGAACGACATGAGGGTGAGTAATACATGACATAATTTTCATTTTTGGGTGAACTAACCCATGTTGTATATTAAAAAATAATATATGAAACAGTACAAACTTATGCAAAAGTGAGGTTTCAAACAGTAGCATGCTACATTTTTATTTTGCATGTTTAATGTGTGTGTTGAATATTATAAGAAGAAGAAGAATGCTAAATTGCACAATGCATACAATTTAGATTGTTTACACTTTATTTATAAATTTTGCTAACAATAAGTAACTTTGCAACTCTGCAGCTACATGTCAACTAACTCTCATTAGAGTATTAGTAGGCTGTAGTATACTGTTAGGTTTGGATAAGTAGAATAAATTGACATGTACTTGCAAAGTTACTCATAGTTAGTACAATGTCTGTTGGGAAGCATCCAAATAAAGTGTTAGCAGATATTAAGCAGACAGTCTACTAATACTCTAATGAGAATCAGTTGACATATAGTTGCAAAGTTATGTAATTAAGTTAAGTAATTAGAGTTAGTTGCTTAAAAGTATGCATCATTTATTGTTATTGCTATAGTAAGTGCATGTAAAATGTGTAACAAGGACACTGTAAAATAAGGCGTTAACTTAATAACTATTAATTATGCATAAATACATGCAACTAAGCCTAAACCAAACCCTAATCTAACCCTAACCCTAAAGTAAGTACTTGTAGTTAATTAATATTACTTGGTACTTAAATGTATAATTAAGGACACCTTAAAATAAAGCGTAACCATTAACATTAGATATCCAAGATCTTGAAATAATGTCTTACAGTACACCCAGTTCCAAGTCATGATTTGTTTGATCATGCGATTATGTAATTTTTTTTGTGTCGTATAATTTTTGTATACAATTTTAATGTGTTACACTTTCTAAAATAAGCAAACTCAGAGATTTCTTCAATTGAAAAGCAAAATGCTGTGTTCATGCTGCGTAATTGCTATTTTTGTGACACTGGCAAAGGATCTGGCTGCACTTGGCAGGCCAAGGGCAATTAAAACTTGAAAGGGCAGAAAGAAAGGGAGTTGGAAAAAAAAATGCCATGGTTTCCTCCTGCCAAAGCCTGCCACATCTAGTTAACAGCTGAGCTAAATAGCTTTGTTAGGTGTTTTTTACCCCAAAGAGACAGCTCATCAGTGCTGGCATTTATGAAACCGGAGGAAAACTGCAGACTGCTCTGTGTGAAAAAAGACAATGCTCCCCAGTCTATAACAATGCACAGCCTCATCTCCATAATCCCCCTCGTCCTGATCGCAGGAAGAGAGAGAGAGAAGTTACAGCACGCACACAGACCCCGGCTGGCTGTGTCATCGCTGACAGCTTTATTAAAAGCGAAGGGCTGAATTGCTGTGTGTTCACCAGCTTTGCCATTTGGACTAGCACAGAATTGTGGGAGTGTGATGTCAATTGACCCCAATGCACACAGGACATCAAAGGCAGTTTCCCCCCCCATGCGACTGCTGGGTTTCACAGTGAAGTGATTAGCCCAGCGCATACGGCCAGAA
The DNA here is from genome assembly GCA_003731715.1 of Anabarilius grahami. NCBI lineage: Eukaryota > Metazoa > Chordata > Actinopteri > Cypriniformes > Xenocyprididae > Anabarilius > Anabarilius grahami. The sequence continues at coordinate 6,767,898 of RJVU01029436.1, forward strand.
TCCTGTTACACAGATCTAAAGTTCAGCTGCGGGGCTCCATCCAAAAATTAGATAGACTTTATTGTCCGTGGAATGAGATATTTGGACAGGAAATTAAACAATATGGATGTACAGAATTAAAAAATGTGTTTTATTTTATAAGGCAGTACTTTTGTAAATTGTTTTTGAGCATTGTCGAACACATATACAGTCCAACAAATAGAATAATAACATAAGTCAAACATACAGTACTTATAGCTACAGTTTGACTTAGGTTACAAGATGGGGTAGAAGAAAGTATTTCAACCTAATAAATCCTACAGTTTCATATTTGATGTGCAAATTTCTAAGGCCTCTAAATATATACCACCTCTAAATAAAACTTTGCTAAATAAATAAATAAAACTGGTGTACACAATCTACCACACCTGATTGATAGTTTATAATTGTGTTTTAATCAAGAAAAAAAGGTCTAATTATTTTAGTATAATTGTAAAAACATCAACCTTCAGGTCAAGGTTGATGTGTCTTTTTACTGTGAAATATTTGTTGATTTTTAAAGATAAGATTATCTTTATATTCTTATGTTTACTTTATATTCTGTAACACTTTAGTGTAGGGAACACATATAACCTATCAACTACAACTTTTCGCTCAATAAACTTAATGCTTAGTTTTGATCAGAAAACTAAGCATTAAGTATCTTATTGAGAAATATTATTGAGAGAAGTAGAGTGACATTGATAATTATATGCATTTATGTGAGTATTGTTAAAGATCTCATTGATTTATATTACAAGTTATCAGAAATTAATTTTACCTTCTGACCATAATAAATGTCAGCAACTGCACCTAATTGCACATTTTTGCTTATTTTGAATAAAAAAATAATAATATTAAAATAAGATTGGGGTGTTTTTTCCCTCCTCAAGTATGAGCTCCATATTCTCATATACTATAGGAGTCATAAAGCCTGATTTATCAAATGTGTTACTCAACAAAAACATATACAAACTTTGGTTTTTAGATTTTTTTTTTCCACTAGATTTTTTCTAAAGATTCATTAAACTGTACTTAAAAAAAAAAATAGTATTGAACATTTATCTGACTATACTTTAATATGTCATGCTGGTAACATAAAAAAGAACCAGTACTCGTTTTCATTTCATTTCATTGTATCATACTTATGTTTTCATAAGGTAACAGTTATAATTATAAGATAACTGATATTAATAGGTAACAATATCCTAAACTGAATTTTCTAAATAAACTCGTAAATGTATTTATTTATTTATTGCTTAAAAAGTATGCTTGCACTATCCTTCTTTAAAATAAATGGTTTGATATTCTGTTATCTAATGCTATCTGAAATCCAATTTGCACAGACCGGTTAAAATGCTTCACTTGGTCTGTAATGAATGGAAATTGGGTGAAATTCCTCCTTGAAGTCCAATGAGGCGTGCAAACGACTCTCTGCACTACAGTCACATATAAAAAAGGTCAGTATCTGCATTCAAAGCTTCTTAAAATAGGACAGCTGATTTATGATTAGACATTCATACATAATACAGATGCTATTAGCTGAAAAAATACAAGTGACTTCTGAAAGAGCTCGTCTGCAAGGTCGGTTATGGCTATTTGCATCTGTCTATCATCACAGGTGTGTGATTGCATCGTATGTCCTTTGCTTCATGCACTAATGACCACTACAGACTTCTTATCTGTCAAATAACTCACAAAATCGCTGATAGCGAGCTCAACTTTTGCCTTCAAATCATCCATTACCTCATAGCGTATCATTGGGGAGGGGGGTGTTTTCATTCTGAAGGGCTCTCTGACCTCTAAAGTAGACATGCTGATAAATGGAGCTTTACGAGGAAACTTTGAACTTGTCCTGAAGGCAGAAAAAAAGAAAGAAAGAAAGAAAAAGATTACAAAGAGCAAAAATTTCTTTGGTGTGCCACAGACAAAAAAGGTAAGGAGTAAAATCTGCTTTATAGGCTTATAAGAAATGGATAAAGTCTCTTTTACCATAATAAGTTTATAAATATAAATATATAATTTTGTAATGAGGTAGGCAACCAGTTACAGTAAAAGAGTGCTCTCCACTTTGCTATGTGACCGTATCCATTTCAAGGGACTAATTTGTTTATGAAAACAATTATTTCATCATATAATACACTCCCGGTCATCAGACTGTCTGAGTGCATGTCGATATGGAGACGATTGTTATCATCTTGTAAACGCTATAAGAGTAATCTGATCATGATAAACTGATACTTCCTCTGTTTTTATGGCTTGATTTTCTGGGAGGCACTGCAAACACGATGTACCATACATATAAGGTTGTACTATTAAGATATTTATATATTAACTTTATAAGTACAGTGGCTGTAAAGATAAACATTATTGTTCAAATGTCTGCGGTCGGTAAGATTTGTAATTTTTTTTTAAGTATTTACATTGACCAAAGCTGCATTTATTTAATTAAAAATACAGTGAATCAGTAATATTAAGAAGTACTATTACAATTTAAAATAATTGTTTTCTGTTTGAATATATTTTAAAATGTAATTTATTCCAGTGTTCAAAGCTGAATTTTCAGCATCATTACTCAAGTCTTCAGTGTATCATGATCCTTTAGAAATAATTCTAATATGCTGATTTGCTGCTCAAGAAACTGATCATTATCAATATTGAAAAATATATTGTGCTGTCACACTGAAAAAAAAAAATGTCATTGTACAATAACAATTTACAATTGTCATAGTAAACATAAACCAGACATGGGACTCTTTATCACAGAACACATGCAATGTCCATACCACGTTGTCCTGTGCAAAGGTTGGACTATGTCTGAACCACATTGAAGGCACATTCAATATAGATAAGAATGAAAACATGTCCTCAACATTAACGAGGTGAAGGAAAGAACAAACCAGGAGTCCTTGACAACAAAGTCCAGGTGTGCAAACAATGGACCACGCTATACAATACATGAGAAAGATATTGTGTTTATTCCCAACAATCAAGCAGACTAACCTCTTGTGTTGTTCACCTGTGAAACACATTACTTCACTTCCATTGGTGGAGTGCTTGTTTCTAAGGGCAGTTCCTGTGGACTCTGAGCCCCTGGGAACAGCTGCACTCCACTGAGTGTTTGTCAGACAGACAGAGAAAGAGAGAGAGACAGAAATTACCATTAGTGTAAGAAAGGTCAGTATGTCCTTCTGACCTTTCAGCTCTTAATGGACTACTAGAATATTACCATTCGTTATTACAGCTGAAACATAGACATCCTAAATGGATGAATAAACTGTGATTTTAAAACAAACTACATGTTATTGCAAACCCAGGGGTTGGGTTGTTTATCATACATAACATGACCCATTGTTATGTCTCTGTCAAAATCGTTCTTTGACTATTTTTATGCTTTTTTTACTTAAAGATTCAGAATCTCTGACAGTAGGATCTTCCTTAGGTTTTTGCATTTATTCTGGACATAAACCGCTTTTAGACAGAGGACTCTGATTAAATTGTAACTGTAACTGAATACAGTTATGTTTTGTATTTAAAATATGTAATACTGTTACATTCATTACTCCTCAACCCAGCTGACATGACTGTTTTTACACGCCATTTATGCGTGGGTTTGTCTGGCTTATCAATACCATGAAAAGTGACAAAACTGACAACTCATGGGGGAAAAACAAAAACAAAATAATAAAAAAATACCATTCAAATACATAGATTTTGAATATTTGTACACAAAACACAAAAGAAATACGATAAGTGAAAATGTGTCACATTTTTTGTACTCAAAGGAGCTAACACACTGTAAAATATGATTTTTCGAAGTTGTAAATAAAGACTATTGAAGTATATATTTCAAAAGAAAATACGATTTTAGTTTATATATACTGTAGGTGCAAACCCTAATAAATTAGAATGTTGTGGAAAAGTTCATTTATTTCAGTAATTCAACTCAAATTTTGGAACTCGTGTATTAAATAAATTCAATGCACACAGACTGAAGTACTTTAAGTCTTTGGTTCTTTTAACAAAAACCCACCAATTCACTCAATAATTCATCTCAATAATTTAGAATACTTCATAAGATAAAAAAAAAGGATATTTTAAACAGAAATGTCAGGCTTCTGAAAAGTATGTTCATTTCTATGCACTCAATATTTGGTTGGGCCTCCTTTTGCATGAATTACTGCATCAATGCGGCGTGGCATGGAGGGGATCAGCCTGTGGCACTGCTCAGGTGTAATAGAAGCCCAGGTTGCTTTGATAGCGGCCTTCAGGTCATCTGCATTTTTGGGTCTGGTGTCTCTCATCTTCCTCTTGACATAGATTCTCTATGGGGTTCAGGTCAGGCGAGTTTGCTGGCCAATCAAGCACAGTAACACCATGGTCATTGAACCAGCTTTTGGAACCTTTGGCAGTGTGGGCAGGTGCCAAATCCTGCTGGAAAATGAAATCAGCATCTCCATAAAGCATGTCAGCAGAAGGAAGCATGTAGTGCTCTAAAATTTCCTGGTAGATGGCTGCGTTGACTGTGGACTTCAGAAAACACAGTGGACCAACACCAGCAGAAAACATGGCAGCCCAAATCATCACTGACTGTGGAAACTTCACACTGGACTTCAAGCAACATGGTTTCTGTGCCTCTCCACTCTTCCTCCAGAATCTGAGACCTTGATTTCCAAATGAAATGCAAAATTTACTTTCATCTGAAGAGAGGACTTTGGACCACTGAGCAACAGTCCAGTTCTTTTTCTCCTTAGCCCAGTACGTGGTACTTGGTACGTGGAATGTGACAGTTGTAGCCCGTTTCCTGAAGACGTCTGTGTGCGGTGGCTCTTGATGCACTGACTCCAGCTTCAGTCCACTCCTTTTGAAGCTCTCCTAAGTTCTTAAATCTGCTACGCCTGACAATCTTCTCAAGCCTGCGGTCATTCCTTTCACTTGTACACCTCTTCCTACCACACTTTTTCCTTCCACACTTTTTCCTTCCAGTCAACTTTCCATGAATATGCTTTGGCACAGCATTCTGCGAACAGCCAGCTCTTTCAGCAATGACCCTCTGTGGCTTACCCTCATTGTAGAGGGTCTTGATGATCGTCTTCTGGACAACTGTCAAGTCAGCAGACTTCCCCATGACTGCTGTTGGGATTACTGACCTAAACCCAGTATTTATACCCTGAGAATGGTAATTTAATAGAACTTGAAATTAAATATTCTAATACTTTGAGATACTGATTTTTTTTATTTTGATGAGCAGCAAGTTGTAATCAACAAAAAAGACTAAAAATATTTTACTTTGTCTAATAAATCTAGAATATATTTAAGTTTTACTTTTTTAATTAAATTACAGAAAAAAAACTTTTTCATGATATTCTAATTTATTGAGATGCACCTGTATACAGTATATAAAGATCATGTTTAATTCAGTGTGTTACTTGCTTTTTCTTTTTAATTATATGTGAAATTTACTAACAATTTCTGGTTTAAAAAAAAATTAAAATAAAAAATTAAAATAAAATCCTTTTTTTTTTTTTTCAGTGTACATCCAACCAACAACTTTGAAATACATTTTTGGTTCAGTGAAGAACCGCTTTTTAAGTGTGAAGAACATTTTAATATTATAAAGAATAATAATATTTTAATTATAAAGAATCTTTCCAAAGGTGTCAAAAGGTTCTTTTTGGAAACATAAACTGCTTTTCCACCGTCAGGCCAAATGGTTCTAAGGTTCTAACGGTTCGAGCTTGGTTCAGCATGGCATGATTACAAACCGTTCTCGATCCAGAATTCTGGTATAGTGCGTGTAATGACGTCGCCACTCAGGATTGGTCACTTGTCTGTTGCCTGGCTACCAGTTTCTTTGTAGCGGCATTCTACTTGAGCGAAGTAAACACAAGTTTAAAATTATAAGAAATATCCAATCACCCTCTTTAACTGGATAGCTATTTGCATCTCATACCATCTGTAAACTCTTGTGTTACCAAGGCAACGACTGACGCATTTGTATTACATTCCAAAGAGCTCAGTTTTTAGCCCTACAGTGGAAAATGAAAACATATCCGTACTGGCTGGGCTGGGCCGGATCTGCACGGAATGGAACAGTTAAGCATTGAGAATGTTTGGCCTGACAGTTGAAAAGCAGATAGATTCCAATAAAGAACCTTTATTTTTAAGAGTGAGTTGGTAGTCTGATTGAAGCTTGTGATTATCCACAATTTTTTGCCAGTTTTATGAGCCATATGCACCAAGCGGCAGTGAACAGACTGTGGGCATACTGTCTGGTCTAGAGGTACACAAAGTAAATTCATAACAATAAGCACATGGTGATTGCAATTCAGGCTACGTACTGTACAGAAACAATTACATGGTTGCTGTGAGGCCGCAACAAAAACGTCTTTGAAATGTCAATGCATTCTGTAAGACTTGTCTTCCCCTGTCATCTGTTTTATGTCAAGGGAACCAAAAGGGTGCTGAAATGTGTATATATATATATATATATGTGTGTGTGTGTATAGATTATTTCTCTCCACACCAGCATCTTGTGCCACAAACTGACACTTGTTACAGCCTGAAAACATAACATCCTATCACTCTCTCTCCCTCCATCGTACACACACCCTCCCGGGATTCACTTCTCACAGCACACTGTGTGTGCTGTTACCTTACTGAACACATACTGCCCTTGAGCTAACGACAGCAAAGAAAACTGCTGCCTGAACATTTATTCAACACCTGAGATGTCTTTATCCCACACGCAGAACAATCCTCTTCCTGGCTCAGGCTGTACCACAAATTTAGGCCACCAAGGTTCTCCAACTATCCTGCTCTGTCTTTGTGTCAGCCACAAACCTGCTAACTCTCTAATTTAGACGTCTTTGAGCGTTCCCCTCCCCCTCGATTGAAGCCTGTGAGTTTTCAGCGATACTCTCATCCTTATGCTAGCAGCACTAGCTCACTCACTCTATATGTGTCCTACTTTCTGCAGCCCAGCATGAATAATGTGCAGCAAGTCTCATGAAAGAATCATCACTGGCGATGAATTATTGATCCAACAGAGAAATGTAAGTGTAGGTTACAAAGTGTGTTTACCCACACAATGTTAAGCGCTCTGCTTTATTAATCAACGCTATCTGAATCTGAGCAAGAATCTGATCTATTATCTCTTTGTTCAGCCAGTGTGGCAAAATGAAACCCAGGACACTATATTAATGGTTTCAAATGGATGAATGGCATAGATGGAGTAAAGAGACATTTGAAATTCCCTTGAGAGCATTATAACGGCTTTGATGTTGATTGCATAAAGAGGACAGTGAAGTCATTTAGACGTATGAAAAGCCGAAATCAATCCTACGTCTACATCTCTAAACCTTCATTTATTAGAGCAATCTGTTGTAAGTCATATTATGAGGTTCAAACCACTCAAGCCACAAACTGTGTGTCAGGTTAGGGAAAACACCTTGGATATGTGGCCGGTCCATCTCAGTGCTTGAATGACAACCAGCACCATCAAATTCTGAATTTCTCACAGGAATAGACCATCTGACTGAAATTAATATACAGCTGGTTTGTGTCATTATATTCAATCACAATTCAGGTTGCTCAGTAGGTAGCACTGTTGCTGCAGAGCAAGACGGTGTCTAGTTTGAGTCCTATCTGAGCAAGGAGGTCTTTCTGTGTGGAGTTTGCATGTCATGGCATCGACCACGTGCTTTGGTTTCCCCCACAACCCAAAGACATACAGGTCAAGAGCATCTAGGGCAGGGGTGTCCAATCCTGCTCCTGGAGGGCTACTGTCCTGCAGAGTTTAACTCCAACCCTAAGTGAACACCTGTAACCACCTAATAAAGGTTTTTTTCAAGATAACTTGAAACTTTCAGGTAAGTGTGTTTGGGCTGGTTGGAGCTAAACTCTGTAGGCCCTCCAGCAACAAGATTGGACACCCTTGATCTAGGGTGTTTCCCTGCCTACAAACCAAGTTGCTGGGATAGACTCCAGCATACCCATGACCCTAAATAAGATAAGTGGTATGGAAGATGGATGGAAGGTGTCAGGTCACAATTAAAAAATTGAGATTACTTCTCAGACATACTAGCAGAGCATGTGTTTCTGCTCAAGGATATCCAGTTTACTTGTTACTGAGTGCCTCTTTTAAAAATTTGATTGTCTCTGTCAAAATCATGTGACTATTTTTATCCTTTCCCCCGGGGTCTCCAACCCTGCTCCTAGAGGGCTACAGTACCTTCCTGCAGACTTCAGTGCCAACCCTGCTTTAACACACCTGTCTGTGATTTTCAAGTAAAGCCAGGTTCACACTGTGTGATTTTGGCCACGATTTGGTAGTCTGAGACAAATTTAGCAAATCCTAAAAGATTCCTATAATCCTAGCCTAAAATCTGTAGTCTTTGATCTCTAGTTTTACATGTTCACCGACAGACGGTTAATGATTGCGATCAAATTTGACCTCCGACGAAATTCTGGCAGTGTCAGAAGATTTGGTGCACAATCCTGCAGTGTGACTTCTCCTACGACGAACGTCAAATTGTCTTAGTTTTTCAAGACAAGCCGTGTTCAAAATTAATGATAGAGATATCTTTTTTAGCCATCATTTCAGTCCCGCATGTAATGCAGCTAACAGTCACAGAACGTGTATGGGTTGATTATGTAAAACTCCGGAAATGTTATGCGCGCGTCCGTTTTTAACGCGTCTTGACTGTCGTACAGTCTGACATAAATGACAGATGAGATCCCACAGTGTGATATGAGGATCATGTTCATACAGTCTGACAAGCAACAATCCTAAAGGACTATTATAAATCGCACAGATTGCACCCGGCTTAACCCTAAATACCTTGATTACCAGGCTCAGGTGTGTTTAATTGGGGTTGGAGCTAAACTCTGCGGGGCAGTAGCTCTCCAGGAGAAGGACTGAACACCCCTGCCCAAGAGATTCTCAAATTCTGGAAGCTAGAGTAGTCTTGCGCAGCCAAACTTTTGACTGTCGGCAAAAAGTCTGGCCCACATTACAGCATATTCTGGCTAAGAATCTCCCGCAGACAGTAAAAGATCCAACTCAGAGTCTATTTTTGAAAGATCTGATGCCTCTAGCCTGGCAAATTCTGGTATGTGCAGTGATTAGTTTTCTTAAAGTGTTCATTTTATCAAAACTGTACCAAGCACAACTAGTTTTGTTTCCAGGGAGATTGGCGCATCCTAACTCCTGGAAGCTGTTTAAAGCCACATAATCAGATTGGAATTTGCAGCTCTTGTCAATTTTGTGTGAAATATTCATCAAACGGTCAGTGAATGATCTGTGAGTGGTCCATATGAGCCAAATGAAGATGAATTTGAAATTCATACTGTGGGTACAGACACAGGGAGCTATAACCAAGTAGTGCCACCAACTGATCCTTCCAATATTTCAAGAGAAATTACACTGTCATAAGGAATGAGATTATAAATTCTAAAGTATTTCAAAGCAGGATGTTCCCAACGGATGTAGCTGCACCATTTTTTGATGAAAAGTGCCTGAAGTATACCAGTTGTAAACCACTGCTTCATGTATTGTTCAAGCATTCCACTGAGCTTCCTTCCCAGCAGAATCTTCATTAGGCCAAAAAGTATAGAGATATGTAGTAATGATATTATTAGTTTTAAACAATGAATTCTGCTTGTGAGCACAATGTATTCTCGGGTTTTCCAGTTGGAAGATAATTATAGATCTAAAGAATGGAAATCTACAGGATCTTCAGAGATAATGAAGAGGTACAGAAGTGCTGAGTTCATCTAGAGAAACACCTTAATGCCATTAACTGCACTGGCATACAAATGTAATGCAAATTCTCAAGAGTCTTAAAAAACGTCCACAGTTGTCAGTTTAAATTAAGATAACATTTCTTTATTGGATTCAAGGGGAGGGAAAAACTCCTCTAAGGACAGTGAAAGGCATAATAAATTCAATCTGAGTGAACAAAAAAGAATAATGTGACAAGAACAGCACTTGTAAATCTACCTCCATTTTATTGCTGATTTATTTATTTATTATTAATGCTGTTTTTATTGTGTATATATATATATATATAAAGTGATACAGTCTAAGAGATTCTGTATTTATTGGTTTTGGTGGTAAGACATGCAGGTAGAAAATTGATTGGATACTGACATGCGAACTTATTTGTTTGATTGAGTAAATAAAATAAAATAAAATAAAATAAAATAAAAATCTTCCAGCAATATTTCTCAACATTTACATTAAAATATTTTTTTTAAAGACTATGCATGTAATAT
>RJVU01029436.1:6790206-6810754 GCA_003731715.1 Anabarilius grahami
TATATATATATATATATATATATAGAGTGATTAAATCATTAAATATATATACACCCTTCTAACATCTGTACAGGAATATTTTTTGTATCTTAAAATCATACCAATATAATATGTGCCTTTCAGGTTTGCAAAATTATAATTCCGCAGACTTGACAAATTCACGGAGGTTCAACCTAATATTTATAATGTACATGGAGTTTTCACTTTAAAAATTTATTCTAGATATTATTCTAGAATTTATCTAGAGAGCTGTTTCATAAAAAATGTTATGGATCATTGCTCTCTGTGTAACCTCCATGCTGACAATCCATGAGTGAGATTAGCCAATCACATTCTTTATCAGTGTAAGCACTTCCTTGTGTAACTGTCTTGTCATAAATCTTGCCAAATGCATTCCTGCTGGTGATTCTAACCAAAAACTGATGGCAGATGGCATAATGGGGCATCTGGGGAAGATTTGAGGATGCATCGGTTGAATCAAATGATGGGGGGTGGGGGGGTATCATAAAATGGCACACAACCCCTTTGTTGCAAAACACAGGCTATGATATTCCCTGAAATGGCAGTGTGGTTATTATTCTCAGTTGTATATTCATCCAGACGCACAGAGAAACCGTTGTGACCCCGCTCTTGATCAGACATCTCTGTGGCCATTAATCAATGAGGGTCTGGCTTTGTGTGCCCGCTGCTCTCCCCTGACGGCCTGCCACTGGGACGTGAATGAATGAGGCGTGAAGCGGAGAGGCGTGCTAAAGTAAAGTCCTGACACCTCGTTATTCAGAGATGAGGGACAGGCATACCATCCGGCTGTTCTGCATCCCAGCAGCACGTCCACATTGTTGTTGTTGCTGAGGATACTTCACAAATAAGAGCAAAATGCACTGGCTGTTCAGCAAAATTTCATGCTTTTGTGAGAAAAAAGCACTCTATCACACTCTGTCTCTGTGTATCAATGTGTTAAAAAGAACAGAATGGAGGTGTGCAGTTTAGGCCTAAAGTTTGCAAATAAAACACACAAGTGTAAAAATCTTGTTCATTACTTTTAAAGATAGGGTAAAAATGGTTTAAATACATAACGAATTACTGTAAACATAAATAATGATTTTAGTATCATAAATATCACAAGGTTTTCTTTGAGTTATGCCATCTGACGTTCAACAAATTGAAGTAGACCCAACATTATCAAATTATCTGATATTTCACACAGTCATGAGTGTGTACATGGATCTTCTCTGTGAATTAATTTCATGTCATTGTTTTTGTAATCACATGAAAACATAATTCACCTGCGTTGGTATAACATGATTATAACAATGGTATAACAGTGGTATAACATGTTGGACATACCCACACCGACTTTTATTTAGTAAACTAGTAATCATAATAAATGATTAAAGAATAGTTTTCAAGTATTATTATTCTGAAACAAAACTGTTTCACTACTTTTAAGAAATAATAATTAAAATGTTTCTAATGGGGGGTTTTATTCACCATTTCACCAACTAAATATGTTTAGACAAACTAGCCACAAATATCAAAATGATTTTAATTCAGAAATTAAAATAACAGAAGAGATGTATTTTCATCAGCTCAAAAATAATGCCACGTTTTTGACCCATATAACTAAGGCAAAAAAATCAAGAAAGAAAGAAAGAAACTTCAGTATATGTTTGTTGGCATTTTTGCATAATATTGTAAAGTGCTTTTTTAACAGTATAGGTCGTTTTCATTGTATATCACATTTCACTTGTGCTTGACAGATGAAATTGGCATACTTTCCTGAGCTTCACCACTAACAGGAGTTGAAGGTCAATGTCAAAGCGATCAGTCAGGGAGAAACAGGCTATCAAGGTGTTAAACCAAAGGATTGTCAAGTCAAGGCCATTTTTTTTCTGACCACAGACATTAACCTGAACATACATGTAGACAAATAACTACTTTCGGAAATTCATTTCCAGCAAACTGCTGGCTTTTAATAAATGACACTGATTTACCACACATGCATTTTTTTTTGTATATTTGAAAAGTGATTATGGTAAGCATAAATTCACATTTGTAGTCTAGGTATAAGGAGACAAGTTCATACATTGCTTGCCAATGGTGCGTGAGAGAGAAATGGACCGTCAGTACAGCACCTGAAACAAATCCATCTATAACTATGGCCAGACATGGGTCACACACCATAAAGCACATACATTTTTATCTTTATACATTCACAGAGGTTCAAAGGCAAGCAAATACCTTAGAGTAAGCATGGTGGAGATAACAAAAAAAAAAAAAAAAAAAAAGCTCCATTGCTTTTGTACCACTATAGATATATTTATATTTTTTCAGTGATTCTTGGATTGTATTCATACTTCTAAGGTGACAATGAACTAGTGATTGAAAAAAAAGTGTAATCATTTCTTTTTATCCAGTGTGATGTATTCTCAAAGCTCATTGGATTAAAGGAGTTTTTCATGTACATATGGTATACGTCAATCATTAATTCTCTTCTTATTTACAATGTTCCAAACTAATTGTATGCTCCTTCACTGTGAAAACCGTTGCAAGCCAAGCAGCTCTATTTACATCAATTATTGAGCACAGCTCGGACGGCGAATCGCTGGCCAATCCAGCGGCGTCAGTTGACCTTTCACACATGCTCAAAGGCAGCTCAAGTGTTAGGTCAAGCTGAGATCCTTTTCTGAAGCTGTACGTGTACACTTTCAAAGCTGTCTAATACATTTTTTATTCAGCTTTGTTCAATTAGTTTGTAATCAATCTAGCATTGTGTTTACCAAAATGGTGAGGCCATACTCTGAATGTCAACCCAGCTGTCGAAGTAACCCAGCTGCTGAATGTTCCCCAGAGAGCTTTTGAGTAAATTTAGTTTAAATTTAAATTCAAGGCATGCACCTTCTTAAAGTGATGTACAAAAATATGATATAAAATATGCCATTTTTATGTCTACCATATAAAAAGATAGTTGCTGGTTGCTTGATTGATTGATTGATTGATTGATTGATTGATTTCAACATCTAGATTATAAGTAAAAATGTATAAAGTGAATTTTAAGATCTTATCTAGGGACTTCTGTATACTAGGGTGTTAATATGCAGTTACTTACTCACCCAAGGGAAAAGATCCCAATTCTCTATTCTGGTCTGCTTATCATTAGCCAAACATTTTTCAAACAAAAACACTGTTTTAAGGTGGCATAGTTAAATGTTATATGTACTTACTATAGTAATAACAGTAAATTGTGCATAGTTACATGCAACTAACCCTAAACCAAATCCTAATCCTAACCTACACGTCATTCTCAGTACTTTGTAATAACGTCATCTTAAGATAAAGTGTAACCAAAACACTTTTTGTTTCTGTAAAACCATATCATTGGCTCTCCTAAAGTATAAAATAAAGTAAAAATATTACCAAACAAAGTGGCATGTTTTCTAAATTGTTGTGCTTTTTGGTTGATTCCTTTTTTACCTTTTTTCACCTTTTGCAAGTTTTTGTTTGGCTGGTTTATATGTAAAAATGAGTTTGTATGCAGCAAAAAATCCATCTGACATCCATTACTATGGGTGAATCAAGTCAGTCGATGCTTTGGGGTTGTTTGGCTGCTCATGCTCCAGGGGCTCCTGGCAAGATCGATCGCATAATGTATTCCAATAAGCACAAGGATATTTTTATCTGAAACCTACTTACCTCTGCCAAGAGGTTGAGATGCCCCTGGATGGACCTTTCAACTGGGCACTGACCCCAAACATGCCTCCTTACTGCAGGAATACAACACAAAAATCAATGTTTGTGAAGGGCTACCAAGGGTCCAAGATGTAAAACATTTCAGGATCCAATCATATCAAAGACCTTGATATGTTCAGTATTTATTTGTTTGTTTGTTTGTTTGTTTATTAATTTGTTCAATTGTTTATCATTTACTTATTTATTTATCGTCTTTTTGATGGTAAGCATATGACTTTTTTTTTTTTGCACAAAACATGACTCTTCTGTCTGTAATTTACACAATTTTAGCTCAAATTTAATGAAGGACACCAAATATTCTAGAGTTCACTCTGTTTGTATTTTCAATCCCATAATCCCATGAGGTTTTTTCTTTTTTTCCCCTTCCTTTTCAGCTGGCACAACTGTGGATTTCAATTCATATTTCTCCAAGACACATCAGTGCTCCTGTTTTTGTCTGAAACACACAAAACCGTCTGTTCTGCCATCTGGGATAGTCCTTTCTCTTGCTCTCCCCTCCTCTTGTGCATTTCATTGAACCACTGTGAATCCTTCTTCAACCTTGCAGTAGTAAGCAAGAAAAAAAAAGAAGAAAAAAAAGGCAATGCTGATAATGATTGGTATTCCAAGCATATACTGACTACCAGCCAAGTAACTTTGATCCATGACTTTGGAACAAGAGAAAAGGGGGGGAAAAAAAAGAAAAAAAATAGGCCAGTCTGTTGGTGTGGGAATGATCAGCTATGCTAATGAAACTCAGAGCAGATGAAGCAATGCCCTCAGAGGTCAGATCTTTACAGATATACACATTCTACAGCTGATCAATCTGTCTATGTGGGCTGCAGCCAATTCTCAATATTTTTAAGGATTTAAATGATTGATACATAAAATGTGCTTTCTATGCTTTGTTCTCATATGCATAAATCTAAACTAAACTTGCTTTTGGATAAACATCTTTTGTTGGTTGTAGAGCAACACAGTCCTAACCTCAACCACTAAAGATGATGAGACACGGGGCAACTTTTTGAGCAATGATGCTGGGCAATGTTGCCGTCAACGGGCAACCTGGTGAGACACAGGGCAACTAATTAGGGCAAAGGACAGTTAATCAGAGAGGAGCAAATTTATTTCCAACCCAATAAATACTTTATTATAAACAACTTTATTTCAATTTTTTTAATATTTTCTTCGTTTTTATTAAATGTAAATGCCTTTCCAATCTGATTTATGATAGGAAAAGTTTGGCAAATGGCGGATTTGAACCCGTGTCAATCGCGTCAAAAGCTACTTTCGCATGCCATAGGCTACACCCTACAGCTTATGCCACTACAGATGTTAAAGGGGGACTCAGTGATATCTCACATCAACTGTTTGGAAGTTAGTCGGGCTGAGTCTAATAACAAACGTCTTACCAATCAGCATCAGGGGGCGTATGACGGTCGAGGAGAGATAACGAGCAAGAGGGAGATTTGAAAATAATAAGAAAAAAAAGCACTGCAGAACGAGAAATGGGACACAATACAAAACAGCTCAAAAGAATGTCACTGGAATGAAGGTTTATGCCTGGGCAAGTGCTTTAGGACTTGGTTATATTAGAAAAGCTTTCCAGCGCTGGAGAGAGCTAAGAGGGAAGGCCTGAAAACTGCTTTGATCCTGCTTCTCATGTGAGTACTCTGGGTTTTGATTGTCTGGAGCTGCTGTGCTGTTTGCGACTAACAACAAACACTTTGTATTTACTCGTGTGTAGTGTACTGTATGTTAATTTTTTGTGCTTCCTTGTTGTTCGTTCATCAACTGCGCTTTATTTTTCGTGAAGCATTCTGTTGTGCGTCAGCTGTGAAAAACAGACAACAGACACTCGCATTGCATGTGTCACAGTGGCCAGGTAGTGAGAGTTCTACAGTTAAAGGACTGCGCACTGACAGTTTCTAGAGAATGAGGTGTTTAACGTCATTGGTAGTGCATTCGCCTTGCATGCCAACAGCGCTCAAGCAGCAGTTCGAGACCCATTCAGAGCAGGGACAACTTACCAGTTTAAAAGATATAAGTTCATGCTTTTCTTTGCTCCACTGCCACTGAGAGGCCGCCATCTTGTTTGAATTTTTTTCTGAAATCTCCAAGCCAGTCGTGAACGGCTGCTAGCAATCTGATTTGAGGATCTCAAAAAATTGCCCACGACCAATCTAGAGTACACTAAAAAGTAATTCTGTGGGTTTGTAGATTTCATGGAATTTAATATGTAAACTTTATTTAACAAAATTTATTTCTTGTTTTTTGGACAGTTTTTTTTGTGTTAAAATTTTCTGTAACAAAATCTACTCAATTTTGTCATTAATGATTTATCTATTCTTATTGAGTAATTCCAAACAGAGAGAATATTGAATGAATCCAGCATGATGGAAATGAGTTGTTTTCAATTGACAAGTATTTCCGATTGCAGTGTGCGCTTTTAAGAAATGACATGGAGTTTCTCACAGCAGGCAGTGTGAGGGCATTTCTGATGGCACTCTTTTTGGGGGCTTTGCTTAGTTTTGTGTTAATATTAACAAAGAAGGCTAAATAAGGCAGATGACGATCTGACAACGCTATTTTTAGTTAATTGAAAATTTCATTCATCAACATACAAAATTCATCACAGGAATAAATCACACTTTAAAATATATTACAATAGAACAGTTATTTTCAATTAAAATAATATTTGCAATATTACTCTTTTACTGTATTTTTTATCAAATAAATGCAGCCTTGTGAGAATAAGAGACTCACTTCAAAAGCATTTTAAAAAGTATGAGATGAAACACTAAAAATAGCAATTTGTCCAACTGTGATAGAAACAAATTAATTGCGGATATTTTATATAATAAACATCACAAATGAAAATTCAACAGATATATTTCTTAATCATAATACATTTACTGAAACAATATTTCATATTACAAAGATATCCAGATATATAAGATGTTGTGTCTTGTTGATTGCTAAAACTTTAAATCACAAGGTATAGCCAGTTTTGGTAACATTTTGCGGACTGTTTAATCATTACTGAATATCTACAGAGGAACAAATGAGTAAGCATATTATTATTATTTCTATATATTAGCATTCTAGTAACTGCTATTATCTAACAAGAAACTCAGATTAACTAATTAGTAAGTAATAGCACTCAGTTAAATGAGGTAGTTCACTATTAGCTAATCAATAACTGTTGTTGTTGTTGTTGTTTTTCATACTTTCCAGATGACTGCTAAGAACTTCTATACAGGTTCATAATTACATTAATTCTAAAGTAAAGATCATGGTAACCAACTAGTAATGACTCAAGCATAACTAAATCCTTCAGAATGAATTACTACTTATTTGGAACAGTATTCTAACTGAATTCTGATTGAAGTCATTGTAAGCTTTTGAGGTTTTTGTAAGGTTTTAAAAAGTTCTGACGAATTTGGTAACACTTGAGCTATTACTAGTGGGTTACCATGATCTTGACTTTAGAATACTGTTCCAAATAATTAGGGGCTGTTTACATGACACCATTTTCAACTAAAAACAGAAAACTTTAAGCGTTTTGGCCATTCATTTACATGACAATGGCGTTTTGGTGGCCTGAAAACACAAACCTTTGAAAATGTTCAGATTTATTAGCCGCTATAGGCAAGGCAAGGCAAGGCAAGGCAATTTTATTTGTATAGCACATTTCATACACAATGGTAATTCAAAGTGCTTTACATAAAGAAGAATAATAAAAACAGAACATAAGGAATAGAAATAACAGTAAAAACAGAATTTTGCTATCTGGATGGAAGAGCTAGGAATAAGTCTTAGGGAGTTTTTTGTTGTTTTTGTTGTCCGTCAGAGTGGATCTAAACTGATCTATCCATCAGAGCGGATCTGAATGGATGTTCTTACATTTCACACACACACCGCTCTCACACAAACACAACATCCCCAAATCGCAGTTCTTCAACTCATTCCCTTACAACCTTAAGTCTTATGACCACTCAACGTTAAGTTACATTCTATCCTCCTTCCCTACATGCCAATTCTTTCTGCATTCACCTTCTTTTCCTTCTGTCTGCTTCTTCTAGATTTCAATTTCTTCCTAATTATAGTAAAATAATGAGAAGAATATCAAAGCGCAGTAAACTATATATATATAAAAAAAGGTGGATACACATGCACATTTGATGCGAGTGCTCTGTATAATAATGTGTATGCGCAGGCGCGTTTCTTTCTTTACAAAGTGACATCATCAACTACTTATCTGGCATGTGTAATACAGCGTTTTTAGTCATTTTCGTGGATCTGTGTGAATGGGGATAGTTTGGATAACGTTGTTATCTGTACAAAGAAAAAAACGTTTCCGTTTTTAGTACATCGTTGTCGTGTAAACTTACCCTCAGAAGGATGTAACGCTTGAGTCATGATCAAAACCTTACAAAAGCCTCAAAAGCTTACAATGACTTTAGTCAATATTAGGGATTTATCAGAATACTGTTACAAATAATTAGTAATTCCTTCTGAAGGATTTTGGTAATACCATGATCTTTACCTTATAATTAATTATACATTATGCATTACTCTCTCTTTAATTATGAACCTGTATAAAGTAGTCCTTGGTGGTCCTCTGGGAGGTATGAAAGAAATAGTAGTTACTAATAAGCTAATAGTGAACTACCTAATTTAGCTGAGCACTATTACTTACAATGATCAATAATCAATCAATACTCCAATCATCAGAATTTCTTATTAATTAATAGTAGTTACAAGAATATTAATATTGCATTTCTCATTTGTTCCTATGTAGTTACTCATCAATAACGGAACATGTGTCTAAAGATTTTTTTATTTTTTTTTTAATTGGCTGCACTTAATGAGGCCATTGACAGATTGTCCTGATGTCCACCCATCTGAATGGATGGGCCAATTCATCTTGAGCTGCAGAGAGACAGACGAGCACACGGGCGACACGCACAACACCCATTTCTCACCGACAGCCAGATGTGATGAGGTCAGCGGTGGCCTTGAGAGTCGACCAGTGGGGTTAATGATGACTGGTGTCAGAAAGCTTAAGGCCAGATTTGCTTTGCCGTATCGCTGCGGCAGCCTCACACACAGTTACGTATGTCTCGCTAATAGAGGAGTTCATTTGAAATAATTCCAGCTTCTGGTGGTCTGTAAAGAAGGATGGCCAAGATCCACCAATATTTCAGCTCAGTGATTCCTGGCTGAATGTGTAAATGAAGGGGATATCTAGCAGCCCCTCACATCATTAACATAGATTTGCCTCACCTCACTGCTGTGCCAGCCTGTCTGCGGGCAATTAAAGCACTTAACGCCTGATATTTTGAGTCCCAGCCTAACACACTATGATCTCTTAATACACTGTGTTATTGAAAGTGTTACTTCGTGTTTGAGAATTGAATACTGTAGATTGGTTGTGTCAACGTGACATATTTTTGTCATATTCTTGATATTTATCAAAATCAAATCAAAATTTATTTATAAAGCACAAAAAATATAAAAAGACAAACAGTTTTGACCACAATGCAATAAGAAGGAGGAGAAAATCAAAAAACACAGACAGGTGACAGATCCTTATACTCTAGGACAGTTATAAGCCTGGGTAAAAAGATAAGTTTTTAACTTGGATTTAAATTCAGATTTTGAAGAGACTAGTCTGAGGGACACTGGAAGACTATTCCACAGTTTCGGCCCAGCAATAGAAAAGGCACAGTCACCCCTCAACTTCAATCTGGGTCTAAGGACCATCAACAATCTTTGCTCCGAAGACCTCAGAGATCTAACAGATGTATTTTGGTTTAAAAGATCACAAAGATATTCAGGAGCAGTTCCACTCAGAGCTTTAAAAACAAACAATAACATTTTAAACTTGATTCTGTAACAGACTAGCAACCAGGGCAAAGAGGATAATACAGGGGAGATACGATCAAATTTGTGGGTGCCAGTCAGAAGTCTGGCAGCTGCATTTTGAACCATCTGAAGTCCATTTATATTTGATTGACTTATTCCAGTATAAAGGGAATTGCAATAATCAAGCTGTGATGACACAAAAACATGGATCACTCTCTAAAACTCTAGAAAGTATAATAAATAAATTAATAAACTCTTGGCTTAAACTCTTAATGGGAAGAAACTAGATTGGACTACAGAATTGATCTTTTTACTGAATTTGAGTGCAGAATCGAAAATAACACCCACATTTTTCACAGATAGTTTTCTGTAGGAGTCCAGATCTCCCAAATCGAGACAGGGACCTATTATGCCCTTTTTCAAAGTCTTGATTTTGTATTTGGGACCTAGAATAGGTTTTTAATGCTTGAATGTTAAAAAAAAAAAAAAAAAACATTGTTTTTCACATATTTTACTACATCATTGCAGCTCCTCTTCCCAGTCTGTCAGTAAGGCTTTGCTTAGTTCCTGTCTCTATGAAGGCCCTCCAAAGCACAATGTGCTGTGATTGGTCATCTGGAACAGTGGGTTGTGATTGGTCATCTGGAACAGTGGGTTGTGATTCATCAATCGCTTCCAGCATGTCATGCCCCTTGCCATAACTGTAAGTTTTAATCAGGGCTTAAAAGCGAAAAAAAAAAATTTAATCGTTCCACTCCGAGCAGAATCGGTAGGCCAATTTTAACGTTTCTGTTCCAGCGTTCCTTCTGTTCCTTCTTATAAATGTTCCGAAACCGGTTTGATTAGAAAAAATAATGGTTGATAACGTTATTTTTATTTATTTTATTTTTTTTGCATGTAGCCTACTTAATAATAATAATAATACGTACAGCATTTTATTTATTAAAAAACAAAGGGAGTGTATTTGCCGTCTTAGCCAATAGGCCTACAATTATCTTTTATAACAAGATTCTGTCCAAATGTAAACCTAATATATTAAACGAAAGGAAAACAATGGTTTATAAATTAAAGTATTTTTTCAAGAAATTTTAATGTTTGCTGCATGGTTAAAAATACCGACGCTATGAAATTGCATAGGCCTGTACGTCCCATTTTATTATTACATTCAGAAATAATGATAATAAAGTTATCGGTAAATAAAGTAAAATGTAAAAGTAGCCTAGCCTACATAGCTTTGTTTATATTAATGTTTGTAAACAAAACAGCCCTAAATTATTTTACCTATCCACTTATGTACACCACAACAAAACCTCTAAAATTAACAGTTGGAC
The DNA here is from genome assembly GCA_003731715.1 of Anabarilius grahami. Taxonomy (NCBI): domain Eukaryota; kingdom Metazoa; phylum Chordata; class Actinopteri; order Cypriniformes; family Xenocyprididae; genus Anabarilius; species Anabarilius grahami. The sequence continues at coordinate 6,801,138 of RJVU01029436.1, forward strand.
TATTCAGGCTATATAAACGTCAAGCCAAAACGAATAAAAAAAATCTCTTTTCTTTTTAACGCCATTCCAGCTTCTATTGCTATATTCAAGGCGAGAAACAGGTTTATTTATTGGAAATAAAACTAAATATGATGCAAAACAAATTAATTTAAAATTAATCTGTAGCCTACCTTTCTCATTCGGCACGAATCCAACTGTTTTCATTTTCGAGACGAATGCTAAACTATTATTTATTTATATGAGCTTTGTACTTCACTCGCATTATCGACGTAAAACATCCTTCACATATAGGCTAACAGTGAGGCGGTGGTCACGGGTGGTAAATGGCAGATTGTATTACAGAATTGATTTGAGCAGTGTAACGTTTGGTTGATTGTATTTTATTTTAATATTTAACAGGCTGCTATATCAAGCAAGCAATGCAAGAATTTGTTTGTGCGTGCGTGAGGCGCCAGCGCGACCACTGGATGTTTTCTTCTAGTAAACTGTCTCCGTAATTTATGGTCATACAGGTAAAAGCAAGATATAATTCATACATAAAGACACTCAAATAACGAAAACAAGCAGAATGTCTGTTTCCTTTTCAAGATCTTTGGAGTGCGCCACAAATAACCACTTTCGTTTTGTTAATCTGTAGACCTAATTATTTAAGTGAAATATTTCGCATAGCCTATAGGCCTAAATATTCCCTTTTATTTTATATGTGTTGTGTAGGTAGGCCTAGTTTTCTCCATTCACAGAATGTCTGCAAATGCGTGATGTGACATTGAAAATTGTACTATCCTGCAATCTTCGCTGGTTTCAAAACGCACAACAATACCTTGACATTCATTTTTACTTAATGTAGGCCTAATTGACGCTTGGTGACATATATCATCGGAAAAACGAATGCCAGGGCATTGCCATTGTGACTTACCTAACCTATGATGACTTGACAGCTGGGCTGAGCACGTCAGCGCGGAGATCTCACTTTAGAGCGTGAGAGCGGGCATTTCACTCACGTTGGATGCGTCAGCGTCACATTTGCGCCATAGGCTGTATTTGAATTCGTGATTGGTTGACTGTCAAATCAAAATATTAAACGGAACGATAAAATAACGTTACTAACCGGTTAATGGCCATTTCAAATTAGCGTTTCTGTTCAGAACGATTAAATTTGATTTCGTTTCCGTTTTTACGTTCCGGTCAATATTTCGTTCGTTTTTCCGGTTTTCGTTTTTGTTCCTTGGACCAGTTCAGAGCCCTGGTTTTAATACATTACTAACACAACTCAACCTCAACTCTGCTTGGGTGGAAATCATTTGAATAATATTGTAACGTGTTTCTGAAAGAAATCTCAAGACTACAATCGAGGTTTTTCAGGGAGTTCAGAAATGCACTGATAATAAGAATAACTCTCTTTGTGCTTTGTAACTTTGCAGATATTTTTCATGCTCAAACCATTCAAAAACTATTCAGGCTCAGAGTCAGTACGGCAAGTACCATTGGCTAGAACTTCTCCGTCTTGCCATGACACTCCACTACAGGATATAGTAATGGTTCATTCCACTGACTTTACTCCTATTGGTTGTTGCTCCCCCAAAATTTTCTCTTCATTTTACATTTCATTTGTCGTGCTGGACACACTCACATCTGGTCTCCAATGATCATTGTTGCTTGTGTCACTGGAAATCGCCAGCTATCCAATGAAATGAACGCTCACAACCATTGTGGTGTTCACACTACATGACACTACGTAAATGATCCGCAACAGGGGCTTACACACTACACGAGCTGACAACAACTCTGTTACCCAATGACTTTATTTAAAAATGGACATTGGGAAGAAATTAGATAAAATTTTGAATTACATTTAATTAAAATTAAATGAACCCTTTCACACATAAGTTTAAATATTCTGGCTGACCTCCCAGAGATAAGGCCACCATTAGAACGTTTCCTTTATTGTTTCAATGACGACAAGTCTTGATTGTCACGTGACACACTGCGGCCACATTGTATGGCAGATATATCACTTTTCTCACCATGTCATCAACTATCTGATATTCCGATTTCCATATATTTGCAAGTAAGTGTTTTGTCATTTAAAAACCTACATCATGATCTTGATCTTAATCTATAACACGAGATGGGCGCCGCCTTGTTTGTTTGCGCTTTAGTGTGTGCTGGCATCTCTTTATAGCTTCTGTGTGTGCCGTCACATGCCACGTCACAGAGGGCGTCAAGATGCAACACCAATCAGGATTGGAATAGTTTCATTCATGCTTCAGATGCGCTATGCTAAGGGCATTCCCCAAAGTGTCATTAAGACAATGCAGTGTCTCATTCCCTTCTCAGCGAACAAGGGTTACAGTCGTAACCCGAGACGTTTTCTACAAGTCTTATTAGATTTGTAGCAAGATCTGACTTGCTACACCACTGTTGCTGAAGCTCAAACATACTTGTGTAACACGGGAAAATAAACCTCATTGGTTTTCGCACATAAAGCAAGAATACTTGAGCTTCCGTTTACCAAATTTGAGTGCTCCAGGTATGTTTGCTGATCAATGTTTATATGTGAATAAAAGCCTAAATCTGTTATAAGCAGTGTTTCTTCAGAAGACTTGGATTAATCTGCTTGATTCATATGCATTTATTTTACAATCTCTTTATGAACATTTTGAAGTGTCAGAGTTTTGGGTGAATACACTTTCAATGTAGGGACAGAAATCATCACAGGTTATTTGACTGTAACCCTGTTCCTTGAAAAAGCGGGAATGGGATGCTGAACTCATAGTGCTATAGGAACACCTTTGACCGGTTGTGCGGCAAACACGCCAAGGAACTTGGCTTTAAATAACCTCTGACCATGACGTCATTAGAATGTGTGCTCTTGAGAGGCTCTAAATAGACGTGAAACGGGTGCGCCTTCAGGTATCACTTTTTTTGAGACGTCTGGACACGCCCCCAGTGCGGCAATGTAGCGCAGTATCTCGTTCCCACTTTTTCAGGGAATAGGGTTACAGTCACCCGAGACTTTCCCTTTCAAAAGCTACTCTCAATGCTGCGCTCATAGCGCTATGGGAACGAAAATACCAACACCGCCGCACTGGAAGTGCCTGGACCCGTCAAGGTTGTGTAGTGTGTGCTCACAAGCCCAAGAAAGGCCTTAGACATGACTTGGAACATGTGAGCCTGGAGTAGCATGAACATTCTAACTATAAAATCTGATGAATGTGTGCGGAGAGGACCAGCCTGCCGCATCACATACTTGTTGCAAGGGGGATCCACTTGCCAAAGCCTTGGAGGAAGCAACCCTCTGGTAGAATGAGACCTAATTCCTAGAGGCAAAGTTTATAGAAAGGATACAAAGCCTGCAGTGCAGAAAGCTTGCGTGTGCGCTTACCATAAACATGGATTTCAGAAAGGGCACAAAGCACTTGGTACTATGTGCCGTTATGCTTATTTGCCTCAGGGGATTGGCCCTTGTGATCGGCTGGTGTGCTTTGGTAGGTACGCAGCACGAGGCCAATAGATGCAGCGAGAGCCAGACAGGATCACACAGCACACGTAGTTAGACTCACAGGGCACAATCAGACACTGCACTGGTCTTGCTGCATGGCAGCGAGAGAGAGCGGCCAGGGAAGCTCAACTTGCTGGACAGGACTCAACAAAACAAGGCAGGAGGTCAGGAACAGGCAGAACAAGACATGACTAGAAAACAAAAGGCTATAAGTAAAAGTAAAGTAAAAGGCTATTGGAAACCAGAGGACTAGAACACAGAGGCACAAGGTTTAATGAACTGGCGAAGACAAGAGGGAAAGAGGGCACAATATGAAGGGAGCAAAGAACATGAAGAACAGGTGACAACACTCAGACTAACAAGGACTCAACAAGAAAGGGAGCAGGGAACACAAGGAACAGGTAAGCATACGAGGACTGAACAACGACTAAACAAGGGGGAGTGGTAACAGCAAACAAGGAGGTGGGAACAGAGGAGCACATGGCAAACACAAACACAGACAGAGCCATGTGCTCAAACACAACACAAACAAAGAGACATGAAACAAAGACACAGACAACACAGACAAGGCAGCCAGGGCAGAACCCTGACAAAGCTTTGGTGGGATGGGTAGGTTTAAAGGTAGGGGTAAGGTGTAAGGGATGGGTCAACAGTGTAATTATAAATGCAATTACAGAAATTAATTACAAATGTAATTACATGCCAGTGTTTTTAAAATATAAGAACAATGTAAAAACATGTATGTACAAAATAAGTGCATTGAATCCAATTATTAATTTAAATGTAAGTACATAGTAGTTAAGGCCACATAATATAAAGTGGGACCTTTGTTGGCAAGAGAACACATATCCTGATTGTTTGCATCATGATGTTCTCTTTTTTTCACACTGAGAAATTTCTGCACACTGACAGTTGGAACTGGAACTCACACACACAATGTGGTCTCTTAAAGTCCCCCTATAGTCGATTATGTTTCCCCTTAAAACTCATCTTTGATCACAAAATGACATATTTAAAAAAAATTAAAGTGAAAAAAATGTCTTCATGCCTTAAAATAGCTTGAATGTAACTCTACACCTTTGCATCAATGAATATGAAAATTAGCCCCACCTCCACTTGCTCACGCCAACTCGGAGAGTCTACTGTTGCTGTAGTGACGAGCAATTTGTTGTTTGTGTTGTGGATATTTAAGAAAAAAGCTTGCTTCGCTTCGTATATTCAGTTTAACAGCTGTGCAACTGAACTGCTCATATTTTCTGACACTTAAATTGTGTTTTAAATTATGAATTGGTAAAACGCCTTTGCTAAACGTTTGGACTGCTCTCTCACTGAATCACCTGAAGCGATTTCTCAGTAAAACAGACAGTATCGAGAGAACAAGCAGCCGTTTTCCTCTGTGAACATGCACTAAATGGATGTTTGACAATTTTGAGTTTTCAGATTTTAAAAAAATATTCGTGCCTTCTCCGTACATGACATAAATGCACATCCTTGAATGAGCACGGATTTCCAGCGTATTTACTTGAACTTATCAGGTTGGTTAATATCTGTGGTTTGATCCATTCCAGAGGCAGCCAAAATCAGAATTTATAATGGACTGAATAGCTCTCTCAGAACTTGCCATGCAATTCCACACTGACTGACATATGCACATGAATCACGGTCATACGCACACGCTAAGAGCAATATTGTTTTAGCTATGTTTTAAAGTATTAAAATATTTTACCAAGTTTGTGACAAAAACATAAACTTTTGTCACGAACTTGGCCTCTGTGGCTCCCTCCGATCGCCACCAGAGGGCTCCCTCACCCGAGTATTAGCTTTACATGGACTGCATTTCCCATAACCCCGTACCTGGGTTGATTACACACACACCTGATACCCATAACCGGGACTATTTAAGCAGACACACACATTCACCCATTGCGAAGTCTTGTTTTGCCCCGGCTGACACTACTGAGCGTTTTCCTTGTTTATTGTTATTCTGTGTTTGACCTTGGACTGTTTAGTACTCTCGTGTTTGCTTGCTGCCTGCCCTCTGATTTATCTGACTGTTTCCTGGATTACTCTGCCTTGCCTGCCGCCTCCCCTGACCCTTTGAAACCTGGAATATTTACGCTCAGTGAAACGTCTCATTCCCCGACAAGCCAGATGGGCCCTATTGTTCAGCAGATTCCAGTTTACCGTGACTTACAGACCAGGTTCAAAGAACACTAAGGCTGATGCTCTCTCACGCCAGTATGAATCCTCTTTAGTGCCACCGACAAACAAACCCATTCTACCACCCACGATCATCCTCGCACCCGTTCAATGGGACATCATGACCGAAATCTCTGATGCTAATCATACCGAACCACCTCCTCCGAACTGCCCCACAGATCGCACTTATGTTCCCACATCTCTACGAACGAAGGTCATTCAACACATCCACACTTCAATCAGTTCAGGTCACCCAGGTATTACAGCCACCACTCAACTCGTCAGTAATCGCTTCTGGTGGCCCACCTTACAATCTGATGTCATCACCTTCATCCGCAAGTGCCAGATGCCAGACTACCAAATCATCCCATCAGGTTCCCGCTGGTCTATTACAACCTGTGCCCATTCCACAACGCCTCTGGTCCCATATCACCATAGACTTTGTTACCGATCTCCCCAGCTCCCAGGGTCTGACCACCATTCTCACCGTAGTTGATCGCCAATGGCCAAGTTGAATGCCTCAACCAAGAACTTACCCGATACTTTCGCTCCTATTGTCATAACAACCAAACCGACTGGAGTCGGTATCTTTTCTAGGCAGAGTCTGGGCAGAGTACGCGCAAAATTCACTCCAAAAACCGTCAACAGGACTCACACCATTCAAGTGCATCCTCGGATACCAACCCCCACTGTTCCCGTGGTCAGGAGAACCATCCAATCTCCCTTGTCGACTGGGGAGATTGGACTCCCTCACCCAAGTATTAGCTTTACATGGACTGCATTTCCCATGGGCTGATCACACACACACCTGATCCCCATAACCGGGACTATTTAAGCAGACGCACACATTCACCCATTGTGAAGTCTTGTTTTGCCCCGGCTGACACTACTGAGCGTTTTCCTTGTTTATTGTTATTCTGTGTTTGACCTTGGACTGTTTATTACTCTCGTGTTTGCTTGCTGCCTGCCCTGTGATTTATCTGACTGTTTCCTGGATTACACTGCCCTGACCCTTTGCCTGTTCCTGCTTATGATGACTCTTTGCCTTGGACACTGTTACTGCTGGTATTTGACCCCTGCCTGTACGACTACGATTGTTTATAATAAAGCTGCATATGGATCCCCTCGAGTCTGCCGCCTCATTACAACTTTATTGGCTTTAAGTCAGCTGTCACTTTACTTAGCATGAGCCCCTATGCGCTCACACATTTGGCACAGCCCTTGCGACTGTTCTGTCATTAATTAGTATGAATTAATATGATTAGCCTTTTGCTTGACTACATTATCAAACAGCTAATAATGTGTTGCTAATGTTACACATACCGTTCCCTTTCTTCATCGCAGACATAGTCAGACAGCTGCCTTCTAACAATCAGTATCCTTACAAACGCTTTGAACAACTCAGAACGTCAGTGGAGAAAGGCATATAGTTCATCATAACATCGTAATAGACTCGCTATATTGCTAAATCTACACAATTTTTCATATCAACAGAAAATATACCGGGATAACCTTGGTTCTCTCGAGACTTTCCTGCTTCAGAGCAGTCATAGTTAATGATATGCTAAAGCCTGCCGGCACGTTGTTGTGATTGGTTACAAGGTAGTCTGTGACGTCACAAACACCCACAATTTCAAACCGCAGGTTTTAGACTGTCTTTTGATTACTGCAGTTTCAAACATAAAATACTCAGCAATGGTGTTGATTTATGAATTTGCACATGGTTTGTCTTAAAGCATATTAAAAACACTACATAGACATATAAACAATATTAAAAACTTGATTTTCACCACAGGGGGTCTTTAATACAAAGAAACCTGAAGGCCCACTTGTTTCACGTCTATTTATAGCCTCTCATGAGCGCGCATTCCAATGACGTCATCGTCAGAGGTTGTTTGAAGCCAAGTTCCTTGGCGTGTTTGCCACACATACTTCACAACCGGTCACACATTGTCACACATACTTAACAACCAGTCACACACAACGGTGTTCCCATAACGCTACGAGCACAGCATTGAGTAGCTTTTTTTCAGGGAACACTGTTTCATAAAATAATAATAATAATAACAATAATAATTTGTGTTTCGAAGATCAACCACAGTCTTATGGGTTTGGAACAAAATGAGGGTGAGTAAGGGATGACAGAATTTTCATTTTTAGGTGAAAATTTTGCCAATTTTTAAGTTTGTCCATTCATGTACTGTTGGAAACCTTTTACTTTCCTTAAATCATTTAAGTACAATGAATCTCTGAGTAATTCTTTGTATGGCTCAATTGGTCAGATTGATGGCTGTCCTTGATAGGTTCTTGTTCCTATCAGTCAAGTGACACTTTCTATATGTCTAATCTACCAGCAACTCAACCATTTTACAGTTACTCAAAACATTTAGGCATCAAATGAAGAGAAGAAAAACTTTATTTCACCAGATTTTACAACTTTCCTGTTCAGATGTCCTAATACAGAAACAATTCAGCTGGTGTTAGACTTCAAAATAGTGGCGATTGCTACAGTATGAAAAGATCCCTATAACTATCACCTTATTACAATTTATTTATTTTGTTATTGTTTCAAAATACCAAATCTGTTGATGAGACTTCAGACTTTTAAATCAGACTTGTGTTAACATATGTGTATAATTTTTTTTTTGTGTGTGTGTGTGTGAGAGTGTGTGTGTGAAAAAAAAGTTTAGAAAATCCTTTTTTTTGTTTTTTTTTTAAAGAACACCAAAAAACCTCCATTGTGATGCCATTACTACAGTCACAAAATAAGGTGCTCACAGTATCTCTCATGGTTTAAATTTAAGATTAGTGGAAATAAACATAATGATATGTTGAAATATTACAGCATAACAAGCATGCATCCTACACTAAACGGCAAATAATAATTCTGATCCATGGTCCTTAGAGATCTTTCATTTCACCAATTCAATTTCACACACAATTACAGTCGGTCCCTCAAACACAAAACAGCAGCAAGCATGCCGAAAATAGATACTGCAAAACTATTTAACGCATAGAGTTTTTCCATTATTTAAAATCATATTTCCAGATCCCGATTTTCTGTCTCAGGAGCCGCAAACATCACAAACTGACAGAAAAGCTCCCTTCTGAGAGGAACGCCAACCTCTTTCTAACATTTGAGGCCATATTATTCTGTCGCCATGTGCTTATTTGTTCCTGTCAGTAATACAATATCTCCATGTTAGTGGCAATAAAGTGAGACAAAATAGGCTCAACAGATTCTTAACAAGGCATTAGGGGGTCTATAGGGACTGTTCGCACAGAAGTCCATTACTTAGACACTGGGTCATATATCTTTTCCTGCAGATGGCTTTCCCTTTTAAGTGTCACCTGACACCATTGCTTCCACCATCATAGGCTTTGCTTTGCTTTTAAACTACTGTATAGTGGTTAAGATTGCTGAAGTACGCAATGCAATGACATAATGCACCAATGCTGCACTGAAGTATAAGCCAAGGACAAATAATAGAATTTACAGAGTTTGTTTAAATTGTTAGGAAACATCCAAAGTTAGGGTTAGGGTTTAATAGTGGATCTACGGTGGCCGAGAGAGCTCAACGCGCTGCAAATGAAGAAAACACATGCAAATAAAGAAAACATCTTCATCAGTTTGACAACACATGCGCTGCAAACTCCACAACACTTACAAATAGTGAAATGCGCTGCAAATAAAGAAAACATTTTCATCAGTTTGACAACACATGCGCTGCAAACTCCACAACACTTACAAATAGTGAAACGCGCTGCAAATAAAGAAAACATTTTCATCAGTTTGACAACAAATGCGCTGCAAACTCCACAACACTTACAAATAGCGAAACGCGCTGCAAATAAAGAAAACATCTTCATCAGTTTGACAACACATGCGCTGCAAACTCCACAACACTTACAAATA
>RJVU01029436.1:6820732-6833363 GCA_003731715.1 Anabarilius grahami
CGACAGTTTCAGGCTACATGTGACTCCATGACATTTTAACATATGCCTTTTATATATCTTTTGAATAAAATAAAGCATTATTTAGGATTCACTTCAAAATTGTTAAAAAATAGCTCACATTATGTTATACATTGCATTACTTTGCATTGTAATTAGAACATGTCAAAAATACTGTTTGTTCATACACAGAAATCCATTTGTCTATGTTAAGGGGAAAATTATACATTTATGTGGCTTTGTCTCCCCCTTGTGGTTAAGATGTGACAACGGTCCAAATGGGCTCAAATTTCCCCAGTATATTCTTTAATTAATAAAGAATACAACTGTGATCCGCACTCAAAAAAATTGTAGGCACTTTATTTAAAGTTTTTTGAGTGCGGATCACAGTTGTTTATTTGGAATAGTTAAATAGATTTACGCACCAAACCAAGATACAAGATATAAGACGAGAGAGAGAAAGTGGTGTAAACAACACTGTGAAACTTGATTACCTTTGATTAATAAATAAATGTTGATGTTGACTCAAAACCTGGTTTAAAAAGTTAGTAATAAATAGTAATAAATTATAACAGTGAAAATAAGATGCACAAAGAATACTAGAGGGCCCAAATTATTTTTTATTTTATTTTTTTTGTACAGTCAGTAACAATAAAACAGACTAATTGTTAATGCATTGTTCTCCTAAAGGAAAATCTTTGATAAGTATTGCAAATGAGCACATCACAACATGAAACAGACATCTGAGTGGTGTATGTGTTCAAACCCGATTCCAAAAAAGTTGGGACACTGTACAAATTGTGAACAAAAACAGAATGATGTGGAAGTTTCAAATTTCAATATTTTATTCAGAATACAACATAGATGACATATCAAATGTTTAAACTGAGAAAGTGTATCATTTTAAGGGACAAATAAGTTGATTTTAAATTTCATGGCATCAACACATCTCAAAAAAGTTGGGACAAGGCCATGTTTACCACTGTGTGGCAATCCCCTCTTCTTTTTATAACAGTCTGCAAACGTCTGGGGACTGAGGAGACAAGTTGCTCAAGTTTAGGAATAGGAATGTTGTCCCATTCTTGTCTATTACAGGCTTCTAGTTGCTCAACTGTCTTCTTTATGATGCGCCAAATGTTTTCTATGGGTGAAAGATCTGGACTGCAGGCTGGCCATTTCAGTACCCGGATCCTTCTACGCAGCCATGATGTTGTAATTGATGCAGTATGTGGTCTGGCATTGTCATGTTGGAAAATGCAAGGTCTTCCCTGAAAGAGACGACGTCTGGATGGGAGCATATGTTGTTCTAGAACTTGGATATACCTTTCAGCATTGATGGTGCCTTTCCAGATGTGTGAGCTGCCCATGCCACACGCACTCATGCAACCCCATACCATCAGAGATGCAGGCTTCTGAACTGAGCGCTAATAACAACTTGGGTTGTCCTTGTCCTCTTTAGCCCGGATGACGTGGCATCCCAGTTTTCCAAAAAGAACTTCAAATTTTGATTCGTCTGACCACAGAACAGTTTTCCACTTTGCCACAGTCCATTTTATATGAGCCTTGGCCCAGAGAAAACGCCTGCGCTTCTGGATCATGTTTAGATATGGCTTCTTTTTTGACCTACAGAGTTTTAGCCGGCAACGGCGAATGGCACGGTGGATTGTGTTCACTGACAATGTTTTCTGGAAGTATTCCTGAGCCCATATTGTGATTTCCATTACAGTAGCATTCCTGTATGTGATGCAGTGCCATCTAAGGGCCCGAAGATCACGGCATCCAGTATGGTTTTCCGGCCTTGACCCTTACGCGCAGTGATCGTTCCAGATTCTCTAAATCTTTGGATGATATTATGCACTGTAGATGATGATAACTTCAAACTCTTTGCAATTTTTCTCTGAGAAACTCCTTTCTGATATTGCTCCACTATTTTTCGCCGCAGCATTGGGGGAATTGGTGATCCTCTGCCCATCTTGACTTCTGAGAGACACTGCCACTCTGAGAGACTCTTTTTATACCCAATCATGTTGCCAATTGACCTAATACGTTGCAAATTGGTCCTCCAGCTGTTCCTTATATGTACATTTAACTTTTCCGGCCTCTTATTGCTACCTGTCCCAACTTTTTTGGAATGTGTAGCTCTAAAGAAATCCAAAATGAGCCAATATTTGGCATAACATTTCAAAATGTCTCACTTTCAACATTTGATATGTTATCTATATTCTATTGTGAATAAAATATAAGTTTATGAGATTTGTAAATCATTGCATTCCTTTTTTATTCACAATTTGTACAGTGTCCCAACTTTTTTGGAATCGGGTTTGTAGTAGAATTCGCTGTTGTCAACACTGTTTACATTACTTGGATGTAAGTAATGTAAATTATCCAGTTTAAACATAAGTTTCTGTTGAAAAATGAAGGAACATTTGTGTTGGTTAAAAAGCAAGTTAACACATCAGTAACTACCCCAACATGTAAATGCAGTATTGAGCACACAAATCACAGAGGTAACTTGAATCATATTTGGATGTTACAGGGACAGATGAGCACACACCTATGCTTATCTGGTGGAGAGCAGCTGAGGAAGGAATGCTGCCATCAAAGGCTTTGATTGAGTATGCTACAGAAATGAATAATAAATCTATTTAAATCTCAGCACTTGATTTTTGATTTCCTGATTCTTGATTTCCTGTGCATTTGCTGCAGAGCTTTTGTGGTAGAGAGGGCCCTGCAAGGCAAGGTGACAGTGGCATTTGAAGAAAAAAGAAGGAAATACCTGAAACAAAAAATAAAAAAATAAATAAAAATACTTATTTTGTATTATATATTATGCATTTTGTAGGATCTGAAATGTCAGCAGACTGATGTGAGCAATGAGGATGGAAAGCCCACAGCAGCATCCTGGAAATGGTATAGTGCCATGGATGAGATCCTCCATCACTCCACCTGCCCTTATTACCTTAGTCAACTCACTCCATTGACTGATATTGTATAAACAGAAACCAGCTGGACAAACTTGACAAAAATCACCTTTTTGTGTTCAGGAAAAACAAACAAACAAAACACAAAAAACAACAAAACAAACAAAAAACAAACAAACAGAGGGACTGAACAATGTGAAGGTGAGTAAATTATGACTAAATTTATATATTTGGGTGAACTAACCCTTTAAGCCTTAATGAATGTATTAATTTATATTATAGTAGTACCTTGAATAAATAAACTTTAAGAAATGTATTTGAATTTATATGAATTTATATGAGCGTGTCATTGTAAACATGAAATTAAATTTGGTAAGAAACAGAAAGCTGACAACATGAATTGTAAAATGTGTTAACCTATTTAAATGTTTTACAGGTAGTCATGCTGATGGAGAGCAGGCACATGAATGTTTGGAGCAGACACAGCGGCAGCCAGATTGTTCGGCACATGTTCTCCCACTCTTGCTTCAGGGGGGCCCATCATCATGGTCTTCCTCATCCTCTGGCTCAACAATGTCCCCATTAAGAAGAGAGAAATTGTGAAGCATAGCGCAGCATGCAACAACTTCAGGCACGAAGGCAGGGCTTACCTCTTTTCCCCGGGCGCCGCAGCAATGGCTGCCCACTGCTCCGGGTGTGTGTTCACGGTGTGTGTGTTCACTGCTGTGTGTGTGCACTTGGATGGGTTAAATGCAGAGCACAAATTCCGAGTATGGGTCACCATACTTGGCCACATGTCACTTCACTTTCACTTCACTTTTTAAAGCCTTAAAAAAAAAAAAAAAAAAGTGTGTTTCCAGCATGCCAAAGGCTTGCTCTACTATGCTTGCTGTTGAAACGAGCCACACAGTGTTCTGTGCAGGCACTCTGTTATAGGGTGATGAGGCAGACGGGTGTACTCGGGCAACAATAGCCTCAATGTCCCTTTCCCATCCATGATCAGATTCCAGTCTGACTGCAGCAATGAGGGACATGATGGACGGCAAAGACAAGCATAGGTGTTCACGGTGGTCGGCCACAGAACTGGCACAGCTGTGTTGAGAGGGCAGTAGGATGTAGGGTCAACCACCTGTAAATATATACATTGTTAGAAACAATACATTTGAATAAAGCTTTGTTTCATACGGAAGCCCTAAACGGCCATGGATTTTTCTTTTTTTCTATCTTGTTTTCTCGTGATCACGACTTATTTTCTCGTGATCGAGATAACAAAAGTTTTTTTCTCGTGATCACAACATAAAAGTTATTTTTACAGTGATTGATTCTGAAACACACTGTACCCGGATTCTACTGTCGCTATAGTAACGAACACAACTTTGACGCGCATCTGATCGACGGATAAATCATGCGCTCTTATATCTTGCGGATATTTCAGCTAAATGTTTACTTCACTTAATAATAAAGTTTACAATAAATAAATACATATAGGCTAATCAATCACTGTTCAATAAATGTACGCATAACATATTGTTTGTGTAATTACTATTCAACAGAGCATCTCAAGCGCAGGCGCCTTCAGAAAGATGCCAGATTATTCTATGATTCTAAAACCTTTTAGATTAAACCAACTTTATTTTCCGTACTCATTTAAATATAAATATATATATATATATATATATATTACATAATGTGCTTGTTATTTTTATTCGTCATGTAGTATAGGCTGTGATATCATGTGCGTTAAACTGTCTTCCTCCTATCTTCCATTAAAAAGAGGTGCAGTACTCCAGATTTCCAAAAAACAAAACAAAAAAACTTTAATCAAGTTGATATAGGCTAAAACAATCTTGGGATGCTGTTTGAGAAGCGTGTTTATGTGTATGTGTGTTGTTTCCTACAAAGAAATGTAGAAAATAGGCCTACAATAGGTTACATACTATCACTGAATTAAAAGACAATATCAATATACATTAAGTGACATATTTAGGTAAACGAACACTGAAACTGCAATGATTAAAATAGCGTCTTAAAGATACACAATAAGGTTTAAACAGAATACTATACAGTGACATCAAAATTAGTTTTAATAAACAATAAGTTTAGTATCACACCGAACTATTGCGGTCGTGAAACTGTGAGTCATGCAACTAGTCAGAACGATAGCACTTTCAAGCAAAATAATTATAATCAGTCATTTAACAGTTAAGTTAATCTCTTAAGGCACGCAATACTGCACAAAATAAAACGATCACGAAAACTATCTCTGTCCGAAACTCGTACAATCTGAGCCAATATGAACTAATACAGTAAAGTGGATATTTACAGCGCATCACCAGTTATATTTGTTAATATACTGCCACGTGTTGGCACATTTGTGTAATTTAGAGCAGAGATTAAGTCGTGATAACGACAAAACAACTTTTGTTATCTCGAGATCACGAGAAAATATTAAGTCGTGATCACGAGAAAACAAGATAGAAAAAAAATAATAATCCATGGCCGTTTAGGGCTTTCGTAGTTTCATGTGTGGTTGTCTTGTATTTATTCATTTATGTATGTATTTATTTATTTATTTGTGATGGTTACTTTAATTCATTCCTTTTCTCAATAAAGTATCTTTTTTTTTTTCTTTTTGATTAACTTTTTATAATTTTAGCTGCATCATAAACATTATGACAGATTAAATAAACTATATACAAACAGATGCCATGAAAATTCCCACAACCAAAATAAAATAATTACATAAAACAAGTACACATAATTAGGAAGTCAAGGTTTTAGCTTTTCTAACAACATCTCGGCTGTTATTGACCAGCTTTGAATAGTTCTGTCTTTACCCCCAGTCTCTGAAGTAAGAAAGCCAGATGTAAGTAGAAGAGGTGGATGGTTCAATCCATAGCTTTAAGATAGTTTTTTAATAAGATTCTCTTATGATGAGTATTTAGCTGAAGTGTAGAGTCATCTAAGAGCAAGAAGATCAAGGGGTCCCGAGGTATTTCTAGACGTAAGATATCAGAGAGAACTGTACATACAAAGGACCATAAAGGTACCACCTTAGGGCATTCCCAGAACATGTGCAAATACAATCCTACTATAGAATTATTACATAGATGACAATAAGGATCAGGTCTGATCTTCATTTTATACAATAAGCTTGGAGTGATGTAAGCCCTATTAATAAGTTTATAGTGGATCATCTGATGCGCTAGGTTTTTAGATGCAATGAAACATCTGGCCCATACGACATCCCAATCAGGTTTGGTTGCTACTTCTTTTTCCCAGGAATAAATAGCTGGTATATAGGAGTACTGTTGAAAGAGAATAGAGTTATAGACTTTAGAGACTAAGCCACTTGAGGGGGTGTTAGAGTCCATCCACTTCCATAAGGGATGAGGAAAAATATTAGCAGTCCAGGGAACACGGTACGCCTTTAGAGCTGACCTCAGTCTTAAATATAAGAAAAAGGAAAATCCTGGTAAGGAGAATTCTTTACTTAAATCTTGAAAAGATTTGAGGCCCTCCTCACAAAAAATGTCATTGAAAGTGTGAATATCGCAATCAGACCAGGCTTTATAGACAAAAGGCTTTTTTCCAGTTTGCAAACAATTATTATTCCATAAAGGTGTTGCACTTGTATACAAAAAGGGACAACCCATAATTTTCTCAACCTTTTTCCATACATTGAAGGAATTTTCAACAATGGGTCCATATTTTTTCTTAGAATTTTTAGAAATACTTGAAAAGGGGAGATCTTGTAAGCGAACAGGTAGGGTGATGTTCACTTAGATCTCGCCAAGGAACAGGAGAACTGGGGTTAACCCAGATTTTAAGTGTTCTTATTTGAAATGCTAAATGATATAATTTAAAGTCTGGAAGTGACAAACCCCCATCAAGTTTCCTGCATTGCATTATCTTAAGCCGGATTCTGGGCTTTTTTCTTATTCCATATGAATCTAGAAATAGCCACGTTAAGCTCTTTGAAGAAACATTCAGGTGCTGGTAACGGCAACATAGAAAATAAGAAATTGACCCTAGGAAGGATATTCATTTTAACGGTAGCTGCTATTCCATGTAGAGCTAAACATAATGGGGACCACCTATCTAAATCTTCCTTGATCTTGTTTAAGAGAATTTGAAAATTGTATTTAGGGATAGAGTGTATAGTTGAGGATATTGTGATACCCAAATAAGTAAATTGATTGACTATAGGGATCAAGGGGGGTAGACTGCTCGATTCTAGTTTTGCTGCATCATTAAGGGGCATTAAAACCGATTTATTCCAATTGATTTTATAGCCTGAAAGCTTACCAAATATGTTAAAAAGATTTAAACATTCAGGAATGGACATAGAAATATTGGAGACATAGAGCAGAATATCATCCGCGTAAAGAGAGATTTTATGTAAGGTATTAACACATATAATGGGCTGTATAGCGGAAGATTGGCGTACCGCTTGAGCCAATGGCTCCACTGCCAGAGTGAAAAGCAAAGGCGATAATGGACAGCCTTGACGAGTACCTCGACCGAGAGAGAAAGATGGAGACGCAAGAGGACCAGTCACAGCAAATTTTAAAGTGTTGAATTCACACTCACAGTGTCAAAATTAACACTTTTTCAGGGGTTTATATAGGTCCACACTAAATAGAGTTAAACTAACACTTTAAATAGAGTTACTTTTTTAACACTTGTATGGAGATAAAACAACACTGTAAGTGTTCATAATTAACACAATTATTGGTGTTTTTCCCCCTCATTTACACTGCTAGTGTTAAAACTCCACACTAATATTGTGTTCATACAAACCCTGATTTGTCAATAAATGTAATCTGTATTCAGTTGAACTAAAAACACAATGTGTGCATTAAATAACAGCCAATATGTTGTATCAGTTTGAACGTTTATTTTCAACGACACGTCTTAGACATAACAGTTGAAACAAATTCATCATCAAATTCACCCACGTGAACTCTGCAGGTCAAAAGACCTGTAAAACTTCAAAATGTTAGCGGTTAAACATACATAACTTTAAATACATGATGCTCCGAAAAAATGTCAAGTTTTTCAATGCTTCCCATGCAATTCTTTTACTTTGGGAGACTCACTGGTAAGACCGACATCAGTGTTGTTGAGTGTAGCAGGAAGATAAAGATAAAAGGACCTACATAGCAGGTAGAAACAGTAGACTTAAAGTTCGATAGCACTCAAGGAGCTGGTTCCTTCAGAAGAGATGAGGTGCTTCTTCAACCACTAAGAATTTGTCAGTCCTGCCCTTGATCCTTCTCAATACCAGTAAGAATGGCTGGTGGTCCTCCCTCCGACTGAGATGACCTTAAATACTGGTGCAGGTGCAGGACTGTAAACAGCAAAAACTACATTAAACGAGACAGGAAAAAAAAAATATTTGCAAAGATGAATGCATAAAACTCAGTACTAGTATTGTTTGATGAGAATTGTGCTTTAAGTGATAGTTCACCCAAAATAATGTTGTTCCACTCCATAAGACTTTTGTTCATCTTTTAAATACAAGTGAAAATGCTGAAAGATTTGTCCACCCACAGAGTCCACGCAGCTACCACTTTGATGCTTCAAAAAGTTCATAAAGGGATTGTAAAACTAATCCATACGAAGTTTAGCACTTTAGTCCAAATTTTCTGAAGAGACACGGCCACCTTATATGATGAAGAGATTGATTTTAGGTTTTTAATTCACATTAATAAGCACAAATAGTTCTTGTGGAAGCTCAAACGATGCTGCATAACACTGAGAATAAACTCATGCATGAATTCCCGTTTACCATAGCTGATCTGTTTGTGTTTATAAATGTTTGTATGTAAATAAAAAGACAAAGTTAAATGTTCACATAATGCAAGTCTTCAGAAAATACGGAACAACTTAATTCATTTTGATTAGTTTTATGATCTCTTTATGAACTTTTTTAAGCATCACAGAGGTATTTGTATACTGTCAATGAATCGACAAATCAGATTTCATTAAAATAACTACATTTGTGTTTTGAAGATGATCAAAAGTCTTAAGGGTTAGGAATATCATGACGGCAAGCACAAATTATATTTCAGTAAATTAACCCCTTAATAAAAATTTTAAAAGCTGCACTCCACAGATTTTTGTGTCCTTATTGAACTCCTGATTCAGATCATCAGCTCATTTGCAGGGAGTTCCATGAATTGAATTGTGGGTCCCCAGGACCACGACTGAAAACCACTGCATTGTGGTATTTACAACCATAATTTCAAAGTTCACAATGACATTGCAACAGTATTGCGAGTTTTACCTTATGGAAGTGCAGAAGTCTGTCTAATCGTAGTCTTCTTTCTCGTCACTGGATTATTTTTTTCAGAGCGTCATGGACAATCTGATTAAACACGACAACATTACGGGTTACAACTTGAGACAAGTAAAATGATGGAAGGTAATTATTACAGACAAATTAATTGTGAAAAACATGCATACCCGTTTGCCATCACATCTATGCTAAATCTGTCACTGGCCTTTGTTTGCTGGTTTTGCGCTGCTGATGGTCAGACAAAGAATGAGTACATGTGCTGGAGGTTGAGGATCTTGTGTGTGACTAAGAGAGAAAAGCAAAACAAATGAATGTTTCACGTCTATAAATGTCTTAATTCATACAGGGGCTCAAGATAAAACATTTACACTATATTATGGAGACCTTAAAAGAACAAGCCCTGTGGACTTCAAGCACGGTTATATGACTGGTTTTAGTTATTGTCAAAGCCAAAGTACTTACCTTCATTTAGAAAATCTTGGAATGCACTATGATATTGAACTTTCACCGGCATGAAGACAGCTGTTGGTCAAGAAAAATGCAAAGTTAATTTTAAATAATGTCCAGAGAACAGATGCAGTCAGAAGCTCAATTTGTCATCTCACAAATGATATATTAAAGTAAGATATATTAAAAATAAAATACTAAAGTAACAAACGATTGCAAATGAAGCGCGCACGTTAGACACATCTCTGGTTCTGGAACGGGTCTTTTCATACGTGGCCAGAAATATAACATTAGTATATAACCGCGACGCGGTTTCACTAGAATTCGAGCGCGGGGTGCAGATTCGCGCCTACGATGCTTACACGGGCCGAGACTGCGGAAAATAACACACGGCGGTCCTAAAATATGAGACAAAGTGCATATTATTGCCTAAATTTGCCAGCACAAACAACTAACGTTAGAGCCCCAGGAGAGAAATAAATGCTGCGTCTTTTACGTTCATTTGTTTCAACGCATTGAACAGTTACGTGAATCACAGAAAATATCGTCTATTTTTCAGTCCAAAGTCTAAAATATCTGCGTCAAATGTGCAAATTAATCAGCATTAAATAGTCTTACCTCAGTTTGCAAACTGGCCTCGTGGCTCGTGTCGGTGAGGTCTGGCATGCAATCAAATCAGAAATAATGTTAGCACTCAAACAATGTTGTGGAACTTAGAAATGTTGAGAAATGTAAAATAAATATGAAAATGGATAGAATTAAGTGGTAAAAGAATATATTATACCCGTTTGAGCACTATCCGCTCCTCGTGCTCGTCCGCCATTAATCCAAACGGAAATAATGTGCAACGACCGGAAATAGGATCAACTCATCTCCAGTGTCAATTAGTCAACTCGCTGAAATAACACTGACTCTGAACACTGCTTTACACTGTAAGTGTTGATGTCCTTCAAATCAACACCAGAATCAACACTTTTCAACACTGGGAAATTAACACCATAAAAACAACTCTAAACAACACTGGAAATGTTGCTGTGGTGAGTACACGAGCTAAACAACCGTTATAAAGTGTTTGAACCATTTTAATAAATTCCTGTCCTGCCCCTATATTGTTTAAGAACCGCCCAGAGGAATCTCCATTCGATCCTATCAAACGCTTTCTCCGCGTCTAATGAGATGACTGCGGAGGAAGTTGAATAGGAGCTGGATCTGTGAATGATATGTAATAATCGCCTGATGTTATCTGACGCGAAGCGATCTTTGAGAAAGCCAGACTGATCATAATTAATGGCCTTATTTATACATTTGTCTAGTCTAAAGGCTAAAGTTTTGGCAAGAAGTTTTGCATCAACAGTAATTAAACTAATAGGACGATAACTAGCGCATTCCAAGGGGTCTTTGTCTTTTTTAAGTAAAAGAGTGATAAGAGCTGTGTTTTGGTCCCTGTGTAGGGCTCCATTTTCAATCGCAAAGTTAAATGAATTTAGAATAAGTGGTGCCACTATATCCCAAATCACAGAAATTAATTTAGGAGGAATTCCGTCGCTACCTGGAGCTTTGTTCTTTGGCATAGAGTCCAATGCAAATTTTAATTCTTCAAGTGACTTAGGGTTATTAAGTATATCATGACAACACTCATCAATTTTGGGGAGAGGAAACTGTTCAAGAAACGAAATACATTGTTTATACGACGCAGAGGTATCAGAAGTATTCAGCTGTTCATAAAAGGTTTAACAAATTTGATTGATCTCTTCTGGCTGGGTATATAGAATACCTTCATTCTTTATGCTATATATATTTGCTCTAGCCTCCATATGTTTAATCCGTAGCGCTAATAATTTACTTGGTCTCTCACCGTTAAAATAATATGACTGCCTTGTGCGGTGCATTATAAATTCAGCTCTATGTAAGAGTAGTCCTTTCAGTTCCGATTTAAGTGCACGTAGTTCGTCTGCCTTCCTTGGACAGTAAGTATTCTTGAGGTCCTGTTCCACCCCCCGAATTTGTCCCTCCAGTTGTTCTTTACGGATATTTCTAGATTTTTGTTGATAGGAAGAGAAGGCAATACATTTCCCTCTTATAAAACATTTTGTCACCTCCCATTGAGACTGGGGATTCTAAGTGGATTTACTATTAAATTTAATAAACTTTACTAAGGAAGAACGTAGCTGTGATAGAAATTTTTGATCACGAAGAAGGGATGTATTAAATCTCCAACGTTTGCACCCAGAGGGGATGGTGAAAGGAAGATGACACAAAGTTACTGGGGAGTGATCTGAAAGGAGGATAGGTAGGATATCTACACTGTCAACAAATGGAATACAGGTGGACGATATGAGCAGATAATCAATACGCGAATAGCTCTTGTGGCAGGCTGAGAAGAATGTGTAATCTTTAACAACATCATTTTTCAGCCGCCATATATCACATACCTTTACTTGATTTATAAATTCGTTAAGGGGAGACACTACAGGCAAAAACACTGTTTTTTCAGGCACCTGTCAATTTTGAGATCTTGCACTTTTTGGCTTTTTATAAAGTGTTTTTTCAGACTGGTGGAAAGAAAACATCCAAAATACACTTTTAAGTGTATATTTTATAGCACTTTATCTATTTGCGTCTATAGAATTCAATTACAGTAAATATCTTTAAAGGCCGTTTTCTCAAAACAAGTTTTTTCTCCTGCTCTGAGTCAGAAATCTCCACTTCACCAGAACTTACATACACCAAACTTTACAGTTCCCTTTCGTGGGAACTATAGACGCTACGTCGTTGACGTGATGGGAATCCTCTGTATTTTGTGTTCGTGAAGCACCACTGTATCCAACCAATGAGAGAGAGAACGTGACGTCATCGGCGGGCGACGTCGCGGACTATAAAGCACGCCCAAAAACAGAGAACGCTAGCTTCTGTTGTCTTCAGTAAGCGCTACCTGTATCTTGTCTGTTCTATTTATTGTTGT
>RJVU01029436.1:6833907-6846793 GCA_003731715.1 Anabarilius grahami
AACGTCTTGGGTTACAAGTGTAACCCTTGTTCCCTGAGTAAGGGAACGAGACGCTACGTCATGTTGCCGTACCTCCTGCATGCCTGGAGCGCTTCCTTCAGACATATCTCAGAAGCTAGCGTTCTCTGTTTTTGGGCGTGCTTTATAGTCCGCGACGTCGCCCGCCGATGACGTCACGTTCTCTCTCTCATTGGTTGGATACAGTGGTGCTTCACGAACACAAAATACAGAGGATTCCCATCACGTCAACGACGTAGCGTCTCGTTCCCTTACTCAGGGAACAAGGGTTACACTTGTAACCCAAGACGTTTTATTCCTATCTATATTCTGAAGGTTTTTACAGAGGGATTTGTTGATATATAATTTGCCTGATTTTATACAACATTTTATTCCTAAAAAAATGGTGAAAATATTTTTTTTTCTGGCTGTTGATAGTATTTTCTGATTTATGGAGTGATACAAAGAGATATCCAAAATTTCCTCTGTAAAAGCCTTTGAATTTAATATGTCCAAAAAATTTAACAAGAATTTTGAACTTGACGTCACCCAATATTCAGATTTTTGTTCTAGACATTTATGCAAATTAGCGCATATTTAATTAGATAACGGCTCATTTGCATATTTAAATATAAGATTTTAGAAAACTTGTAATACAAAAAATGTTTGCAATTTTTAATGTAATCAATCAGCTGGGGTAGTATGGTGATATCTATTAGTTAATTTTTTTACCCTATTCACCTGGGGTGTCTCGCCTTAAATAACTTTGAAGCAGCCGGGTCAGATGGAGATTTTGAGGATCTTTCAAGTAAGGGGTTATGGACCGCATTGAAGTCCCCCCCTATAACAAGGTGATAGTCATTAAGACTCAATATGATATGGATGAGTTGCTGGTAAAATGCGCTATCATATTCGTTCGGAGCATGCACTGAGACAAAGGCGCTTTTAATATTGGACCAAGAACCAAGTACATATGCAATACGACCATCAGCATCACCCTTCGAACAATGTATGGAAAAGGGAAGGCGCCGGGCAACCAATATCAAAACCCCCTTATTTTTCTTTACAGATGAAGAAAATGAGGCTATTTTAAAATGTCTATTCTGAAAACGATGTATGTCACAGGCTTTTAAATGAGATTCCTGTATTAATGCAACAGAGGCCCGTTTAGATCTTAAGTAATCCAAACACTTAGTTTTCTTAACAGCGGCGTTTAAACCATTGACATTCCATGATACTATATTAAGAGCCATAAATCAGATATCATAACACAAAACATGTTAAGTGTGTAACAAAAAAGATTAAACTTACAAGAGTAATTCATGGCATCTGGAACATTAAGGGAACAAAAAGAAGAACCGAGTGAGAAGGCAGAAAGCAGAGAACCAGAACAAGGTCTCCTGCCTGCCTGTTTAACAACTTTGCCTGGATACGTGGCCAGTATAACAGTCGATCACTCGAGTGGAAGAGCCGACTCGGCATACAGGTTCACCGATGTGAAGCTCGGTATAGTCCGGTGTCCGTTAACATTACAGCTGGTACGTCCTCCGGTTCGTGCAGAGGCGATGAGGATTCCTGGTGCTGGGTAGCATAAGATTCCACTTCGGCCGGTGTTTCCAGAAGAGAGGTTGATCCGCGATATGTCACCTTAATCGTAGCGGGGTAAATCATGAAGGAAGGGATCCCAAGCTGCGTGAGTTTTTTCCTAGCCTGGTTCATTTCACGTCTTTTCATGGCGGTTTGGTTACTGTAGTAGGGAAAGAAAAGAAGCGAACTGCTTTTTTGAAGTATTGGGCCGGCGGATCGGGCTCCTTTAAGAATCATGTTTCTGTCCTGAAAGCGCAGTAGTTTAAAGATCAGTGTTCGCGGGCCTTTCCTGTAGTTGTCACTAGTGTAGATATGATGCGCCCTTTCTATCTAGACTGGTTTGTTTTTAAGCGAAGGAATCCACTGAGGTAGCTGTGTTTGCACGAAGCCCACTGGGTCGGTGCCCTCTTCCCCTTCTCTAAGGCCAACGAGACGAATGTTGTATTGCCGACTCTTGTCTTCCAGTCTCGCCATCTTGTCTTGTAGCATGTCTACGGCTAGCTTAACTTCGGCCGAATCCTGCTTTACTTTCCGAACCGCTGACTGGATGTTATCAAAGCTGTTACTGATTAACTTCATCTCTCTCTCCAAGAAACCGATTCTTTCAGCAACAGGTTGAAATTCCTCCTTAAAGTTTTCATGAACGATACCAAACTGTAGCTTTAGCTCGTCAGCCACCATGCTGCGCAGCGCTTCGTTGTCTGGTTCTTTCAGCCGTTTTTTCTCCGGAGAGGACGGTAAAAGCTGACGTTTAGCCATCACACACTGATAAGCAAACTCAGGGAGCACGTATTATTGATTAATACCGAAGCTATAACTTTAACGGATGATTTATCAGTGCCGGAATAGGAGAGCTCCAAACTCAAGCGGCCATCTCTGTCAGTAGGTCACGTGATCTCCCTTAAAATATATAATTTTTATAAAAAAATTAAAAAATAATATAATTAAGTATTGGTCAACATTTATTATTATTGTGTATAAAGGCTGAAATACACTACACTACTTTTGCCCCGATTTCCCCCCCGATTTACAGTCTGAACAAGTTGACGCTATTTGACAAAAGTCAGAGCCAGTCTGCAGATTTGAGCCAACAGAATCCATGGAAAATCGCGTAGTATATCATGGTCATAGACATGGTCCATCCAGTCGGAGGATATCAAACCATGTTTGATATTTTGAGCCGATTTTAGAACACATTTCAGTGTACTATATGTGTTGTTGCTAATAAATACAGTAAAGGTTGGAATACACTACACGATTTTTAAAATCTAAACAGATTTTTAAAACACTAGGCATCATACACTTGCCGACTTTGTAAATCGTTCGGAACACAAACAGAAGCATGCGCCTGGTTGCTAGGAGACACATGACAGACAGGCAAAACAAATGCAGGAGATTAGATGACCCGCAGTAGTGGAAGATGCGAGGCAAATGCGTTTGGAGATAGACAGGGGTGGGTAGACACAGTCAGGATGGACGGATTACAACAGGAGTTAGAGGTAAATTGTGTAGTTTTATGATTATCCAAGTTGTTACCTTTAATATAATTAATTATCAGTCGCTGTGTACATTTAATGTAATATAATCAATAATTCGCAGCTTCTGACATTTTAATCCAGCTACATATCCAGGATAAAACGTAAATGTATAATGGATAGTGATGAATATTAACATATTTAATAATGAATGAATCTGGATTTACTGCAGAATGTGGTTTGCTAACTGTCTCAGTACAGTACTTACTGAAGCAATTTTTCTATCATGGTGGTGCTCCACTTAGTATTCTTCAGTGATTTTTCTTCTGTATATCAGATAATTTCTGTATTTTCAACCTAGGAGCGACATGAGCTGACTGTGACAAAACTGCCGCAAACAATTACTAAACAAGCGGTAGATTCTGCATTTTCTCATTTATTCCATGCATGTCATGTGCGAACTTGCGGCTCCATCTAGCGGCTGTAAGCGGTACATTTTAGTGTCTCAACATGATAGTTCGTCAATCGCCAAGCTTGTGATTCGTGAGCTGAATGAGGTAAGTTTTTCTGTCGGGTTTCCTTAAACCCGATAGAACACCTTAGGGATGAATTAGAGCGGAGACTGCGAGCCAGGCCTTCTCACCAACATCAGTGCCTGACCTCACAAATGCGCTTCTATAAGAGTGGTCAAAAATTCCCATAAACACTCCTAAACCTCGAGGAAAGCCTTCCCAGAAGAGTTGAGGCTGTTATAGCTGCAAAGGGTGGGCCAACTCCATATTAAACCCTACGGATTAAGAATGGGTTATCATTAAAGTTCATGTGCACGTAAAGGCAGGCGTCCCAAAACTTTTGGCAATATAGTGTATGTGTGTTAGGCTTCAGCTAAGCTTTTCATCGCAGACAAATATAATGATTTGAGGCAAAGGGTCTTCAACCTGACATAAAGATTTCTAGTTTTGTAGTTGTTGCCACTATAGCCTATATCAGACCATTTTAGTGGAATTCCTTTGTCTAATAAATTGCACATTATTGTGGTATAGTGCACATCAGTGTCAAAAATAAAAATTTTAGTTACAGTATGGTTGATAAACTGCATAGGCAAGACTTTGTGTAACATGCAAAAAGCTTAATCCTTTTGTTCATTAACCCTGACAATACACTGTACACAATGACTGTAAAGAGTCGAATATTCAATATGACCCTAGCAACATAGCTTAACAGTAGAACTACCAAGGCAGTCATTTTGACAGTTTTTTAAATTTGCAATGTAATAATTTTGTTGAAATAAAACCCATATAGCTATAGGACCCCGACTTTTCTTAAATGTGTGCATATTTTATTTGAATGTTGTTATTTTATTAAAATTACAAAACACAAGAGTTCTGAGTATTTCTACCTTGAATGGCCATAACGTCAAAATGACCATATATGCATTAATACAGATGGCCTTACTGTTGCCTAGTAACTTTTTTCTATTTTTTTTTTATGCTATTGCTAAGCTAAAACTTATCTTTACCTTTAAAATTTCAGCAAGAACTCTTTACACTGTTATCTAACGCTGACTCTGAAAGTGATTCAGAGTGCCAAATCTCATGGTACTGCGTATCTATAGCACAAGTTCATGCTTTCATTTTGTGTGCTCTTTATATGCAGAAATGACCTTTTACGTGTATCCGTGCATATGATAGCCTATTAACTTTTTGCATGCATATGATACAAACTATACACACCCAATCAATTTTACCCAACTGGTAATTTTTTTTGTACCAGATGGATGTAAAAGATTACAACTGAAATATTCAACTTTAATCCATATTTGTTGGCATTTAGACTTTCAAAACAACATTTACACTTTGGTGAAAAAACGTTCTCCCGCTTGCCAAAGTAAGGCACGCACCTTCAGGGTTGGTCTAGCTCTTACACAATTTTAGCCTGTATTACAAAAAAGATCGTGTTATGTAGGTCTAAAACAGGGGTAGGCAAGTTTGGTCCTAGAGAGCCGCTGTCCTGCATAGTTTAGCTCCAACCCTGAAAAAAAACCTTCAGCTGCCTATAGCCTTAGTAATCCTGAAGAGCTTGATTAGCTCGTTCAGGTTTGTTTGATTAAAGTTGGAGCTAAACTCAGCAGGACAGCGGCTCTCTAGGACCGAACTTGCCTACCCCTGGTCTAAAATATGATGACAGACATTCAAAGCTTCATTTCCAAAACCTCAATAGAAGTTTCGAATGTAAATATGACATTACAAAAAGGACATTCGGTACAGCCTAGTATGAACGGTCAGAATGACTGCTATGGCCATTCTAGTAGTTACAGAATTCCGGTAGTTCTAGTGTTAAAACGAATGTCAAACAAAGATTAACTTCAAAAAATCTATTTCAGAAACACGTTTGTTTGATTGCTTTGTTGTTGTTGTTGCTGATGATGTTGAACATACTCTTCAGTCTTCTTCACAGTCTCATCCACATGGACACAGAGCTGTGCACTTTAAGGGAGCTTTTTTACATTTGGCCTCTGTTCTCATATCATCTGCATTCCAGGTATTCCATGCTATCTTCTTGCCCCTGGTTGCAAATGCAGATACTGTGTCACAGCCAGTGATGGCCTAGAACACAGGAAGGGCCTTGGATTTGTCTCCACATCCTGATGACATGGGCCTACAACCAGTACACTGAAGAGGCAGATACAAGAATGCTACTCCATGCGGCAGATTCTGCAAGAAACGGATTTAAAAAGATCACCCTGTGACGGATTTGGCCTTAAAAGGTTGGGTTCGGGCGCCAGGGGTAAAAACCACCACAATTATTAAATAAATTCATTGTTAGAGAAACTACATATAGGAATGCATTATCAATTATATTATATAAATCAAATAGAACAAGGAACCACAAGAAAGTTGATTTGAAAGTTTTCTATTTTTTTTCTATTCAAGTTCAATTCCAATCATATTACATTACAATTCAGTACATCATATTCAACTAAAAAAAAAGAAAAAGAACGAAAAAATAAATAAATCACCACTATTAATTTCAAGCCCAGAAACATTTACCTTTTAATTACCTCACAACAATAAATGAGTGACAAAACAAATAATTAAATACCTCAGATAATTAAATGCAATGCAATAAATCTTATGCAAAAACAAAAAAATTAATCAAAACACAATAAAGTAGCCACATAAGAAAAAAACAGGCATAAGAAAAAAAGAAATCATCTGGATCCAAAATTCAACCCAAAAAAAAACAAGGGAAAAAAAAAACAATTTGCTTACCATGTCACTCATCGAACTACTGGGCCTTAAAAGCAATTCATTACATCACACACAATATTTACAAAATAATTTGGCAACTCGAGCGCCAAAACAAACATCCAAAGAAAAAACCTCCCTACACAAAACCCTCCTCAAAACATACTAATGTTAAGTTACATATAATGCCCTGAATTAGCATCTAAACCACAACATAACCGGATTGGAAAAAGCTCTCTCTCAAACACTCCATTTACATGCAAATCGACGAATCGCTCTCATCACAACTTCCCAATGCTTTACGAAATTCAATGAGGGAAACATTTTCCTCAAAATATGAATCGTAAGCATTAAAAGCAGAAAAAGACCGCAGCATTAAATGTAGCATTAACACATAAATGCAACACGGGCTACAACAGCAATACTCACAAGCCATCCGCTAGCGTGACCATGACCGTGAATAACCCGCACCTGACAACAAAGGCTAGAGAGCGCAAGAGAGAGAGAGCGAGAGACGCAATCACACTTCCTTAAATAACTTCCTACCTGGTTCCCCGTATCTACGCTCAACAGCGCCACCCCCAGTACGGAATATGAAAAACACAAATCATTGACGACTGTCACAACCCTGTGCACCGTGGATACAGATGTCATGGTCCTAGCCATGTGTCGGAGCTGGACATTGAGGAGATGTGGGTGGCATTCGGGACTGGCAAGAACTTCAGATATATACCTGCCCATCAGACTGTCAAGTCTCTGGGTCCTGACAAATCCAAGGCCATTCCTGTGTTCCATGCCTTCACTCCCAGACAGCAACCGGCCAACATCTGTTACATGTGGATTACACGTGGAACAGATGTGGGCCAGATCTGGGCCAACACTATGTTGCTGTCAGGGCTGGCTGTGACACAGCATCTACATTTGCAAACAGGGGCAAGAAGACAGCAGGGGATACCTGGACTGCAGATGACATGACAACAGAGGCCTTCAATGCCCTGTCAAATGCTCCAAGCATTCTAGAGGAGGTGATTTCCATTGTGGAACAATTCTCCTCTATGATGCACCAGCAGCCAACTTAACATCGATCAAGCTCAACTTGAGTTGTTCACAAAGAAAGGAAGAGGAATGGAAAAAATCCCCCATTTAAGGATGTACTGGTGCAGCATCTCAAAAGAGCAGTGTACCATGGAGGACACTGTTGGGGATGAGCACTTGAGGTGGCACCAAATATGCCATCTCAGTCTGGGGTTGGATGGACTCAAGCAATTGTTCTGAGTGCACACAGGCATGTGGGGGCCATACACACTAGGGCTGCACGGTAATGACAAAAATCATAATTGTTGAGTATTCCTTTGAAATTTTAATAGTAATTATTAATTATGATTATCACAGTTTACACTGAATGATGTTTTGAATAGCTTTTTACAATTGTTTGAAGCCACTGCATGCCATATTTTTATATGAAAATTAACAAGTTTGTTTGCCCATATAATCTTTAAGGTATTAGGTTAGCTTATTTGGCTTGCTGTCCACTGATGAGGGGCTCGATGAAGCTGCTTCAACTCAAGCTCTGATATAACCCCCACAGTGAATACATCTAGGATATGATTACATAGGGCAAGGTACCGAGATGAAGGTGGAGTTTAGGGAGGTGGAGGGATGCTGGAACACCTGAGACTGAAGAGAGGTAAGCAGCTGCTTATATACTCTGTTGATTGGAAAATTAGATTGGCTCGCTCCTCCCTAAATTACGTTTAGGAACTTCACTAAGCAAGCTGCAAACACTCTTCCTGAAAAACTTGTATTACTTTTCTATAGCATTAAGCCTCATATGTTATTGGTTTGGTTTCCTTTTTAAATAAAAAATAAAAAAAAGTAAAAATATATGGTATCATAATGTGATACCAAAACTAAAATTAAAACTAAAATTGAAAAATGAAAAGATTTTTTATTTTATTTATTTATATTAAGATAACCTCTAGAAAGAACAAACACACTTCTTAAGCACACAAAATAATGTACTGTAAGTGGACTTCTTTTGTTTCTGTTTTGTTTTATGTAATTGCACTTTTGAACGATTATGTAACTGTGGCATCCGTAATTGTAATCACGATTAGAAATTTGATTCATTGTGCAGCCCTACACACTACTGACTTACATTATGAGTTGCTGTGATGAACTTCAGGCAATTTGGATCAGCCTGCATCATCAGTTTTTACATTGATTTTTGGTGTGATTTTTGAACCCAAACTCTGTGTGTTGATGGTTTTGGTTTCCAATGACTGTTGTCACATAATTTTGTTATTAACAAATAACAGAATGTGTATGAATAAAGATTTTCAGATTGAATACTTCATTCATTGAGATACAATGTGTGATTTAAGTGTTCCCTTATTTATTTATTTATTGAGCAGTGTGGATTTTTTTTTTAAGTAAATCTTTGTGTCTGGCATACTTTTTAAGCTATGTTGCTAAGGTCATATTGAATATTCTACTCTTTACTGTCACTGCATTGTCAGGGTTAATGAACAAAAGGATTAAGCTTTTGAAACTCTACACAACATGCATGCAACAGACATGATATTATAAAGTCTAGTCTAGGTTCTCATATACTGTGATTTCCTTCTTGCGTCACTGAATTCATCATTAACTATTCACCTGAACAGTTATGATGTTTAATATGGTATCATTGTAATCCTTGACCATCAAAACATAGAGGTAGACATCACCTTTTCTATGTTATCATGTTTGATTCAGGAGATATGTTACAAAATATATAATTTGGTTATGCTAGAAAGTAAAATGGTTGCCACGGCGACCACAAGTAATTTTTTGCGATTGCTCCATTTCTGAACATGTTCAGGGTCCAAAACTGTACAAGTGTGCCAAATTTCATGCTTTTATGAAAAAAGGAACATTATTTTCACATATCACCTGGACTACATAGGATGTGCTGGATTGATATAAGTATGAGGGTGCTTGGTTTGGGCAGTTCACTCCTGCTGCTACATTATGTAAATATGCATGGTGGATGCAAAAGCACGGTTCCCTTTTGTATGATAACACTTTGGGGGGACACCTTAAGCGAGATACATGTACAAAAAATCCAATCCTGATTGGTGCTGTGTCACCCCGTGACGTGTGATGGTGTGTCAGTCCTATTTGGTGTTTGTTTGTCCTGTATAAGTCCATACAAAAAGGAGTTGAAATAGCGGGTGAACAGCAGCAATTTAGAAAGTGTGTTCCACCCTGCTCTCTTTATATCAAAGGCTGGGATACACACAAGTTTTGTGTAAGCTGCTTGGGAGTTGAGCATGCACTGTGCTGATTGGGCTGACTGTGCGCACTGTGAATGGCCTCCCTTGAGGATGCTCCATTCCCGCTCCATGGCAGCTATGGTGGCTATGGAGAGAATTCAAGAATTCAAGAGTTTTATTTGTCACATGCACAATTATATAGAGCATATATAACCAGCAGTGAAATGAGAGTCAGGTCCGCTCCATGGACAGTGCAATTATTAAAGAATACAACACAGATGAAAATATACATAACTANTCATCTCGGCGTTCCGGAGAATCTCAGATGACCACGATGGGTTGAGGGATAAAGTGTCCTGAAACAGGTTAGTGAAGCGGTGTCCAATGTCCAAAAGTGTTCTTTTGTCGTAAGTGATCAGTGCAGAGGTTATGTGTGTAAAAAGAGAAAGCAAGAGTAGGTAAAAAAGTAAATAAAAACACAATCTAAGCGGAGCGACCTGGACGGCGACCGGACTCAGCGGCGCCATCTTGATAAACAGGAAACCTTTGGCTGAACCTCTCAGGCATCAAGGAGAAGGACAAGACCTTCCTTCTTGATGCCCCACTTTCAAGAGGCAAATAAACAATGGGCAGCATTTCAGGGGTTCATCCCTCATCGCCACGGGTCTCAGGGGGCTGCTGCCAGGAGGCATCTCCAACCATCTACATTGGGCTCTTCACATCAGCAACAAAAAGGATGGCTAAAGGTTGGCCGAAGCTGGCTAAAGAGAAAACTGATCTAAGGACCGTTATTCTCTCCAAGAAAGCTTCGGGAAAGAGGTCTTGACATCCGATTCAGGCCTCTGAAGGCGCACCATCTAAAGAAGGAGTGAGTTACATCCGCTTCTCCATTAAGCCCTCAGGAAATTGATTTTTTAACCCCACTGCCAATTGCCCTTCGGTGCACATTGGTTTCCAACAAACCCAAACCTCAATGTCCACCAGACAACGCTCTGGCCATAAGGGATCACTCTCCCTAGGG
Source organism: Anabarilius grahami (assembly GCA_003731715.1). Lineage (NCBI taxonomy): Eukaryota > Metazoa > Chordata > Actinopteri > Cypriniformes > Xenocyprididae > Anabarilius > Anabarilius grahami. Next base: position 6,844,493 of record RJVU01029436.1, read on the forward strand.
AGGCCTCTAGAAACATCGATTTTCTCAAACCCTGCAGTGGATTCGCTTCAGGGAATCGAATCTATTACTCCAAACATACCCAAGATCAGTCTTGAAAGACTGATTCCTCTAGTAGATTACCTGAAAGCCTGGCAAGTACTACCCAATGTATCTCAATGGATCATACATACAGTTCACAAAGGGTACAGACTACAGTTTGGGTCTCGTCCACCAAAGTTCAATGGGGTTTTACCTACAGTAGTAGGCCCCGAGCAGGCACAACACTGCATGAAAAGTGGGATTTTCGTCGGAAATCTCCCTAATTTTCGACAATTAATGACAATTTACAGCCTGTGAACATCGCGTTCGTCTGTGCCACATATTGACGGAAACGAACCATGACATATGTGGAGCTCGCGGAGGCGCGAATGGCTCTAATTAGCATATGAATAGCAGTGCCCGCGCCTTGCCAGAGAATGGCTTGAATTTCCTCACTCAGTATTGGTTGAAACTACTACATTTAAACAAGAAAAATCACTCGTGATTGGTTGGCAGATCTGTTACTATTGGTCACCCTGGGTCATTATAAATTTAAACCCCAAAATTATAATAATAATTTATATATATATATAAAATTATTTACATATATTTAATTTTATATATTCATATTCATATGCTATGCTATTATTATTATTATTTTTTTTTTTTATAAAAATAATTATAATAACACAACACAGTGGTACTGGTATCTCATAACAGCACATACAGCCATATAAGCCATATCATCATACAATCTTTGGATACGCATGTTCGTACGTAGGCATATAAAATGCAAAAACAAAATAATAATAAGAAATAATAATTAAAAAAATAATACAACAGAGCATATCAAAGTAAATAACAGGGTTATTTTATAGACCAAAAATTAAAAGGATATATCAGTCACTGAGCATCTTCCAGAAAGTTCCACAAAGAAGACCAAGTGCGCCAAAAAACATCTGATCTTTGATGCAGATCGTTAGTTCGTTTTTCCAGAGGTAAAAGAGTAGCGGCCTGACTTATCCACATATTAACTGAGGGTATCTGAGGAGTTGACCATAGTAATAATATAAATTTTTTCGCTAAATATATACAAAAGTTCAGTACACTTTCTTTGTCATAGTCAAGGCACAGACCAGCTTTACAGTTCAGAAGGTAAACATTTGGAGATAATGCAAAAGTCTTTCCAATAATCTTTTGAATAATCTTATGGATCTCTTTCCAGTAACCTTTGATTTTATCACAATCCCAAAACACATGCATCACTGTGCCAATGTCTGTCCTACATTTGAAACATAATTGAGAAGAATTGGGGAATATTCTATGAAGGCGAACTGGAGTTAGATAAGTCCTGTGGATAAATTTATAATTTTGTTCATGGGCCGAAATTGAGACACCTTTGGGGAAAACACATGTACAAACAGATAACCACTCCTCATTACTAAAATTTGATCCCAAGTCCTTTTCCCATATCACCCTCAGAGAGTCAAAAGTTGAAGGACCAACATTAGACAGCAGAGCATATAACTCCGAGATCTTCTTAAGAGTAAAAGAAGAGAGAAGCTGTTTTTCCACTTCAGTAAGATCAAATCGTATATTACCTTCTTTTGAGTATGACTCTAAAAAGTGCCGTAATTGAAGAAATTTATAAAAATCATTACTGGGCAGGTTAAATTCCTCCTTTAATGACTGGAATGACCTCATTTGACCATTATCAAATAAGTGGCCGAACTCAGACACTCCTCTCAACCTCCAGGACAGAAGACCAATATTCTGTACGGCTGGGGGCAGATCAGGATTGAGTGCGATAGGAGACTTAAAAGATATCTTATTTGGAATAACTAAATATTTCTTAATATCCTTCCACACCAAAAGAGTATTTGACACAGTGAAAATATTAGTCAGAGATTCAATTCCTTGTATATTATGAATAAATGGCAGTGAGCATAACAGTCTAGGAAAGCATCTTGAATATTCAATCCCAGTCCAGCGTGAATCAGATCTGTTAAGAAACCAACTTAACATGTGTTTAATTTGTGCAGACCAAAAATATAACTGAAAATTAGGGAGCGAAACCCCACCCAATTCCCTTGGTTTCATCAAAACAGAAAGTTTAAGTCTAGGTTTTTTATGATTCCAAATGTACTTTGAAATTGAAGAATTAATCCTTTTAAAAAAATCTGTACTTAAGTAACATGGTAAATTTTGAAACAAAAAATTCAATCTCGGAAGAATATTCATTCTTATAACATTAATCCTGCCAAAAAAAGAATTTGGAAGAGT
>RJVU01029436.1:6847467-6861729 GCA_003731715.1 Anabarilius grahami
GTGCGTCTCTGTGTGTGTGTGCGCGTGTTTGGTATGTGCCGTGTCGCCACATGGCCCATGAGAATGTGATCCGAGACAATCGTGATTGTTTGAAGTCACACTGGGGGTGTTTCGGGGATCTCTCACATTTGTAATAAAGGTGTCCAAGAGGTCTTTATCTGTCCGCCCGATCGGCGCCAAGCCTTGATTTGTAATTCAAAGTTCAATGGGTGAAGGCTTAACAGTTCATGGTGCGCCCGCTAAATTCTGATCGATTGCAGACGCTACAGAGTAAACTAATTGGGCGATAAGAAGAGCAATTTACTGAGTCTTTGTCTTTTTTCAGAAGCAAGCTGATCACTGCCAATGACCAGGATTCAGGCATAGAATTTGAATCTAAAATACTATTTATTGCATGCATTAAGATTGGACAAAGCTCGGGCCAGAATTGCTTATAAAACTCTAACGGAAACCCGTCTGGGCCGGGAGCTTTACCAGTTGGCATAGATTGTATAGATTGCCAAATTTCTTCCTTAGTAAAAGGGGCATTTAAAAAAGCTCTAGTATCTTCCGAAATACTAGGAAGCGAAATCTCATTTAGAAAGTTCAGCAAATCCTCACTGGAGCCACTGGACCCAGCTGTATAGAGAGTTTTGTAAAAATCAGAGAAAGCAGTGTTAATGTCTGAGGGGTCAGAGGTCATTCTGCCTTCAGATGCCTTAATGGCTTTAATGGTTCTTTCGTTCTGCTCTTTTTTTAAATGATACGCCAAAAGGCGACTTGGCTTGTTTCCAAATTCGTAATAACGCTGTTTACTGAAAAATAATAGTTTTTTAACATGTTCTGTATGATCTAGATTAAGCTTGGCTCTGGCATTATTTAACAAAATCCAATTATCCTGATTTGGAAATCTTTTATGTTGTTTTTCCAGAAAATTTACTTCAGCTTCTAATTCTTTCCTTTTTTGGGTTCTAAGTTTCTTCATCAGAGAAGCATAAGCAATAAAGTGGCCTCACAACGTGGCTTTGGCAGCATCCCATTTTAATGCAGGGGAAACTGGCGAATTCTGATTGTCCTGCCAATATTGAATTATTTTCTGTTTAAAAAAAGAGTGAAAGTTAGTATTGCTTAAAAATGAAGTATTAAATTTCCAGTAGGTTGAATTCAGGATTGATATACTAATATCAATCTCTAAATAAACAGGACCATGATCAGATAACACAATGGGGCCAACATGACAAGAACTCACACGATGTATACATTCAGAAGGTATGAAAAAGTAATCCAGTCTTGAATAAGAATTGTGAGAATGAGAGGGTCTTTAGGATGCAGCTCTCTCCAAATATCCACCAGGCCAAGGTTTTTACAAGTATTGCGCAAAATATGTGAGGATTTACAACCAATTGAAACCTGGGGTGATGATTTTTCTAAATTTCCATCAAGTACGCAATTGAAGTCACCTCCCAAAAAACCAATGTTCTTGCAATGCTGATTAAATTTTAAGACCACATATGACATAAAATTTGGGCAATCTGTATTTGGCGCATATACATTTCCTACTGTAATATGTCTTCCAAGAATTAAACCTGAAATCAACACAAATCTTCCTTCAGAATCATATTCTGCATGCTCGAGAATGAAAGGGATGTTTTTATTAATAAGAATTGCGGTGCCCCTACTATTTGACGTGAATGAGGAAAAATAAATCTGACCAACCCAATCCCTTTTCAACTTCATATGTTCTTTATCAGATAAATGAGTTTCCTGTAGTAGCGCGATAGATATATGTTCTTTTTTAAGGAATGTTAAAATTTTCTTCCTTTTAATTACATGACCTATGCCCTTCACGTTCCAAGTTACTAATTTAAAAGCGTTCTGCATACAGAAAAGTGTAGAGTCATAAGAATAACGTGCAAAATTATGCAACAGATTATGTCAATATGAGATACCAAATACGAACAGAAAAGTACCACAAGTAGAACATGAAACAAACCCGAAAAACCCTCCCCCCCCCAAGACCCCATCCCCAAACGACGAGGCACAGATGATATCAAGAAGTCGCAAAATAACACAAGAAGCCTTGAAACAGCTGATAACATAATACCACCAAGTTATACGCTCCACTAACGAGTATAATAGAAAACAGTAATAGATGAAACCATTGGGACAATAATTATTAAAATAAACAAATAAACATTTGAAATAAAAAATAATAAAAAAACTACCTTTCATACCAGCCACGTATACATGATATTTGAAACCTTATAAACCTACGTGGCGGACAGTAACAACATTTTGGGTTACCTTAAAAGGTATATCGTATATGTCCAATGGAATCGGCAGTTTTTTCCTCTGAAAATCAAGATGCAGATCTAAAAAAAAAAGTCATAGTTAATCGTCCAGAGAGTCAAGGAAAACCTTGGCTGACTTCGGATTGTTGAACATTTTAATCTTTCCGTTGTGCAGACACCTGAGTCTGGCTGGATAGGCGAATCCCCGATACAGACCGCGGGCGGCCAGAGCTTTACCCACGCTCGCGAACTCGCTGCGTTTCTGCATGAGTCATGAGCTGAGCCATTGTGAGTAACAGTCTTCTTCAGGGCCACTTTCAGAATTTCTTCTTTATCAGTGAATCGTAGAAACCGAACTAAAATACTTCTCGGAGCTGAATTCGGATTGTTAGATGCGAAGGTGGGAGATCTGTGGGCCCTCTCGATATCCAGCGCTGGGAAGTCAGCAGGCAGATCTAACCACTTAGGGATCATGTCTCGCAGAAATGCTGAGAGTGGGCCGGAGCCTTCAGATTTCTCTGGCAGACCCACTATTTTCAGATTCTTGCGACGGCCTCTGTTTTCAAGATCATCTATCTTTGTCTGCAACTGATCCACTGTCACCTTCAAGCTGGCCAGTTGCCCTTCAGTAGCTGCTGCCGAATCTTCGACGGACGAAATCCTCCGTTCGGCTTCGTCTAAGCGAGTTTCAGCGCCCGCAACTCTCTCGGTGAGGACAGCAAATGAATTCTGAAGGCAAGACACAGAATTGGCTATCCCCTCCAGACGGCTAGTAATTCCATCGAGGCGTGATCCGTTGGCCTTTATTTCTGATAAAATCAGCGAATCTAGATGAGATTCGGCTGTGTTAACGTTAGTGTCAGCCGAAGGCACGTGGTGAGTAGGCTTCTTTTTATCTTTTTCTTTAGCCTTCTGTGAGCGCGTCGAGCCAAAAATAGGAAAATCTTTATCAGAAGGTGTGTCTGACATAGTTATAAGTCCGTTCAACGAAATAAAATGAAAAATCAGAGGAGAGAAATGTAAATTATTTGAAAATTTGAGCGGAGCAAAGAACTCAGGCAGCCATCTCACTCTGGGTCACGTGACCTCCCCTGCTATTATGTTGTATATTCATTTCATTGTTATCCTATGGACTACACTATTATTACCATCAAGGACATGAATTTATTGAGGAAAGGAAAATTTGCCAGGGACATGCTGTTTATTCAAAGAAAGCGTTATTAGCACAAACACAAACACACAACCATGTACAAAACGTAGGAGATCTGCCCACACAACAAATGGGAAGCTCACGAGAAGCCCAAAATCCTACAGCACCATGATGTCTGTTTTCCGCTTCGGAGCTGTAGGTAGCTAACTTAGAGGTCGCACAATCCATCCAGACACCCCGCCAATGATGCCGTCTTCCTCATCAGACATCAGGTCTATGGTAGTGCACTTCCAAAGGCCCACCTCATCCTCAGCTAGCACACTCTGTCTTGCTTCTAGCAGCTGTAAAAAACAACCAATAAAGACAATCAGTATTGCGCGATGCACTGCGTATGGACTCAACACATCTATTAATGCACCTGAAAAACAGTCACATTGACGGATCTAATCTAATAAATGTTACCCTCTTTCTTCTCGCTCGACTCCGAGCTGAACGCTTCGCAGCTTCCGCCTGCGTTGCAAGATCTGGATGTTTGTAAGTTACGTTACCCGAAGCTCCTGCGTACTCTCGTAATATGTCTTACAGGCAGCTGGAAAACAATTAAATTAGAGTGATATGAATAAAAAACAACGTGTAAAAGAACTTAAACAATAAAAACAATAAAGGAGAAAATAGTAAAAGTTACTTGTGCTGCTTAAAAAAAGCGTTGCTTTTAGGCTAGTTTTAGCTTAGATAGCAGTCTTACCGCAATTTTAGGATTGTGCACCCGTCTTCTCTTCATAGAGTTAGTATCTTCCACACAGTTTTTCGACTCCAAAGCAGCCAACCTATCTTCTATGGACAGCAAACTGGAGTTTACTAAAGTGAGCTGCTCATTTACATCGGCAGCCCACTGATAGCATTCAGCAGTTTCTTCTCGCCGATGTTACGGATCAACTGGGGATCATGTTAACTGGGGGCGCGCGAGCACGCAAATAGTTTTACCTGGATTTCCAGCAGATGTTAGACGGCAACAGATTCGTCACATGCGATATTCCACGGATTATAGATTTAAAAACATATGTTTCACCAGTTGTATACATTGCGATGCGTAATAAAGCGCCTCGATTTCGCGGAGTTCGTTCCTGCGTTTTTGGAGCAGTTTTAAGGAAGTTTATCATGCTCTCACGTCACGCTCACAAACCACGCCCACGTTAACATGGGACACTAGTTTCAATGAATGTCAAACTTGTCAACGAAATTAAGTAAAGTATAAATATTTTCAACAATAGTGTATCATATTCTGTCTGTAGTGTTCTGCCATGCTTTCTAAACACAAATTTCAAACAGACAAATTAAGCTAAAATTAGCAGTAGGCTACCTAAAGCAAACATGAATTGCAAAGTCCTTAATGTTTTTATTAACAAGTCTTGTTAATTTATATGTTGCTTACTATTGTTCATAATCTAATTATTTATTTTATGAGCGATTACATATATTAAGGGGAAAAAACAGATACTTTGGCTTGTGTTTGTTCTAGGTGATTTTACTGATTTTGTTGATTTTATTTTCTGAGATCTCTTGCTTAGGTTTCAAGTACACTCTGTATCCTAAAACAACCATGTTTCATTCTGGATTCATGACTGATTTAAACTCAACATTTGCTTTGGCTTAGGAATTATAAAAACTTGACTTTGTGCAGGCTTGTATCATACTCTGCTTCAGAGTCATATCCATCAATAGACTGGAAGTAGCAGATGGATACCTGCAGACATTTCTCTCAAAATTAGTCGATTTTGAGAGAATTTGCATTTGCATTTGTATAGCTCACAGCATTTTCATTTACATGTTAAAGCCTCCCCTGGAATTAGAGGAAGCGGGGTCATGGGAGGACAACTGCCAAGCAAGGCTCACGTCAATTTCTGACAATTCACGGCAGTTTTCGGTGTTGCCTGCAAATTGCCGTGTGCAGTCGTAAACCTGAACTTCCATGACAATCTACAGTGCCGCTTACTGACGAAAATCCCACTTTTCATGCAGTGCAAGTTATGGAACAGGAGATTCAATCTCTGCTGGCAATGGAGGCCACAGTACATATTCCTCCCCCAGAGTTCAACAGCTAGTACTTCCATAGTTCTAATAGTTCCAAAGAAGAATGGAGGGTTGCGTCCGATTATAGATCTTCATTAGCTGAACCATTCTCTGAGAAGATTAAGGTTCAAGATGCTGACGATTCCTGTTATCGTGAGCCAAATCAAGACCAAGGACTTGTTTGTCACAATCGATCTAAAGGATGCTTACTTACTTCCATCAGTGCACACAAATAAAAGTATACATTCTGAAGTTTCAATTGATGTATTACTTTTTATTTTAAGTCGACTTTGCTGCTAAGTGAAGAAAATCCAGCAAAACACGCCGGCACATTTCCTGACCCCTGAGTATTTATGATGATGCCAAACCAGGCGAGAGACAGCTCGCGAGCATCTCCTCAACCTTTGACATCATCGTATACCCCCATGCCTTAGCACCCACGATACTGATGTTGTGGTCCCTCCCCCTGGCCACCAGACAGAAACCTGTCCTCTAGTTTCGATCGTTTCAGAACCGAAGAGGTGCCGGAACGCATTTCGAGATCACGTGAAAGGGACACATGAATCTGGGCAGAGAGAGAGAGAGCGATAGGGACGGACCCGTATCTCACTCCTCAGCCAGATCCATATGTGAGCCCCACGATGGAATAGTGGGTGCTGGCCCTTGGAAGTAAGCAAGACGAGTGCGCAGCATCTTACCTGTGAACAGTTCACAATGCTTGCACTCGCCTTGTTCTAACGCAAGGGCAGCGTGCTCTTCCCCCAAACAAACAAAACAATACTGGTGTGTGTCCGATTCGACGATGGGAGGTTAACATGGAGGCACACATTGTTTGTTTTGTTAAGTCTTTCTTTACTTGTGTGACAAAGTATGAAAGAGAACGTTTCTGAGCACTGCCAAGCAAAACTAACTCTTAACAGAAAGAGAAAGAGCTTGTGTAAACCTCTTCTGGAAGCTCAAATGTGCTGCGTAACACTTTAATTACGCAGCACGTTATAGTTCCCGGAAGAGGTTTGGTTGAGCTTCTGCTTGTGTTCACTACATGGGAGTAAAAGCCTAAATTAAATCTGTTCGTCATAACAAGCAATCGATTCTCTTCAGAAAAAGTGGACTAAACCACTGAAACCAGTTCATGTCTCTTTATGAAGTTTTTAAAGCCTCAAAGTATCTTAATTTTTTCTTCCGAAGAAGAATTAAAGTCTTACAAATGAGGAACAGCATGAGGGTGAGTAATTAATGACAGAATTTTCATTTTGGGGTGAATTAACCTTTTAAAGCTATTTTTTTTAAAAGTGTTGGACAAATGTCTAAGGGTACTGTGAACGTTCATTGTGAACACTGTGAACAATAATGCTAGGAAAGGCAATTTAATTGAATACTACAACGTGTTTAGGAATGTGTTATTTTGATTTTTGAGTTCACACATCTGTACAACACCTTGAGTGAACAGTTTGCATATTAAGATTTCTCTGAAAGCATCAATATAACAAATAGTCAGTCGCATATTGAATTAACGCTTGATTAAATTCTTATTAATTATATTAAATAATTAATTAAATTTTTAATACCTTTCTTTATTGTGCTTCAATGTGGATTCACTGACTGTCAATCCACATGTAATGAGTCTCAGCGGCGCTTCTGTTTGGATCGTGACCTTTTTCTCCATCAGCCAAAACAAAACAAACTGATTTAAATATGCTTCTTCAAAAATGTATCACAGTGATGCATGTTTTGACTACACATCTTATTCATTTCAATAAGAGTGACAAAAACAGTGTGATTAAATGGGTTAGTCTGGGATTTGATGTGAAATGTCAGGTTCACAGGACTGGGTTTGAAAAACAATGGATATCAGCAACGTATATTAAAGGGATAGTTCACCCAAAAATTTTTATTATTTCATCATTTACTTACCCTCAAGTAGTTCCAAACCTTTATGAATTTATTTGTTCTGCTGAACACAAAGGAAGATATTTGGAAGAATGTCAGTAACCAAACAGATCTGGCCCCCCACTTCTACCATAGTATTTATTTTTCCTACTATAGTATTCAGTGGGGGACAAGATCTGTATCTTAAAGGCACATACCTAAATTGCTGCTAAAATGCTACTTTTACCACAAGATGGCAATATGGTCTCTTTTTCCCTCATGCAGGGCATTTGATAATTTTCTTTCAAATATCAATTTTATTTTTTTAATTCAAATTTATTAATACATTTACATCCCTGCATCCTTTGTATAATAAAATTACATAACAAAATTATAAAACTTAAATGTGCAAAATTAGCAACACAAATGAAAACATGCACATTTGTAACAAAAACAACAATAAAAATAATAATAAAATATTTATTCACTAAATTTGACAGAAAAAAAAAGTTTGGGTCATTGGATCTTATCACATCACTATGTTGGATATTTGTAAGAATAAAATAAGAAAATAAAGATCCTAAAATAGTGCTTATTAATACAAACTAGAGACCTAAAAATTCCTGAAGGAATTATATGGAAACTAAGTACCTTTGATATTTTTGCTTTACCCACAACAAATTAATTATTAACAATTAAATAAGGACAATCTATGTTGAACAAAATCAATGGTTTAATGTCAGGTTCCCTTGTGACAACTTACCCCATATATGTCCGGTTTCACAGAGAAAGGCTTAACCTAGTCCCATAATAAAATGCATGTTTGAGCTGTTTTAACTGAAAGCTACTTGCACTGACATATCTTAAAATATGTCAGTACCATTGTTTTGTATCAAGATGAACACCAACAATGTTTTTTGTTTTTTTTTAAAGGCATGTTTATAAATGCTACTTAAATGTCTTAGTTTGAATAAGACCTACTCTTGGCTTAATCTAAATCCTGTCTGTGAAACCAGGCCATAGTGTTATAATATGCTCCACTTTTATGTCACTTAGCTGAACTGTGTCTTAATGCAATAATAAGGAAATGCTCAATAGCTTTTTTTTTTTCTTTTTTTTTTTTGCTAGCCAATACTTTAAGGTTTGTCTCTATACAGAGTATAAGCATACCCCTGAGAAATATTTACTGTAGACGTGTGACAACTAGCCTCTGTCTCTTGTAGGCCACTTGTACTGTTCATTGCTTCAGGTCCCAGAGCTGCAGTTGCTTTCTGGGGAGCCCTCTGGAGGTCACCCGTGGTTCTGGGCCCTAGCCGAGAATCAGTCCCACCTTTCCCCCATCCACTTTCACAAATTATTGGAATATTTTTAAAGAGGAGATGAAAATTATATTCACATAGAGACCTTAATCTCATGAATACAGCAGTGAAAGGATGGTGTAAAAATATTATTCTATTTTAAAGCGATGAGATGCTTTCAAAATCAAATTTTAATCTTGCTCTTATATTTAATCATGTGTGGCTAAATGAAATTGCAAACTGATAGGGAAAGTAATTAAAGTTGTCCTTTGATACATATCATTTTATTCAGATTTCATTAAACACCAATGCCTAACCTTAAGTGACCTCCACAGTACAAACCAATCCTCATAAAGGATCTTAAAGATTAGCACATGTCAGGGTTGTTTGAGATTTTAAGTTGAAAATGTCTTTAAATGGAAATCCAACTGCTGAATTTAAATTTTGATATTAAACTGAATGCAGAATTGCTATTCTAATTTGAAATTAAGTAATATTACAATAGGTGAAATTCTAATAAATGTATATAAAGTAATTGTTTTAATTGTTTTTTTTTTGTGTAAGAATTAGTTCATACAACATATGAGGAGTGTTCCCAGAAACTTTTAGAAATCTTTATAATCAGTGTTTAAAATGCCACCAATACTAATTTTAATTTAGCTTAATCTTTATTGTTGTCACAGATCCACCATATCCACACTACATCTCCCATCATCCTCCCTGGCTTTCACCTGCACACACTTCCCCATCACTTTTCCAGAGCACTAATCATGCACACCTGCACCTCATCAGGACACTCATCAAGCTGGCTTTAGAAGCACACACCTCACATCACTCCAATGTCCGGTCTCGTTCTAATGAAGAGGATTTCTCCAGCGTGTTCTCCATTCCAGTGTCTGTTCCCTCCCAAGTCATCTTGTGAATCTTACTTACCTGATGTACTGAGGTGTGTGCTATCTTCTGTCCTCCATCCTTCTCATCCAAGATCTCCTGGTCCTGCAAGTACAAGACTGACATTAATATCTTCATCCACTCTCCTAAAGTATCATTGCACAATTTCCTGCTGTTGTCAAACATCCTTAACCGTCATCTGTGTTCCGAGTATACTTCCGTAACATGACATGTAGTTGCAAAGTTACTTAGTCAACAATGTTCAGAAGGGACCATCAAAATAAAGTGTTACCAACTTTTATTCTACGGTGAAAGACCATAGACTTTACAATAGCAATAGCTCTACAATAGCAATAGTTGTCATGCGCCATTTTCTCTCTGTCATGTTTTTCTTTTCTAATGTAAGTCTGTGGAGGATGTGCGTTTGCATAGTGTAAAATGCAGGATTTATGTAAAATATTCAAAAATAAAACATTGTTGTATGGTCACTCAGGGAACCCAGAGAGTATTCAAGTGGTATTTGTTTTTCTATATCTTTAAATGCATCTTAAGAACATCATTAAGTCAAGGAAAAAGGAACACGGAGACAAGGTCGAAAACAAGGCTGTTACGGATTAAGGTAACACCTGTTACCTAAACGGAAGCTGTTTGCCTTTTAGGTGGCGTCCTAGGTTCTGTTGTGTCTGTGTTCGTCTTTGTGTTTTGCAGGGTGGAGTCAAGCGGCAGGTGTAACAGGTTGCCTATAATGAGTGGACGGATAAAAGGATCTGTCTTTCCAGAGGGCGTGGGATCTGTGTTTGGGTTCCTGTTTTCTCTCTCTCTCTCTCTCTCTCTCTCTCTCTCTCTCTCTCTCTCACCAGTCTTTTGTGTTATTGTTATTTTGTTTGTTAGTTATGTATTCCTCCTTTAAATAAATATATTTTTGAGTTGAGCGTGGCCTCCCTGTTTTGTTACGCTGCCATGAGCCACGTAGTATGTAACATGTGGGTGCTGGAGAGAGATCAAGCCCAAATGAAAACAGGAACCCAAACACAGATCCCACGCCCTCCTTTTGACGCAGTCAAAACAGGCGCTGTATTCAACAGTAACTTGGCATTTTCAAATGCATCTTGACAATTAGAGGACCATTCAAACTTTACTTTGGCCTTCAGAAGATTGGTCAACAGGGCCACAACGGTTGAAAAATTAGAGCAAAAGTTGCGGTAATAACCTACCATGCCCAAAAACCGCATTAGTTTTTTTTTGTGGTGGGAGGCGGGAACTTATCAATGGCTTCAACCTTAGCACGCACTGGGCGCACTTGACCCTGCCCAATTACTTTCCCCAAATAAATTACAGTGCCTCTGGCAAATTCACACTTGGCCAGATTCACTGTAAGATTGGCATTCAATAACCGTGAAAGCAGAGCACGTAACCGGCATAAATTATCCTTCCAAGTGTCACTGTAAACGATTACATCATCGAGATAGACCGCGCATCCCTCCAGTCAAGCTACCACCTGATTCATCAAGCGCTGGAAGGTGGCAGGAGCGTTTCGTAATCCGAAACTCATGACTGTATAAGAATATAATCCTGATGGAGTAATGAATGCTGACATCTCATGTGCACAGGGACGTTAACGGAACTTGATAGTATCCCTTAAGAAGTATCCCTTTTTTTTTTGGTAACAAATTTAGCAGAACCGACACAGTCTATGCAATCCTCTATACGAGGTAAAGGGAAACAGTCTGGTTAGACTATTCAGTTTTCTGTAATCAGTACAAAAGCGTAGTGTGTTATCAGGTTTTTTGACCAATAAACAAGGAGAGGACCAACTAGAACAAGACGGTTAAGCCAGACCGTTATCTAACAAATACTTCACTCCTTGTTCCAAAAGACGCTGTTTTTCAGGAGACACTCGATAAAATGACTGACGAATAGGTGGGGAATCTCTCACATCTATATCATGGTGTATTAAGTCAGTACGAGATGGAACATCAGAAAGTGACAAATTCACGCAAAAGTATCGTCAACTCTGCTCTTTGATCACACGTTAAATAACCAAACAAGGTCTCCAAATTCTCAAGTGCCTCGGAATTACATAGCCTTGGCTCAATTACACGACTCTCGGATACCTCTTCATCAACAACAGCGGCTCCCATAGACGAAAGCAAAAATGAATTGTCAGTTACACTCAACGCTGCAGCTTTCACTTTGGTATCAGAAACAGTTTCTGGCACCGAAGTACGATGGTAATACGGCTTGAGCAAATTTATGTGACACAGTTGGGTTGCTTTCTTATGATTAGGAGTAGAAATTACATAATTTAAATCAGATACTTTCCGCACAACGACATAAGGACCACTATACTTGGCTAGAAAAGGAGAAGCCAGAACAGAAAGTAAAGCCAACACCTGATCACCAGGACTAAATTCTCTACTTACTGCCTTGCCATCAAACCAGGTTTTCATCTTGTTCTGAGTTTTAGTAAAATTTTCACGGGCTAGTTTACAAGCCAGCAAAAGTCGACAACGAAATCCATTAACATCGTCAAGCAAATTCTTAGGCGATATGGGTTTCGTTGGTTAATCAAACAACGTTGCTAAAGGCCCCCTCACCGAATGCCCGAAAACCAACTCATTAGAACTAAAGCCCAAACTTTCCTTCGTTACCTCCCTGGCTGCCAGCATCAGCCAAGGGAGACCTTCCTCCCAATCCTTATTAAGTTCGATACAATAAGCACGCAACAACTGTTTAGGGTCTGATGGAAACGTTCGAGGCTCCTTGACTCTGCGGATGTCGTGCAGTACTTTTATGAGGTTTAATACGCAACTGTTGCAAAATTTCTGCAAACATGCGAGACGAAAAATTAGTCCCTCTATCAGTCTGAATTATCTTTGGGATGCCAAAGATCGAAATCAACTGTGTCAAAGCTTTTACAATAAACTTTGTATGAATAGATCTCAACGGATATGCAGCTGGATAACGCGTAGCTTGACGTCACCGTTAACAAATATTTTGAGCCAGATTTAGATGGATTCAACGGCCCCACACAATCAATAATGATATGCTCAAAGGGGTTACTTACCACAGGAATGGGACATAGAGGAGCAGGTGGAATACTCTGGTTTGGTTTACCTGTTACTTGACAAACATGACAGGCCTTAATAAACTTGATGATATCTTTCTTGAGACGCGGCCAGAAAAAGTGACGCAGCACTCTATCATACGTCTTTCTTACTCCAAAATGTCCTGAAATATCACCATGAGCCGTCTGTAATACCACATCACGTAAACTAGAGGGTATTACAATTTGAAACAACGATTCACCCACCCCTTTATCATTACACGAGGTCCATTTACAAACCAACATCCCATCCTGTATAAAGTAAACATTAGCAATACTTTGCATTTCTTCAGCACTCTTCGCATCAGCAAATAAATGCGCTAAAGTAGAATCATGTTGCTGAGCTGAAATTAAATCATTAGCAGAAATAGACAGAGGAAGAACAGGTAAATCCACCCGTACAGATGAAGAATTTTCGTGTGAATCAGAGTTTTCCAAGGTGAGAGCTTTTTCCCTTGTCACAGCACACGCTGGAAACACACTAGGAAAATCTCAAGCACTTTCATCATCTTTAACTTGGAGAGAAGGGATCATCTTGACAACAGGAGGTGGCAGGACACCATGCCACACATTTTTTTACATCCGGTTGATCATTTGTTAAACTTTCCGAATCAACGTTAGGATTCTACCCTCAGAAATTAATCTAAGCCGTTCCCTTTCTTGCTCCAATTTCAACTCCTCCAACCTATGTCGAGCTTTAAACTTTTCAAATTCTCGTTCACATTCACGCTCTCGCTCCCTACTCTTTTCCCTTTTCCATTCCAGTTGACGATCTAATACGCATTCCTTACTTTTAAATTCTAACAATTCTTTTTGTTGCTCGAATGTTAAAATGTAATCTTGCGCATCACTCTTCAGTTTGGCTAAATGCGGAGTCGAAGCACCCTTTGGGGATAAATTGTTCACATCCGATTGCTTATCTAAAGTTAAGACTAACCTTTCCACTAATTTCTCTTTAACAGCTTTACGAATTTGTTGTAGGTTAGCAGTTTTAGGCAAAGCCAATTCAATATTAAAATGCTCACTAGCTTTACGCAATTGATCTTTTGTGAGACCTTCAAGTTTTTCCTCCGTAGGCGCTGCAAAAAACTCTCCAACTTACCCATTATAAAATATTTTCGATTTCAACAAAAAGAGTTAGAAGTTAATTAAAACGATCAAATCACCCTATTTTCTTATTTTTTCTCTTTGGTTCATGGGATAGTGGCAGAGGTTGCAAAGTACAAGATAAAGTGTTTTTTTTTTCATTATTATTATTATTATTATTATTATAAAAAGAGTAGGCTTACATAGATTTCAAAAGTTACCCTGTAAAATTAACTAAACTCAAACCCTAACCTCTTCAATGTGCCCACATGCAGCTCAACTGCCACCACAAGCAGTCTACCCGCATCCGACACATCCAACACAAAAAACTAAAATAAAAAATTAAAATAAAAAACAGCGTTAATCGCTCTATACCTAACACGGGGCTACCTTGCTCTTACAAAGTAAACCTACTATTCACATTTCAATTAATCAAGCACAAGCAACACAATGCCAACTTACCCCAGACCAAATATTCAATAATAATAAATTTACTTACTTGATCTCTCATCTCCAACACCA
>RJVU01029436.1:6865419-6897927 GCA_003731715.1 Anabarilius grahami
TCTGAAAGGGAAACTCAAAATTTAACTGACTACACCACCCTGTCAACCAGGGAAAGATAATAATGAATTGATCACCTACAAAGGGGCACACAGAAACGTGGTTTCAAAGACAGAGGCCTGAGACGTGGATAACAAAATACAAAAGCTTTATTCAACAACAATCAAGCACTAATCTTAAGACATTCCTGCAGGCTGTGCATATTTTATACAAACAAGGAAGACAGAAAAACAACAAAAGAGAAACCGAGGCTTGCCTATGGCAGGTAAGCTAGTTTAATGAGCACAAGGCTACTATATCGCAAAAGATCTTACCACCAGGTGCACAGGTCTCACTACACCCACGCACACGCACGCACACACACACACACACACACACACACACACACAATAAAATCAAGCGTGAACACACTGCACTCCGTGACAAAGTCCCACCACCGCACATGAGGGCCAGCCAGCGACCTGCATGAAGCCTCGGTTCCTACAACAAGAGACAAAGTTAACCAAAATAACCTCAAAAGAAATAATGATAATTGTACAAATGCTTAACACTTCAATGAAAAATAAAACATAGCAAAAAGTAGAACCTTAGGCATGAGACCAGAAAATCAAGACACCTGCTATGAGGTTAAGAAATGTCTCAACTGGAGGTGGATGTTCACTCCAATTTCAGATAAATATACAAATATAGTAAACAAGAAATAAAAAAAACAAACAAATTAAACAGTGAAGTCAAACAGAGTGTGGCAGGATGAGTCACGTCATCTTATTGGTTGGTTGTAGTATAGTTGGTAGACCAATTAGGTGATAGTAGCTGTACTGTTTAGGGACCCTTATTTTGACGGGTAGGTATGTTTGTGACTTGGGGTGCTTCTCTCTCTCCCTGGCATTTCCGTTTCCGGATTCCCATTCAGTTTAATTTAGAGCGGGGCTGGAGGCATTTGGCGTTGCGGCAAGTTGTGGCGGAGTTCACTAGCAGTAATGGCAGCGAGGGCAGGTGTGTGTGTGAATGCTGGTCGCTAGACCGAGCTGCGGCACCGGTAGTGAGTAACCATACAGCTTTGCGTCCAGTGTTTAACATCAATCGGAAAGGAGAACAATAAGTCCGGTTCCTAGCTAGTGACTTCATGTGACGCAGCTGCTGTTTTGCTTACGGATACATTTTGGTTTCGATCGTGTCATTGACGGTCATTTGTGCTGTGTACTGCTCTGCTGCTTTGCGAGTCGCCGGGGCTGTTAAAGTGGACTTCGGATGTGCGTCCGCAAGGCTGCCTACCAGCTGAGCTTTTGGACTTAATTTCTTTTGTTAGTAATTTGTTCCTAGATTTGAGTTATTTTTTTTTGTGTTATTTTTCTGGTTATTTTTGTCCTGGTTTTGATTCATTTTGTCGTTCTATTATTGTATTTGTTTTTTTTTGTTTTTTTCATTGTTTCTTTTTATGTATTGTTTGTTGTAAAGGTTTTTTTATTATTTCATTATTCCTTGACTCATTGCTCTAGTGCCATTCAGGTGCTGGTTATTTGTCTGTTTTGTAGGCCTATGTGGTGTCCTCTGGAGGCCTGACTGTCAGAGCTGCTACATTAACTTTATTATTTTGGTGTTTGGCTTATTTGTATTAATTGTTATAATTTTTGTTGAATTTCTTTCTTAATGCTCTTTCTTCTTTTTCTCCAGGGCCAGTGAGGACACGTGTGGAACTGGGGAGGCTAGCTGCTTCATTCTGCAGTATTTCACAGTGTGTTGTGTGCTGATACAACTGGGTGTGCGTGGTGTTTGCTTTGGTGTGAATTGAGGTGGGTTTTGGATGACCTCCTGAGTTGCAGCCGGCCTGCCTGGTTCCCACTAATCCTGGCCCTGGAAACTATATTTCCGCCATTGTGGGTGTGTTTGTGAGAGAGAGTTTTAATCAATGTTTATGATTTTATAATAAAGTCTATTTTTGTATTGGTACTCACGTCTCTCTTAATTCTTTGCATTCAGTTGGTGAAACTTATCTGTGTGTCTTTCTTTTATTGGGAGTTATTTCCCTGGCCTCCCACCAGGGTGGATAAAATTTAAATGGTGATTAACATCTCTCTCCATTCGGTATTGTCACATTTTGGCGTATAGTCGGCAGGGTTTACCTGGTAAGGCAAGGATCTTTCTAAGTGAGACGTGGGTATAATTGTGTTTTGATATTGGTTGTGACTTTGTTTTTTTCTCCTCAGAGCAAAACAGCAGCTTGCGTTTTTGACCCTTTGGACAAGTTGCATTTCTCCATCAGTGGCCCTTTTCTATTTCTGGGGTGAGTGTAGTTATGACAAGTATGGAGGAAGAGATGCAGAAGTTAGTGGCACAGCAACTGTTAGTGGCACAGTTGCGAGCCGACAATGACCGGTTGCGTCGTGAGCAGGTGACAGGGCCCTCATTTATCAATGGTGCGTACGGACAGATTTGTGCGTAGTGAGTGCGTAAGAACAGTTTCACGCAAAGTGTGGGATTCACCAACTTGTACTTATACGTAGAAATGTGTGTAAATATAAGCACACCTCTGAGCATGCTTACGCAGATAATCTAGTGGTAGAATAGCGACACTACACACAAAAACATTTAAGAGTGTCACAGTATGCATTAAGCAATCCACATGTCCTGTGTTTCCTTTAATTATAAAACACTCAATTTATCAATTGTCTAGTTTTACACACAATGCGTAATTGGTGTCAAACCCTACACTGTAAAAAAAAATAATAATAATAATGGTGAAGTGAATACTACAGAAAAAAACAAACAAATGTAAGTTATTTAGTAGTAATCAATTTAAGCTTGTAGAAATTAAAGCGTAAATATCAACATTATAAAATTAAGTAAAACTACTCAACTTTTCTGATACTGGTGTTCCCATCATGCACTGGGCCTTGAATAATTAATGAGGTACATTTTTTACTGTTTTCCAGCTGTTTTTACACTGTTTTATCATTGTTTTTGTGGCTAGGTTTAGTAACTTGCCATTTTGTGACATTTGGAGTTCATTTTCTACTCAAAATGCCACAATCACACTCAAAAATGTTCCTTCGAATGTTACCATCATTGTGTGTTGTGTACCAACTAGTGAGGTATCTGTGTAGCCTTACTTCTAATATGTAGATATGGTATCTACACAATATCTATTGTATTACTTGTTTAGATGTTTCTAAATAAAGTATACACATTAATAGCATGGTTTCATTCAGTGTTATATTGTTTGTGTAAAATGTATTGCAAAATAATTTTCAACTAAAAAGAAGTTACTCAACTTTTTTCTGGTTAAGTTAAAATTACTTTTAATTTTACTTATCTTAGCTAAGTAGAGTAACTTAAATCCATATTTGAAATTTACATAGTCTATGTGTGCAAAAACTTGCAAAGAAAAATAAAGTAAACTTTATCTTTATTTTATTTTATCTTGCGTTATTGGAAAACTTTGCAAACAATGCGCTCCACAGAGAGCGCGTTTTCCAAGATCATGCTGATCTGCTTGGCAAGAGCTCTCTTTGCCATTATTGCGGTAAAGGAAAAAACACAATCACGTGATTTTTAAAGGGAAGTGTTGTCACCATATATGGTTCATTGGAGGCGTTTCCGAATGCTAATGACCATGAACGTGAACGAGCATGGTACTTACGCACATGTGGGATTTATCAACAATGATTGCTTACTCATGTGCGTAAGAACTGCGTGCTCACATTTGATAAATGCGGATTTTCTTGTACTTAGGCACATTCTAAATTTCTTTCGTTGGACAAAATATAGAACCTTTTCTAAGCACTTTTGATAAATGAGGGCCCAGGTGAGTTACCTGGTCCTAGTATTTCTCCTGCTGTTGCCTCTGCAGCAATGCCTGACCCTCCCCAGCCAGTCGAGATTGATACTGTTGTGCCAGACCGGTTTGTTTTTGTGCCCAGGGACAGACGCAGTCCAAAATTTAGTGGCAAATCCGGCACAGGTATTGATGAGTGGGTGGAGAAGGCTGAGGCAAGTATGCGGGCTCGTTATTTGTCCAAAGCCGATGAAGCATTTTTTCTTTTCGACCATTTGGAAGGTGAAGCACGTGAAGAAATTAGACACCATCCTAGTGGGGAACGGGGTGATCCGGATAAAATTATTGCGATTTTACGCGAGTTGTATGGTTGCTCTCAATCGTATGTAGCACTCGAAGAAGCCTTTTTCTCCAGGAGGCAGCAAGATGGGGAATCTCTGTTAGAGTTTTCCCTGGCCTTGATGACTCTCCTGGAGAGGGTTAAACAGCAATCACCCAATGCTATTCCTAATGCTGAAATTGTATTGCATGATCAGTTTGTCGAGTACGTTGCTGATAGTGCCCTCCGTCGGGAACTGAAGCAATTGGTTCGCCGCCACCCCGTCTCTACCCTTTTAGAAATACTTGGGGAAGCGATTAGGTGGGAACGGGAGGGAATACCAGGGGGCGCGAGGGGGAGTAGTCAGTAAGTTCCAATGGCTTATGGCATCCAGTACGGGGTGCAAGGGCATTCTCAGTCGGAGTTGAAGGAGTTGCGGGAGATGTTAAAATTACAGCAGCAACAGTTGGATCAACTCACTCAGAGTGTTGCCGGCATGCGGTTTCCTCAGAGTGTTCGTCGGCCCTCCCGTACCGAGGTTTTAATCTGTCGTCGGTGTCAAAAACCGGGCCATTTTGCCTGCGAATGCGATGAAGAACATGTTATTCCTCCTTCCTCCCTGGCTCGGCGTGAGTCACCTTCTACAATGAGGGCTCAACAGCCTTTTTCCCAGCCGACGGAAAACTAGGTCCCGCCGAACTGCAGAGTCACAGTTCGGTAGGGAAAGACCATGACTCGATGGTAGGTCCCTTAATGGCATTCTGTCCTCACCTCATGGTTTGTATGGGAGGGGTACAGGTGCCCTGTTTGATCGATACTGGCTCCATGGTGTCTACCATTACAGAAAATTGTTTTTTAGAACAGTTTTCACCATGGGGCCAGGTTTGTCTCCGGGCATGTCAGTGGTTGCAGATAATTCCAGGATGTGGCGTGCTGGTTGTTAGGGATCCTCCTGGTGGCACCGGTGCCCAAGTCCCTGGTATTTTGGGGATGAATGTGTTGAGGCGGTGCTATCAGGAGCTCTTTGGCCAGCATGGTACCACCCTTTTCGATGTACCTTCTGTATTAGGGGCCTCTAAGCCGGTGTTTCAAGCATTACAATACTGTCGTCAGGCAAGTACTGTCCCCACAGATAGCCGGATAGGCAAGGTGCGATTGCGGGGTCGCAGTGCGTGTCATGTTCCGGGCGGCACAATGGAAGTTGTGGCCGCTACTTGTTCTGGGCACTTTGCTGGGGAAACTGTACTTTTTGAACCACCAGAAACTGGGTTACCTGCAGGTCTTTTAGCATCACCTGCACTGACGCGAGTGACTCGAGGCACCGTCTATGTACCTGTTATTAATGTAGGTAAGACTGACGTAAAGCTTTTTCTGCACGCTGTTTTGGGCACTTTGAATAGTGTACTTATTGTGAGTTTGCCGAACTCACGACATCCCTTTGACAGACTTTGTCCCAGTTCGACAACGGTACCGACGGATACCTCCATCTGAGTGCAATGTGGTAAAAACACACATAAATCAGTTGCTGGAGGCAGACATTGTCAGAGAGAGCTGTAGTCCTTACGCCTCCCCATCATGTTGGTCAAAAAGAAAGATGGTATGTTGCGTATGTGTGTAGATTACCGCCAGCTGAACGCAAAAACTCTTTCCCTCTGCCGCATATTGAGGAAACCTTGGACTCACTGACGGGGGCCTAGTGGTTTTCCACTATGGACCTCGCCAGTGGGTACAACCAAGTTCCTATCACAGAGGGGGATAAACACAAGACCACCTTCTGCACACCTTTTGGTCTTTTTTAATGGAATCGAATGCCCTTCGGGCTCTGCAATGCCCCAAGCACCTTCCAGAGGTTGTTTGGGGATCAGCAGTATCAGTCCCTCCTTTTGTATTTGGACGACATAGTAGTGTTTTCCTCCTCTGTGACACAACCCCTAGAGTGGTTAGAAGTGGTTTTGAGTCGGTTGGAGCGAGGGGGGTTGAAGGCTAAATTAACTAAATGTACATTTTTCCAGCAAGAGGTAAGTTATCTGGGACATGTAATTTCGGCCAAAGGGGTGTCGACAGATCCCAGCAAGGTAGAGGCAGTGGCAGCGCCCAACGGGAGTGGCAGAACTTTGTTCATTCCTGGGGTTCGCCAGTTACTATAGGAGATTTGTAGAGGGGTTCGCCAAGTTGGTGGCCCCTCTGCACCGACTGGTAGCTGAGTTTACGGGTCGTAAGCCTAGGGCTCGAGCAGAGTCTAGTTTTGGGGCAGCGTGGACAGAGCAGTGTCTGGGGAGTTGAAGAGTAGGCTCACCTCTGCCCCTATATTGGCTTATGCAGACTTCTTCCTTCCCTATATCCTGGAGGTAGATGCTAGCCATGGCCAGCTTCCGAACTTGGCTGTGGACATGCAGTCCCTACAGAGGGAGGATCCTGTTATAGGTGAGGAGTTGAGGTTTTGGCGGCGTGGGGTACCTCCTAGTACAGAGGAACATCGGCAGCTGCCCAGGGCTGTGGTAAATTTGCTACGGCAATGGAGCCGTTTGTGTGAGCAGGATGGGGTGTAACTTCACCGTGTATTCCGCTCTGACAGGGGAGAAGAGTTACTTCAGGTGGTCTTACCATCAGTATTACATCGCGAAGTGCTGACACTGAGTTGGTACAGCAGCGCTGCTACTGGCCGGGCCTGACAGCAGATGTGGAGCAGTGGTGCAGAGAGTGTGAATGGTGCCAGGCCGCCAAAGACACCCAACTCCATCCTAGCAGTTTCATGGGCCATCTTTTAGCCTCTAGGCCAAATGAAATATTGGCCATAGTCTTTACTGTTTTGGAACCAACTCGTTCGGGGCTGGAAAACGTGTTGGTTATGACGAACGTCTTTACCAAGTACACCATGGCTGTGCCTACACGAGATCAACGGGTGGAAACAGTTGCCCAAGTTCTGGTGGTAGAATGGTTTTACAAGTTCGGTGTCCCCAGTCGGATCCATTTTGACCAGGGCCATAATTATGAGTCCTCCCTACTACAGCAACTTTGTGCGCTGTATAAGGTGGAAAAATCTCGCACCACCCCTTATCACCCGGCGAGGAATGGGCAGTGCAAGCGCTTTAATAGGACATTGCACAACCTTTTGTGTGCCCTGCCTGTGTCCAGGAAAATGGACTGGGCCTCATGTCTCCCACAAGTGCTGTTCTGCTACAATTCCACCCCTCATCAGGCGACTGGTGAAACCCCATATTTTTTCATGTTTGGGCAAGAGCCAAGACTCCCGGTAGATTTTCTTTTGGGTAGAGTCCAGGATGTTGGGGTTGGTAGTGTGCATGAGTGGGTGAGGGAACATCAGGCTAGGCTTCAGGTGGCTTTTGAGGGGGCACGGGGACAACTGGAAGCTGCTGCTGGTCGGCGTAAGATAAATCATGATGCCCATGTCCGTGATGCACCACTGGGGGAGGGCCAACTAGTTTATTTGCGTGAATATGGCATTTTTTTGTTTGTTTTCTGGTTATTTTTGTCCTGGTTTTGATTCATTTTGTCGTTCTATTATTGTATTTGTTTTTGTTTTTTTTCGTCGTTTTTTTGTTTTGTTTCATTATTCCTTGACTCATTGTTCTAGTGCCATTCAGGTGCTGGTTATTTGTCTGTTTTGTAGGCCTATGTGGTGTCATTTGGAGGCCTGAGTTTCAGAGCGCTACAGTAACTTTATCATTTTGGTGTTTGGCTTATTTTTATTGAATTTCTTTCTTAACTCTCTGAGGTCTGAAAACGCACATACGCGTTTTGCAGGGTTTTTTTCACATTGCAGTAAAACAGACTTAAAATACTCCGTCATTTTTTGTCATAGAGACATAAGTAATATATCAATTGAAACTATAGAATGTCTTCTTTTATTTGTATACACTCAGAGTAAAAACAAAATGTTGTGCTTTTTGTAAAATAAAGAAAACTAACATGATGCGTGATCTCTCGTCTCCCTCTGAACGAACTCCAATCTGAT
This sequence comes from Anabarilius grahami, assembly GCA_003731715.1. NCBI lineage: Eukaryota > Metazoa > Chordata > Actinopteri > Cypriniformes > Xenocyprididae > Anabarilius > Anabarilius grahami. Next base: position 6,873,488 of record RJVU01029436.1, read on the forward strand.
AGTTCTCAGAAAATGAACTGTAACTTANTTGTAGCCTAGTTTGTGCTGAATACAGTGTAATGACACTTGTGTCATTTATATGTTTATGAACAACTGAAAAAAGCACAAATGTCAGGGCATGTCAAAACTTCTCCAGGCCCCAAATCAGCCTCAGACTCCAGAGGGTTAATGCTCTTTCTTCTTTTTCTCCAGGGCCAGTGAGGACGCGTGTGGAACTGGGGAGGCTAGCTGCTTCATTCTGCGGTGTTTCACAGTGTGCTGATACACCTTCCCTTTGGTGGGTGTGCGTGGTGTTTGCTTTGGTGTGAATTGAGGTGGGTTTTGGTGACCTCCTGAGTTGCAGCCGGCCTGCCTGGTTCCCACTAATCCTGGCCCTGGAAACTATATTTCCGCCATTGTGGGTGTGTTTGTGAGAGAGAGTTTTAATCAATGTTTGTGATTTTTATAATAAAGTCTATTTTTGTTTTGGTACTCACATCTCTTACGTCTCTCTTATTTCTTTGCCTTCAGTTGGTGAAACTTATCTCTGTGTCTTTCTTTTATTGGGGTTATTTCCCTGGCCTCCCACCAGGGTGGCGTAGTTGGATAAAATTTAAATGGTGATTAACATCTCTCTCCATTCGGTATTGTCACAAGAGCAAAAGAAATATAAAAAGAAAATTGACACTAGACAAAGTTAAACCATATGAAACAAAAATACAAAAACACCAAACAAAGCAAATACAAATTAACAGCACAAATGAACAAATAAAAGCAATATAGACACGAATAACTAAAGAATGAACTTAAACAACAAAATACACAAAAAGCAATTGCAAAACAAACCAATTACAAATCTAAAGTATGGAAAAATAAAACAAAACAAACAAACACACAAAAGAGCTGGTCTAACAGAAAAGACCAGTAAACAGCGCAAACTCACGCCAAGGGTCAGGTTTAAATCACAGAAACGAACTTAAACAAAGCAGCAGCATCGAAGAATGTTGCCCGGCAGGCTGCACTGAATGCAATGGGTACTAAAATCAACTGTTGCTCCTAAAAAGAATTAAACTTTAAATTATTTACCACATAAAAATACTGTAAACCTCAATAGCGGTAGTTACACATACCTCCATGTCGTCGCTATAGTCACGAGTCCGGCCACACGCACAAACGGACATCAAACCCACGAAAAGGCACAGGATTACAGCAGGAGCATGTTGAGTAAGAGGGCAACCACCAACCAACTACTATGAACGATTGTTCGTCGGAAAACTACAATCCAAATAAAACTAGTTACCTCAGACACACATGTCTATGCTCACTAGTTAGCAGACACATACCTGTGAGACGGGAAGAGCCAAAATCGGAATGGGCGGGCCTCGGGCAGCGGTGATCAAACACACAACGGTGCTTTAAAGGGGCTCTATGTAGGAATGACACCCAGTGGTCTAAATAGGTACTGCAGTCCAAATTCAAAATATTGTTTGCCCCGCCCCCTTGTTCAAAGTCGAGGGAGGCCAGCTTGAAGACATGCAACAAGAGGGAGCGCAATTGACAATGAAAGCTGAGGAGACTTAAGGGGGTCGCACACCGAACGTGAAGCTCAGCACCGCACAGCGCCGCGCCATGTCTTTAAAATCCGAACGAATTGTTTTCTGTGAGTGTACGCACACCGGCGGCAACATTCGGCGCCTGTCCGCGACGCCCAGCTACGACTCAGGAAGTTGTTCAAAATCCTGCCGCGCCACAGAGCGCCATTTCAAGGTTTTATATTAAATTTATTTTATATTTCTCTCAAATCGTCAATGTACATCCTGACTTCACCCTATGCTACAAGATACAATAGTTTTACATTCTTAGTTCAACAGCTTGAATAAAGTCTAAACATATTTGGGAAAAATGTGTAATAAACGTAGCCTTTTCTAATCTTTTATTTTGCTCTGTTGTGCCATTTTTCTATACACTAACCTCAGTACGAAATAATAAAGCACAGGCAAATGTAACGTTTGCCTGTCGTGGTTACATTCACTGTCGTGTGCTGCCACCTACTGAATTTACCAGGTCATACACATTTCAGGTCATTTCAATAGCGTGGTAGCGGACCAGAATGGATGAAAAAAATGGGAAGTGTAGTCCAGGAACTGATGGTGATCATGACAAGTTTAAGGTAATATTTCTATAAAAGGGTATAACAGTCACTCGGACATATGGTCTAGTTGAACCCAGGGACTTCAACTTTTAATAAATATTTATTATAGATTGATGTTCTCTTATTTATAATGAATGAACTAATACAATTTCCATGTTTACAAATTGTGAGTAACATTTTATCATATAAAATGCATTGCATAGAAGTAACCCACTGTAACTTCTTATCAAAACATGCAATGAATGTGAACAAGGGAGAAAATTAAGTTTGAAATTTGTCAATGCACAGAAGCAAGAAACGTCAAACATTTTTCATGCATGTTATTAGAAGTACATCATTGACAAAACATCATCCAGCATCATCCACTTGTTGTTCTGATAGTCAATGTCAGATTCCAGTTATTTGCAAAGTGTAAACAACCTTATACAAATAGACTGTGACATTCTGTGTTTAATTAAAATAACTCCTTTGCATTTAGAACATTAATGAAACGTCTTTACATGAACACAACACAGCTTTCGAAAGCCATCCTTTAAATCTGCAGAAAGAAACAGGGAAGCTTTTATACAAACATGCATAACCAGCATAATTGGACTTTAAGCAATTTGCAGCATTCAGGGTGATTAAAGGCACAAGCCAATTTGCTTTTAGAGCATATTGATCTCTTGAAACAAGATTAATATCAAACCAAATGTCTCCTGGATTGTGATAAACTCCTTGCCAATTCTTTTTCCACAAGACAAGCAAAATCTGTACGATGATCATTTTACTGCCATTTATTGGCATCTGAATCTAAATGCTTTCAGCAGGATGTGCCTTCAGGACTGTCTATTGATTTCAAATGTAAATTACCCATTGAATATTTAAGGGATGCATGCAACTTTTCTTGTTGTAATCAAGCTTGCATATAAATGTTGGTGTGTGTCAAAAAAACAATTATTCTCTAGATTCAATAAAGAAAATCTGCATTGTAACTTCTGGCACTCTAATTGAAAAATAATAATAACTTTGATAATAATAAGAAATATTTCTTGAGCAACAAATCAACATATTACAATGGTTTCTGAAGGATCTGCTTACAATTCAGATTTGCCATCACAGGGAAAATTTAAATGTAAAACATAAATTAGAAAATATATTTGATCAAATAATGCTTTGATGAACATAATAATAATAATAATAATAATATTTCGCCAGAGACACCCAAGGTCATCACAATTCTAATAAGAGCCACTGAAATGTTGCTGAATTGTAAATGTAATTTTAACTATGCTCAGGGCCGTAATGATTCCCAGCTCGGATTTTTAACCCATGTATGCAGGGATACTGAATCTCATAAAAAGGTACTGTAGCTTATGCACAGAGTCATGTCCAAGAATTCTCTGGAGATATCTCTCTATCTCTAGTTAAATGTAAAAACCAGTCAAGTGGCATGTGTACAGGAGAATTCAAAAACTGTATCAGCATGATCGGCTCATGAGAATCTCTGAGGGAAGCCTGTCACGATTCCTGTCACTTCCTGGACTCCAATTCCCATAATCCTCCCTGCCAGTCACCTGCACACACTCCACACTAATCACCACACCCAGCTGCAGCACATTAACTGGACTATTTAAGACTCACACACACACCACCTCATTGCGAAGTCTTGTTTCACCTTGTGTACATTACTGAGCATTATTATCCTGTTATCCTGTCTGTTACCGATCCTGTCTGTTACCCGTTTACGATTCTCTGCTGCATACCTTTGGACTGTTTATTGTTACCTGACCTTGTGAGTGATATCTACTGCCTGTATCCTGACCACGATTCTGCCTGTCCCTTGCTGTTCCTGTCTGCTCCTGTTTGACCCTGCCTGTACGACCACGCTCACTTTTAATAAAAGCTTGCAATTGGATCCCTGCCTGAGTCCCGTTCCGTTACAAAGCCATTTTCACTTCATCTGCATTAATCCAGATATATCTGAAAATGCATATTCAGATGCCTTCTGTCTGCACTGATGCGATGTTTTTGTCTTGTGAAAATGTAGCTTTTTGAAGACGCTCTACCAAGCGGATAAATGTAAAAATGCTATTTTCACAATGTAGTGTGGACTGTGAAAATGTAAGTATTCAAAAAACGATGATGCATGTTTAGTCGTGTCACGCATATTGTAACCTATTCATTTCCATAGTGTTGATAAAAATAAATGTTCTTTGTACAAACTTCATATTACACTTCTGCAAAGACAACAGAAAACTGCTTTCAAGTTCTTGAAATTTGTTTCAGTTCTTGGTCCGATCTCGTTTATGAAAAGTCGTTGTGTTTCTCCTGCTTGTTTTGTGCTGTTTTGGATTAAAACCTATTTTGTATTATTCTCCTGCATCATGCGCTTTGTACACAGGGCAGATGTTGAGATTTTCCGAAGAATAACAACTGTGTGTGACAGTAGTGTGCAGCCTTTTTTCTTTCCTTTTTTTTACAATAACAAACCAAACAAACAGGTGTCCGAATCATGGCTAATGCACAGTTTGACATCTGTCCATGCAAACAAGCACTGCTGTACTTGTGCTATAAATATCCAGTTGTGCAGTGAATAAATTCTTGTCCTAGATATGTGACAGTAACCTACATCAGGATACGGAAATGTGTACCATTGTTAGAAAGCAAAATAAAACATGTTTAAGGTTAAAGAGATGCTGCAGCCAAAGAGCAAATGAATGCATACATTAACAAAGGAATAGCACTGTGTCAGTCAGGGTCTGAGTAATTTTTGTGGTATTTGACTTCACACTGTGCCAGACAATGTTATAGAACTGACTGACAAGGCATTTCATCATTCTGAAATATAGTGTAAATCAAGCAAATTAGGTTTTCGTAAAAACTCATCTCTTGGCAAAGACGCAATATGCCTCTGGGATCTTAACTCACAGTTAAGTCATTAGATTGTTGTCAAATGCAGTTGACAGTTGACGACTGACTGCTATCCCTAAAGGTAATGCAAGATTTTAAATAGACTATTTTAAAAGTATTTTATCAAGACTGATGCCTTATAGCTTAGGATTATGACAAATTTGAATATTACATATACTTTGTTTTGTTAAAGGGATAGTTCATGCAAAACTGAAAATTGTCATAATTTACTCAACCCTCATATGTTGTTAAAGGTGAAATAGGCCGTTCTCTACAGAGATATTTTGTTGTTGTTGTTGTTATACTGGTTGAAAGTCTCATCATATTCTGATAGCAATCACTATGTTAAACAGTCTAAATGTATTTTTATAAATGTATCTATTATACATTTTCTGTGGAAGGTGTAGGACCATAAAATGTTCATCCAATCATTATATTCAGTTTGAATTAAATAATACAATGTCCTACCTGCCTGTCAACGTATGTATTTACATACCCTCTCACAGCCTGTTCATGCAGACATCATACATTTAATGCTATGCAGAGTTTATGTAGACAGATGGAACAGCACAAAAAAATACCAGCCTCCTTTTACAGTTCCTACCGAATAAAAAACAATGAGCTTATGCAGTTGGCAAAATTTCTTTTTCTAACTCCTCCTAAACCACTTGACTGATTCACATGAAATTTGGCATGTATCATCTATAGACACTTATGACAAAAAATTATCAAAATAATTTTAATTTAACGGCAAAACCTGGGTCGCTGTAGTGAAACACTTGTTTCCCTTTGAGAACCGTTTAAGGAATTATATCAAAGAATTTATATGCAACGCCCTTCAGTAATTCCCATATAAGGAAAATAATGCCTTAAGTCTCATTCTCAAGGGAAAAACTTGAGGAGCTTTACGCAACCGTGCCGTGAAGTAGTTGCTTACAGTCTCGATGACAGGCAAATATTCCAATTCAGTAGAAAAATTGCTCTTTATAACGTAAGGATCACGTCTAACATATGTTGTTATTTTCAGTTTATACCTCTCTTGTAATAGTGTCAGTACATTAAGGACTTTCCTCCATCTCATCCATTCTGCTTTTTTTCCCTCCATCTCATCCATTCTGCATCCATTTTGCCCTCCATCTGAATTATGTGATTGCAAACAAGTCACATGAATGTTAAGTCACATGAAACACAAGAACCAAACTCAATGTTATTGAAAATTGGTTGTTCTGATATTTAGAGTAATGCTGGGACTTGAGCTGCAAAAAACATTCACTGATGCTCCAGAAGGAAACATGGTGCATTAACCCTCTGGAGTCTGAGGCTGATTTGGGGCCTGGAGAAGTTTTGACATGCCCTGACATTTGTGCTTTTTTCAGTGGTTCATAAACACATTAATGACACAAGTGTCATTGCACTGTATTCAGCACAAACTAGGCTACCATAATATGTGAGGAACATGTATGTGCATGTTTGTGTTTTTGAAGGAATAACGTTAATGCATGGTTATTGAAAAAACAAAACACTTAAGTCACTGAAATAAGGCCCAAAAAATGATATTATATATGTGTTCACAAGACTTCTGGGTATTGGAGGTTGTAGACTAGAGTTTTTGCTTCAAAATTATGTAAAAAATTATGCTCCCTGAATCATCATGAATGATGGGTGATTTACACCTGAGACAAAAGAATCGCATAATGAGATGTAATGACCTGCATATTAATGAGGCCTTTCAGTCAGGTAGGCTGTGAAAAAACCCTCTGTGATCATGTCTCAAGCTCATCATGGTGTATATCAAACATACAGAAAAAACAGCAATACTGTGAAATATTATTACAATTTAAAATAATGGTATTCTATTATATACTTTAAAAGATAATGTATTTCTGTGATGCAAAGTGTCTGAACAATTATGTTACCTCTATGGCATTTCATATAGGCTTTTAGCTTAAAAGCATGCACATTTGGAGAAATATTGATGGATTCTCATATGTTTGTCAATTTTCTATACAGAGGAGTAATATTTATTCAATATTTATTGTCATCACTATGAGCGCTGGATACTGTGTTTTCAGTTCATACTTGCAGCCGGAGGGCGCTCTGTGCACCTTTAGTCCACAAATATCTCCTAAAGAAGAAGAGGCAATGTGACAATCCAGGAACTAACAGGCTTCCAGAGATCGCTAACTATGGCTATTCAAAACACTTTTGAAGACAATAAATACACATATTGTATTGTTATATATTATGTTGACAACTCATCAATTAAATATTTTCGATCTTATATTCTGCATAATTTGGTGTTTTTAAATAAACAACACTGACAAAAACTATACTATAAAACTTTATATGTTTTAGGGCTGGACAATATGACGATATAACATTGATATAAGTGATTACGCGGATTTAAACCTACATATTGTAGTTATATAAAATATTCACAGGCAGATTTGCTTTATGTATTTCCCCGGCGTCAAATCAGGCACATATAAATGTCAGGAAACACGACTCCTGGCTACATGTTAGTATCCATGGATTAGGTTTATTTGACAAAAAGTTGTAAGAAACACTTTCGAGTCCAACCTTTAGCGTAATTCGTTTGTTTTACTCGTGTTTTCGCAGTTTCCCCTATTAAATCCAGTCACGCAGCAGATTCTTTTGCCACTCAGTCCAGCTGAGGGAACGCATTTTCCGCGGGAAAGTGACGTCGATGCATACCCTCGTATTGCAGGCTATGACGCAAATCTTCGTTGACAGAAATGTTTAAGTTTAATATTTACTATACACATTTTTACAGCATTGGAAAACGTTAAGAATGTTTGTGTCATGTTTGTCCTCCTACAGAAACCATATGAAAACAAAAAATATATCCCCCCTGCAATGTGAAAAAAATCCTGCAAAACGCGCCAGCGCGTTACCCGACTCCAGAGATTTAAATGGTCTCTCAGTCTAGTTCTGTAGTCTACACAATCATGGGGAAGACTGCTGACTTGACAGTTGTCCAAAAGACGACCATTGACACCTTGCACAAGGAGGGCAAGACACAAAAGGTCATTGCAAAAGAGGATGGCTGTTCACAGAGCTCTGTGTCCAAGAACATTAATAGAGAGGCGAAGGGAAGGAAAAGATGTGGTAGAAAAAAATTGTACAAGCAATAGGGATAACCGCACCCTGGAGAGGATTGTGAAACAAAACCCATTCAAAAATGTGGGGGAGATTCACAAAGAGTGGACTGCAGCTGGAGTCAGTGCTTCAAGAACCACTACCCACAGACGTATGCAAGACATGGGTTTCAGCTGTCGCATTCCTTGTGTCAAGCCACTCTTGAACAACAGACAGCGTCAGAAGCGTCTCGCCTGGGCTAAAGACAAAAAGGACAAGACTGGACTGCTGCTGAGTGGTCCAAAGTTATGTTCTCTGATGAAAGTAAATTTTGCATTTCCTTTGGAAATCAGGGTCCCAGAGTCTGGAGAAAGAGAGGAGAGGCACACAATCCACGTTGCTTGAGGTCCAGTGTAAAGTTTCCACAGTCAGTGATAGTTTGGGGTGCCATGTCATATGCTGGTGTTGGTCCACTGTGTTTTCTGAGGTCCAAGGTCAACGCAGCCGTATATCAGTAAGTTTTAGAGCACTTCATGCTTCCTGCTGCTGACCAACTTTATGGAGATGCAGATTTCATTTTCCAACAGGACTTGGCACCTGCACACAGTGCCAAAGCTACCAGTACCTGGTTTAAGGACCATGATATACCTGTTCTTAATTGGCCTGCAAACTCGCCTGACCTTAACCCCATAGAAAATCTGTGGGGTATTGTGAAGAGGAAGATGCAATATGCCAGACCCAACAATGCAGAAGAGCTGAAGGCCACTATCAGAGCAACCTGGGCTCTCATAACACCTGAGCAGTGCCACAGACTGATCGACTCCATGCCACGCCGCATTGCTGCAGTAATTCAGGCAAAAGGATTCCCAACTAAGTATTGAGTGCTGTACACGCTCATACTTTTCATGTTCATACTTTTCATGTTCATACTTTTCAGTTAGCCAAGATTTCTAAAAATCCTTTCTTTGTATTGGTCTTAATATTCTAATTTTCTGAGTTACTGAATTTGGGATTTTCCTTAGTTGTCAGTTATAATCATCAAAATTAAAAGAAATAAACATTTGAAATATATCAGTCTGTGTGTAATGGTATATATATATATATATTAGGGCTGGGCGATATATCGCATGCGATTGTCACGCGCATTTCNATGTAGTCCAGTTTATTGTCCAAAGAGCGTACGTTAGCCAGTACGATGGTGGGGATAGATGGCTTGTGTGGGTTAGCCGTTAGCCTAGCCAGGATACCTCCGCGCTTACCCCTCTTCTGCTTCCTCTCACACCGCTTGCGGCGCCTCCGCTGTGGGCGAGATGCAGCAGTGGGGGTCGGTGACGATGTAGGCCTCCGGAGCAGTCCGAGATCTCGCAGCTGTTCCACGTGCGCGGAGTTTAACTCTATAAATGCGGTTCTGCCGACATCCAGCAGAAACTCACGACTGTATGCACGCTTAAAGACAGGTAGACGCGATGACGACGTACAAAAACACTGCGACTCACAAGACAAAAAACACGAAAACACCGTTCTGTCGGGACAGAGAGAAGCCGCTGCGTGTGGACGCGCCGCCATATCATTGAAATCAGGTGATGGCGTATCGTTGAAAGCAGGTGATGGCGATTTCGCGGTAATCAGGGAACCGGCTTTACTGACGAAATGCGCCTGACAATCGCATGCGATATATCGCCCAGCCCTAATATATATATTCATGGATCATTAAATGTCCTCTAAGCAATCACACTCACTCCTGTTATATGAAAAACACAAGCTGTCTCTTTGCCAGACTGGATTAGAAAACAGCTTGGCTCCCCCTTTATGCCATGGACAGCATGACTAGGATGAGGCATGGGCAGGCTGCTGAGCCTTGAGACCATGAAAATGAGCCCTCTTTGTGAATGTCAGCATTATTTTGGGTCCCTTGACAATTATGCTCCAGCACCATGGGCAGCAACATGACATAGTCTCAAGGAGACACTGAACGCCCATTAGCGGTGAGCACAAAAGGAGCACTGACATCCTATTTGGGAGATTAATGAACAAGAAAAAAACACTAATGTAAATGCCTGTTTCTTTTAGAAATTAACTCTTTTGCAATCCTGAAAGGGGTCACTAACCCCATGCATAAAAACTCTATCTTGGTTGTATTTTTTCAGAGAATAACAACTTGGTCAATGTGATTTCCATATACTAAACAGTTTCTAACACCTTTCTCTTTATCCCTTTAAAACTGGATTCCCCTCTGGGATGATAAATAGTGCATAGAATGCTGGCATAAAAACAGAGCCCCCTGTTGTGCCATAACAACTCAATGTGCCTAAATCAAGGAACTAGTTTTTCGCATTTGCTAAGACACACTAAATGAAAATGGGATCAACTTGATCACCTTCTTAGTACAGCAGATGTCTTCTCTTGCAAATGTCTTAACACTTTTTCATTTGTTTCACACATTTTTTCACACCGTTTGTCAAAAAAACTACCACAGATCTCATTAAAAGACCCCAAACTCTATTGGATTAACTGTTGAACAAAAGGAGAAAATCTATTCACTGCTGATAGAAAGTACTTGCATTATTATGAATATTTAATGCACCTGTCTGAAACTCGTTTGCACAACTTTTCAATCAGCAATCAGTCCTCATCCATCTATAAAAGATGCCACCTCTGTGTTATTATTTGCATGCATGGATCAGAGAGGCCACAGGTATGAGGAAGAGGGGTTTGCATGTGTGATGTAGGAGCCGCAACAGGAGAATAAAATAGATCTCAAGTTTCAGATGAAATACAGACAACAATTACTGACCATGTCATCAATCATGGCTTGTCCTTTAGAAAGGCTGGACAAAGAGTACTGTCCATTCTGAGTCAGAGCACTGTGGCATCTATTGTCAGGCTTTTTCGGAATTAGAACAGGTAAGTCACAATGTTACTGTACACCACTGTGTATTTTAGCATTACTGTATTGCCCTGTTGGCAGAACAGTGTCTTCAGTAATGCAGATGTTTTATCAAGGCCATTTCACGAGTTCACATTTACATATAATTAAATACAGTAAGAGTTATGCGTATTTGGCGTGCTGTCCAGGGGGAGGGCTCCGAGCTTGGAAATTTTGGTCCGAACCCAGAGTACTCCCCCCAGTTATGGTAAAAGTAGATAGAACTGAAGTGTGGAGATGGGGAGGAGGAGGGAGGCTGATGAACTGTCAGACGAACAGAGGTAAGTCTGCTGTATTTATACCTCTTGTCATTGGTTTGCATTGATTAACTGAATGCTCTCCACCTGAGCTGATTAGAATAATTATCTGCACCTGTTTCTCATGGTTTGTTAATAAAACATCATTTATGTGACTTATGTCAATTTTGACATGCTTTTTGCTTTTACTTTATAGAATCCACACTACCACACACTGGTGGCAGAGGAAAGATCTTTAGTGTTGAACAGGAGGATGCCATTGTAGATATCCTCATGGAAAACAATGCAATCATATTGCGTGAAATCCAAGCAGCAGTAATTGCAGATCAGGGAGCATTTGGCAACTGCCGATAGAGTCGTTAAACGAAACCATGTCCCTCCTGGAGGCAATGAATGCTGGTTGCCTGGCAATAGGTGCAGAGGACTGCCAGGGATGGATACACCATGCAATGAGATATTTCCCTCACTGCATTGCAAGGGAAAAGATCCAATGCAATGTTGATGAGAACCTGTGGCATAATCGTCAGGAACAAATGGACTAAATGTGAAGTTCTGAGTGTATATATAGCTAAAGGGCCGAGTGTATATAACTTTTTTTTTTTTTAAAGATATTTCACACAAGGTTTTTTTTTTTTATAAACAACTAGTTTTGGCCATTCAGGGAAACCTGAAACAAAAATATAAAGATCGATCATTTTGTTACTTCAAATACAGAAATCAAATGACATTGTGCCGTTTCACGAGTTCACACTTTCATAAAATTATGCGTATTTGGCGTGCTGTCCGGGGGTAAGGCTTCGAGCTCAAATTTGGCCCAAACCCACAGGATGTTGCTGTGGTTCTTCATCCTCAGTGAGCCCAGAGCCAAAACACATTGAGGATGTGATTTAGGTCATGTTTGTTCTGCTGGTTTCTGTTCATACAATGGAGCCCGACTTTCAAAAGCTTCAAAAGCATCATCAAATAATGTCATTAAGCTTCTGGAAGTCAGGCTCCATTGATTGATATTGTATAAACAGAAACCAGCAGCACAAACTTGACCAAAATCACCTTTGGTGTTCAGAAGAAAAAAAAACGATAGACCGGATAGAACAGCATGAAGGCGAGTAAATAATGACTGGATTTATGCTTTTGGGTGATCTAACCCTTTATGTCCCCAAATATAAATTTTATGAAATGTATGCATTTATATTGTAGTACCTTGAAGAAATAAACTAAGAAATAAGCAGCTTTAGTGAGCGTTTGTACTAGAGACACTAACAAAAAAGGATTTACAAAAATCATATTTTCATTTATTTGCATTTACGCATTTGGCAGATGCTTTTATCCAAATCGACTTACAATGCACTTAATAGGTCATATACAGCTGTCATATGACAAAACATGCATTTTGCTTGTTTTACTAAAACTTACCTTTTTTCAGTAAGAAAATGAGTAATATAATTAAGTATTGATCAGCATTTATCATCATTATTGTGCATAAGTGTTGGCTTGGGCTAGCAATGCAATTCATTCTGGGGCAGTGGTTCTCAACTCCAGTCCTCGGGACCCACTGCTCTGCACATTTTGTATGTCTCTCTTACCTGACACACTCAGTTCAGAGGTGCGTTCCATTCGACCGTAAGTGGACTGCGAAGTGGACTTCACAGGGTATTTCGCCATCTTAAGTGAGATTCCATTCCGAAGGGAGCGAACATGTTCAGTTCGAAGGGCACTGCGAACGGCATAGGGAATAAGGGAACATCGATACATCACTTCACAGGAAGTAGAGAGGTAAAATTACCCAACTGTCATTGCGCACCGCGTCACCAGTCAGAACTACGATCATCGAGCAGAGCCGTTTAAAGTTTTTAAACGGCTCTCTGATGGAGGAATTTACGTTTGAATTTTGAGTATTCATAAATGTTGTTATTATTATACGAACGAAAGTATGAGGTTATGGCGATGAGTGTTGCATATTTTATTGTATGAATAGGCATGACAAAGTAAAAGTGTTGAAAAGCAGCTGAGGCTCTGTCATTTTTTATTTTACTTTATTAACCTCAGAAGTGTTTACTATGCGGCTGCGCGTGGAAAAGAAAGCGCACGAGATGAGACCCAGACGGTGGATTAAGAATACATTTATACAGTTAACCAAATGAGAATTTATTTTCATATGGCATGACAGTTACAGCTTCAAATCTGTTAAGAGTCAATTTTAAATTCGAAAGTAAATTATAATATCTTTATTTATGTTATATCATAATCTGCGCTACACCGTCGTTGACTTTCTTTGATGACGTTTGCAGGGCGTTCCAAATGAGCGATTATTGCCAGCGAAGTCCACTTCAACAGATATACCGTGCTCAGGGAGTAGGGAGCAGTGAACACTGCGTAGGGACCCTGTCGAATGGAACGCAGCTCAGGTCATGGAGTCTCTCCTAACGAGCTGATGATCTGAATCAGGTGCGTTAAATAAGGGATACATACAAAATGTGCAGAGCAGTGGGTCCCGAGGACTGGAGTTGAGAAACACTGTTCTGGGGTAATCTTAATTTCTGAGTAGTGATACTTACATTTTTAGAGTATAAAATCAATGGTCTTCTTCAAAGGCAAGATTTTCGAGCAGCTGCCCGACATTGTAACGCAGAGTCAGCGGAGTGAGGATCCATCTGCAGCTTTATTTTGGTCAGAGTTAACTGGGACAGGCTTGGGTTGAGGCAGGTGGCAAACATACACAGTCCGAAAATCAGGCAAAAGGTCAGGGCTGGCAGCTTACAATCACAATCCAATAAACAGGCAATAGTCAGGGCGGGCAGCAGAGAATCAAACAACAGGAAACAGTCCAAGATCAAACACAGAATGACCATCCACAATAGAAACGCTCAGAAATGACCACCGTAGGAAATCAAGACTCTGCAAAGGTGGTGTGTGTGTGGCGTGCTTAAATAGTGTGTGATTGATGAGCTGCTGGTGTGTGTGCAATCAGTCCCAGGTATGAGGGCCTATGGGAAATGTAGTGTGAAATAGCAACAGTCAATATTCTGGTGAAAGCTCTCTCTGATGATCCGGAGGAAGCGGAGAGGGAGCCTCACCTGTCACAGACGTCTCCTTTGTGAAGACATCGTAAACGCTGAGGAAAACCGTACTAGATAGGGTTGTTGAGTTACTGGTGCTATGAGGTGTCAGTACACCTGTCGCTCATATCTTTTTTTTTCCTTTATTTTTTTCAGAACTTATAATTACATACAAGATCAGGGAAAATACCATGGCTGTATCTTTGTCACAGGTGGCTGCTAACAGGAAGCGCACTACGAGGGAGAGTTCAAGAATAAAACCCCAGATGAGAAACGTACAATCAGAGAAAAAGCATCCACATACAATAGACAACACTAGACAAAGAACACAGGAAACACTGCGCTTAAATAAGGAGGACTGATAAGATAATTAACTGAACAGGTGAATGTAATCCAATAATCAGACACACAGGCATCTGTCACATGCTCACACCACGGGCCTGTACCATGAAGCCGGAATAGCTGGCTAGCCAGGTAAGTTTCAGATTAGTTTGCGCCAATCCTGGGTTTTAGGTACCATGAAAGTGACTTGGCTTTTAGCGGTGTTCATTACCATAGTAACTTACGTTCCATGACTAACCTGCTCCGGGGCAGGTTATGTTCTGGTTTAGAGATCTCAAACCGAAATTGGGCCAATCAGATGTGAGCAAACTAACACTGACACATCCAACGCAATGCTGATGTCCTCTCTAGTCAGAACAGAAAAGCAAATGGAGAATAATTAGCGTAGCTGCTGTTCATAACAGAAAAAATTAAAATAAAATTAACAATGAAATTGTCTGGCTTAAATGATAATTAGTTAGAATTATTTTATGATTTATATATGATTTATATTATTATATGATATATATTATTATTAATTCATTACACACAAGCAATTTTAGTTTAGCAGTTATTATTAAGCTTTGCTTTAAGGAATATTAATATTATATATAATATAAATAAGCAGTAAATAAGCGTTAAATATGATTTGACCTTACATGTTTGAGTCTTTATCGCTATATATTATCCACTATATAAACTAACTTCACAAGTTTCACTTGCACTGATAAAGCAAGAACATTTATTTTATCTGTCCTCTTTCATGAAGGACAGATTCGTCAGTTGAGTTTAAATACTTCATTTTCTTCAATCTCTTAACCTTCAGCAAAAGAGTTTTTAATCACGCTGGCTCTCTCGCGAGAAGTGAATCAGAGTTTCTCTCTTTGGCAAGGCATGTGATTGGCTGTTCACCACTGATGTCACGCATTCATGTGCATGTGCTCCACGAACTCAGGATCAAAGCCTGAGTTGACAAAGAAAGTTGATGATCAGCATCATGGTACCAACAAAGCCGGATTGGAGTGGTTTGGTTTTGCCAACTCGAAACTAATCCTATAACCCTGAGTTTGTTCAACTACCATCATGGTACAGGCCCCACATGGACTTTCAGTTTGTTTGATTTCATCAGTCACATGTGCTCCTTTGTTCTGTTTTCCCACCACAATCCATCACCATGGACAATGCACTAATCATCACAGCTGTTTGTCATTTGAGTTAATCGTCTGTGTATTTAAGGTCAGTTGATGAGTTTTTGTCTTGTCTCATTTGCCTCTCTGTTGGATCATACTTGTTTAGATAATTAAAGATTACCTGTTTATGCTCATCTTCGTGTGTGATTACACAACCAGCGCGTTACAGCATCCAAAAAAAAAAAGTAATTAATTTGTATAAGCCTGAGGGATGAACCGAGAGTTAAGAGTTAAAACATAAAGGAGATTTAAGCCACTTTTACTTGTGGATGAAAATGTTTGCATATAAAATAAAGAAATTAACAACACATTCAAGAAATAATGATTTTGGGTTTTTTGTAATATCTTTAATGATAAAACTGAGGGTCAGATAAGTAGGGTTAAAAATATAAGAACTTAAATTAACCCAAAATGTATTGGTTATACTACAATCACAAAATAAATGGGCAGGTGTTTCTTCAAGACCACAAAATGAGCAAGTTTAATCAACATCAAGATATTTACAGATAGATGAATTAAACATGCCGTAGGTCACAAGATAACGTCAGCATGGTGAATGATGTCCGGATCACATTCATATTTAACAGGATCAGGCTATAAAGTACATACTCTTTTAGTGCTCAATAAGTACTTATTGCAATTAACCACCTACTTAACACACAAGCTAAAACTGAAGCTCAGTGGCCAATAGCATAATATTTCCATCAAACACCATATACATATATATATATATATATAATGTGTTAAAATGTTTCAATATTCCTTTTAAAGGTGTGCACTATAACATTTAATATAATTACATCAATATAATTACATTCGTTTTTTATGATTTCTTAAGCACAATTTTTAAAAACAAGGCTCATTTTGTCAAAACACTACACACAATACACAGATCCACACACAGAAGTAGCAGAATACCTCAGATCTTTTGCAAAATGAAACACTTCATTCAAAACTTTACATTAATTTAACAACACCCAGTTTTGACACCGTATGGAACACACATGGTTCATACATTATGATTCTGTTTGATTCATTTACACACTGCTGTGCACAATCATAAACATTTGTAACTTTTATACTAATGATATAGTCTGGGTTTGATCTGGGTACATGAATATATTGGCAAAAAAAAAAACTAAAAAAACACACACACACCAGTACACTGATGAAAATATTTATTTCTCACCACATTGTAAATAATTCAATACATCCATGCCTTTCCAAAGGTTACATTTTGCACTGAAAATCAGAACATGTTCTAAATACAAATTTTAAATGGAAAAAATAAAAATAAAAAATAGAAAAAACACCTAAGCATCATCTCTTCGCCTAGCTGGATCTGGCCATAGCACTTCATCCACATCACAGGCGATGTCCTCTCTCACAAGTGCTTATACTTCAATGAGTGCGAGACATCCCTGCCGTTGTCAGAGCGCGATCAGACCTTACTAACCGAGTGCTGAACGCAGTTGGACATTGTGGTGTTTTAGAGGTAAAAAATTATATAAATATGTGTCGTCACTAGCCGTAGGGTTTAATTTGGATTTGTCTGTGCATGTTTTTTCGACTCTTATTGATAGAGTTCCCATTCACTCGCATTATTTGACTGACAGACGGCAACGGTTAGAGTTAAAAATCATCATTTGTGTTCTACTGAAGAAACAAAGTCACCTACATCTTGGATGCCCTGGGGGTAAGCAGATAAACATAAAATTTTCATTTTTGGGTGAACTATCCCTTTAACCACCAGTGTGCAGCATCCACTTGGATGATGCGACGACAGCAACAGTATAACGATGCCAGTGCGCTCACCACACACCAGCTGTAGGTGGAGAGGAGAGAGAGATAGAGCCAATTCAATGGATGGGGATTATTTGGAGGCCATGATTGGACAGGTAACACCTGATATAATGATGCATCCACAGATATCCAAAGACCCTTGAACCACTGAATGTGTCAGACTGATATCCCTCTTGAAAACTTGTCTTGAGAAGTTTTGTACTGTAACCTTTCACTGTCATACTGTTCTCATTCCAAATATTCCCATCCATCACCTGCATCAACAGATCATATCCTGCATCAACAGATCATATCCTACATCAATATTATTTGAATTTATTGAAAGGATAGCCCCTTGAGATGTAACATCTCATTTTCGAGGGGGTCCCGAGGTGAGTTTAATGCTGGGGTGGGCAAGGTAGGATGATTAAACTGATACAATCCAGTATGGCAACCATTTACACATACTTCACATGAAAATTGTGAAAATTATTATCATCCACTCAATCAATATCTATAGCAAGGAGTACCAGATGAAGTTGGGTATTTTCTTAAGCTTGAAAAGCTACTTCAGTGTTGTTTCTGCTGCAGTCATGATTTGCATATCTTTTGGAACCAGGCCAGTCCCACCCAGCAGAAATGGCAGCAGGAGTAGTCAAATAACCCCAATGTTTACTTGTCATTCTCTGGATGGCAGATGTTCAATGAGACTGTAGAAAACTGTCTGCTCTCACGATGTACACAGGGTGCCAAGAGCAGGTGAGGTTAATGCTGGGGTGGGCTAGGATGATTAAACTGATAAAATCCAGTATGGCAACCATTTGCACATACTTCACAGACACACGGTTACCCGGTGGGTACAAGCATGTACAAGCAATTGGGATTATATGTCCTGGCATGAAATTGCTGAACAATAACCAGACACGCAAAAAAGGAAGGTACAGTATCTTTCAGATGTAAGGCAGAAAAGCACAATTTCCAGATGAAGTATTCACAGTCATGGCAGAGTCCGTTGGATGGCCATTGTAAGATGTACTGTACGACTTGGGAAGCTCAAACACATCTTTTATGTCTTTGTAGATTTTTCAAGAGAATGGAGAGAAGCTATGCTAATGAGATTTAAACATACTGATATTGGATACAATCTTGTAATACTGTTTATATGTCTAGTTAAGTTTTGTTTTGTTTTGTTTTTTTACATTGTCTTTCATTACATGGGCTACTGAGTCATCATGGACTGTTTCTCAATTCCAAGAATGCAGAGAACTTGCATTCTCGTGGAGTCCGGTCTTGCCAGGCGACCTTGAAAGAACGAACTCGGAAGGACGCGAGGACACAGAACGCATCATTTGAGAACTGAGATGTGCTGCGATCTTGTTGCTCAATTGACCGTTCCAGCATCTTATAAGTGGCTAATGCACAATAAATACAACATAACATCACAAACAAATGTCATAACCTATTAAAAGATTTCTTTCATATTATTATAGACATTGTTTTCGTATAATTTTATATCTTTTTATTTCACCGCTTGTATTTATGAAAATGAGTAGCCTTTGTATTACATGCTTTGTCAATGTTAAGATTATTTTTTATATTCCAATAAAAATACTGCAGGCTTTCTTCAGGTTATCACTTTATTAAAATTAAGGAAAACAAACGGTTTACTTTCACGAGCCGTCACGTATATGCGAGCTTGTAGCGGGAATCTCATAAGTGAGAACGAGAACTTTAAAGCTTGCAGGCTTCCGTATGTCGACCGCCCGCTGCGTCTTCTGGGATTTTTAATTCTCTCGAGTCTGCATCCGATGCATCCTCAATATCAAGAACACATCCGGGTACTTTCATGCGTCCTCTGTTCTTGTATTCTTGAATATTGGAACTGAACTTCGACGGTTGATGAGGATGTAGAGCAAGAACACAAGGATGCAAGATCGCTTAAGAACGCATATTGAGAAACAGCCATGGAAGTGGTCAATGTTGAAAGGGTCATTATACAGGAACTAACGTTTCTTACATTTAGAAAAAGTACGCAAGAAAATAAAGATTTATTTTTTGACTCACCAAATCAGGACACGTATACAGCTTTGTTGTCTGCATTATTGCCATTATCTACTCATTAATCTAATTTTATATGAAATTATGTGTTAAATGCAGAATATGTCTAAAATACTTAAACTAAACTCATCTTAAAACTGTAAAACTAATTTTTTTTAATGTATTTTTTTTGAATGAGGAAACTATAAAAGAACACATCATTTGGAGTTAACTATTAGCTAGCAATGTTGCGGGTTCAATGTAACTTGCAAAGAAACTATTACTCTGGTGTGCACACAGTAATTACTTTTGAAATAAAGCAACATGCCACTTATATCCATTTTTTCCTACATCCCATTACTCTTTGAGTGAATTATGGGATTAACTTACATTAAACTGTAAACAATTAGCGAAAGTTCCTCTCTATGAATGCAAAAAACATTTTCAAAAACTGGGTACAATGAGATTACATTATTCTACTCACTCTTCAACTATCAAACATTAAAAGGACATTTAAAAGTGTAAAAGCATTGACAAATTAATACCACAGACCTTGAAAAACCTCCAATTATTTCCACAGCAATATTATGGACACCTTAATATAACTGTAGTAATATATGTGTCATAGGGCGTTTGCAGGGGCAAACAGACAAAGACGAGAAGAAGGTTCCAAACAACAATAATTTTAATAATAATATTCCTAAAGGCAGGCAGACAGGAAGCAAACACGGATAACATAACTGTATAATAACAGAGAATAAAAGACAAGGTACAACTAAAGTAGCAAACACAAACGATATGATTAATCAAACACAATTGAACCAAATGTAAACAAATGAGAAGCGGGAAAACTGAACAAAGGAAACAGGAAACTAATGAAAACATACTAAAATTCCAAAAAACACAAACAAACTGAATATAATGGTGACAATATGTCTGTCTTATGTAACATGTTGCCTTAATAAAAAAATTTAATTTTTAACATTTTAGGGATAATTTAAAGTGATTTCTGTCATTGTGACAGACAATAAATATTATATTTACCTGCTTTAGAAAAAGTTTAGTTAACACTGCTAATAGGGTTAAGAAGTTAAAAAGGGAGACAATTACATTTTAAAGCAAACCTGTGAAAACAATTACATGTGAAAACAAACCTGGAAAGAGATGATTTGGGGATAAAAACAAGAGATTCTTATGCATTCCAGTGAATTATTCATGGGATGTATCGTAAATTAAATTGGGAGAGCAGACCAGAAATGGACAGTATATGTTATCCCTAGCCCTATCACCTAACGACTACAGCCCCATTGACTCCCTGTGCCAATGCATTGATGAAATAAAAAATTGGATGTGCCTAAACTTCCTTCCGTTAAACAAAGACAAAACTGAAGTCATTGCGTTTGGAAACAAAGATGAAGTTCTCAAAGTGAACATGTACCTTCACTCTAGGGGTCAAACAACTAAAAATCAAGTCAGGAATCTTGGTGTGATTTTGGAGTCAGACCTGAGTTTCAGTAGCCATGTAAAGACAATAACTAAATCAGCATATTATCATCTCAAAAATATTGCAAGAATTAGATGCTTTGTCTCCAGTCAAGACTTAGAGAAACTTGTTCATGCTTTCATCACCAGCAGGGTGGATTATTGCAATGGGCTCCTCACTGGTCTTCCCAAAAAGACCATAAGACAGCTGCAGCTCGTACAGAACGCTGCTGCCAGGATTCTGAGCAGAACCAGAAAACATGAACACATCACACCTGTCCTCAGGTCCTTGCACTGGCTTCCAGTTGCATTTAGAATTGATTTCAAAGTACTGTTACTTGTTTATAAATCACTCAATGGCCTAGGACCTCAATACATTGCAGATATGCTCATACAATATAAACCTAACAGATCACTCAGATCATCAGGATCAATTCATTTAGAAATACCAAGGGTTCACTCAAAGCAAGGAGAGTCTGCTTTTAGCTGTTACGCCAGCCGCAGCTGGAACCAGCTTCCAGAAGAGATCAGGTGTGCTCCAACAGTAGCCACATTCAAATCCAGACTCAAAACACATCTTTTTATCTATGCATTTGCTGATTGAGCACTGTGCTATGTCCGAACTGTTTGCACTTTATTCTATACATATTATCTTTTTTTATTCTTTTAATTCCTTTCCCTGTTTTTATTTCATTTTTAATGTATTTTATATATTTTATGTATCATCTTGTTATTCTGACTTTTAATGCATTTTAAATATTGCTGTCTGGTTGAAAGAGCTGGGAGAATTAGGAAGAAAGTGAAATCTAGAAGAAGCAGACAGAAGGAAAAGAAGGTGAATGCAGAAAGAATTGGCATGTAGGGAAGGAGGATAGAATGTAACTTAACGTTGAGTGGTCATAAGACTTAAGGTCGTAAGGGAATGAGTTGAAGAACTGCGATTTGGGGATGTTGTGTTTTTGTGAGAGCGGTGTGTGTGTGAAATGTAAGAACATCCATTCAGATCCGCTCTGATGGATAGATCCGTTTAGATCCACTCTGACGGACAACAAAAACAACAAAAAACTCCCTAAGACTTCCTAGCTCTTCCATCCAGATAGCAAAATTCTGTTTTTACTGTTATTTCTATTCCTTATGTTCTATTTTTATTATTCTTCTTTATGTAAAGCACTTTGAATTGCCATTGTGTATGAAATGTGCTATACAAATAAAATTGCCTTGCCTTGCCTTGCCTTTTCATAATGTTACAGTGAAATACAAAGGAAAAAAAATAAATAATTGGGAGGAAAAGAATGCAGTGACTGAAAAGAGCTCTTGCCATAGATATTCTTGTCATACCAGACTATGTTATTCTCTTGTAGTCTGAACATGAAGGAAATTTTACAGCTCATTCAGACAAACTGACGGATAAGGATTATTTGTAGTGCAAACTTATGATTATATATATGATTTGTTTCAGTCTTTTTGAGTGGAACTTCCACAAACCGGAAGTGGCACTCATAATTGTGGCATATCCTCCCTTTCCATCATTAGGAAGCGTGGCGTTAGTTTTCACTGTTAGGCTGATGATACTCAGCTCTATATTTCTTTGCACCCCGACGAAACTTACCAATTCACAAAATGGAATGGAATGCACAGCTGATATAACAAATTGGATGAATGATAATTTCCTACTACTTAATTCTGAAAAAAAAAAATAATAATAAATAAACAGAGGCTTTAATTATTGGACCAAAAACCTCTGCATGTAATAACCCAGAATACTGTCTAACACTTGATGGCTGCTCTGTTAAGTCTTCGTTGTTAGTTAGGAACCTGGGTGTGCTCTTTGATACCAATCTTTCATTTGAAAGCCACATTTCTAGCATCTGTAAAACCACATTCTTCCATCTTAAAAATATATCTAAACTACTACATATGCTCTCAATGACAAATGCAGAAAAGTTAGTTCATGTATTAATGACCTCAAGGCTAGATTATTCTAATTCTCTACTGGGTGGTTGCCTAACTGTTCCAAAATGCAGAAGCTACAGTTCTTACTAGAACCAGGAAGAATGACCACATTAGCCCTGTTCTGTCAACACTTCTGTAACGAAGCGGGACTCAGGGTAGGATCCATATGCAAGCTTTTATTAACCCTCTGGGGTCTGAGGATTTTTGGGGCCCTGGAGAAGTTTTGACATGCCCTGACATTTGTGCTTTTTTCAGTTGTTCATAAACATATAAATGACACAAGTGTCATTACACTGTATTCAGCACAAACTAGGCTACCATAATATGTGAGGAACATGTTGTCACATGTGCACTCTGTTCTGGACTCATTGTTGGACTTGTTGTTGTTCCATTTCCCGCCACCAGTTAATCACCATGGCAACTGATCACCACAATCATCACACCCAGCTGTTCCTAATCACCCTCCTTGTTATCCCTTGTATATAAGCCCTGTGTTTCCAGTCCTGTGTTGTCTGTTATTGTTCATGTTATGTTGGTATATGTTCCTGTAGATTCCTGGTTATCTCCTAGTAAAGTCTTATAGTAACTCTATCTCCGTGTCGTGCGCTTGATGTACCAGCTAACGTAACAGAATACCAGACCGAAACAGTCAAACAGATTGCGGCGTGTTTAGAGTTTGTTGTTTTCCGTTTCAGTGTCTTTTCGTGTTTCTCTTTACGTCCCGGTCACTATGTACACACCTGCATTTCTGTTAATCTGCCTTGAGCAGAAGGACCGCTCCCTCGAGGAACATTTGAATGACTTCCTGTTCCTAGCTACATCGACACATTTCCCGGACAGCAGCCTTTGCAACTTTCTGTTTGCCGGCCTGAACACCACCACCAAAGCGCTGCTGTCTGGGGAAGGACCTCGAGGGAGCTTCCCTGAATACGTGGAGTGGGTGCTGGCGTCCTGTGGATCGTCGATGACCGTGGGTCTCTGCGACAACGACGCCAGTCCCACTCCCACTCCAGCGCCCAGCCAGGAACCCTCTGACGGCGTGGAAAGTCAGTGCAACTCCACCGAAGACAGAGAGCCCGCCTCCACCGCGATGCAGGAGCCAGCGACCAGCGGAACGACTGAGCATAACATCGCCACGGAGACGGAGCCCAGCGTGTCTGACCAGGTATGTGAGTCTGCCGTTACCATCGCCGAGGGAGACAGTGTGGAAGACGAGGGGTTGGATGGGAGCCCCGCCCACACTCCCGCCACTGAGAGTGAGTTCCAGGCAAGCGCTATAGATTATGACTTTGGAGAAGATTCCTTACCTCAGTT
>RJVU01029436.1:6905439-6953901 GCA_003731715.1 Anabarilius grahami
CCACTGCCTGCCTCACCACTGCTGGAATAACAGTCCCTGGTAAGAAACTCTCCCGCATTTCCTGACAAAACTGATTCTGTCTGGAGAGGGCGTCAGCGTTCCGGTTGCACCTTCCAGAACGATACCGGACCTCAAAATCGAAGGCGGCCAACTGGGCAGCCCAACGTTGCTCGGTAGCTCCCAGTTTAGCAGATGTCGGGTGGCTAAGGGGATTGTTATCAGTATAGACAATACACTTCTGACCCAGCAGATACTCCCTAAATTTCTCGGTCATGGCCCACTTGAGCGCAACAAATTCCAATTTCATGGAACTATAGTTGGTCATGTTGCGCTCAGTGGGCCTAAGACCGCGGCTAGCATAAGCAATAGGGCGCACCTTACCTCCTTGCTCCTGCGAGAGTACTGCGCCCAACCCGCTATGGCTAGCATCCACCTCCAATATAAAGGGCCTGGAGAAATCTGCATATGCTAACACTGGGACAGAAGAGAGCCTATCCTTTAATCCCTCAAAGCTCACCTGACACTGCTCTGTCCAAGCCTCAGAAAACCCCTGATCGGCTCGCTTTCTGGGTCCCGAACCAGCACACAACGCAACCACCTTATGCAGGGGGCCCGCCAACTTGGCAAACCCCCCCACAAAGCGGCGATAATAACTGGCGAAACCCAGAAATGAACGCAACTCTGCCACGTTAGATGGGCGCCGCCAGTCAGCCACAGCCTCGATCTTTGCAGGGTCGGTCGATACCCCTTCAGCAGATATGACGTGGCCCAAATACTTTACCTCTCTTTGGAAAAACGCGCACTTGCTTAACTTAACCTTAAGCCCTTCACGTTTTAACCGACTCAGGACTACCTCCAAGCGCTCCAAATGTTGATCTACAGAGGTAGAAAATACTACCACATCATCCAGGTACAGAAGCAAGGATTGACACTGTTGATCCCCGAACAGCCGCTCCATTAACCTCTGAAAGGTGCCTGGGGCATTACATAGGCCAAAGGGCATACGGTTCCACTCAAAGAGTCCGAAAGGTGTACAAAAAGCAGTCTTACACCGATCTTTCTCCGCGACCGGAACCTGGTTATACCCGCTGGCCAAATCAAGGGTCGAAAACCAACAGGCACCACTCAGAGAATCAAGGGACTCCTCAATTCGGGGCAGAGGAAACGCATCTTTCCTAGTTTTGGCATTAAGTTGACGGTAGTCAACGCACATGCGCAGACTACCATCTTTCTTTTTAACCAACACGATTGGTGAAGCATACGGACTACAGCTTTCTCGAATGATCTCAGCCTCGAGTAACTGATTTATGTGGGCCTTTACTACCTCATACTCTGATGGGGGTATCCGCCGGAAACGCTCGAATAGGAGTCTCATCCACCAAGGGAATGTCATGAGAAATTAAATTTGTGCAACCCAAGTCTCCCTCCTGGGCAGAGAATACTGACTGGAACTTGTAGAGTAAAGCCCTTACCTGCCTCTGCTCTACTTCTAACAGACTCGACAGGTCCACTGCTTCAACTTGCTCCTGTACGGTAAGTCCCACTTCTGCATTCTGAGCACCCACAACAGCCACAACTGGCTGGAGCTCGGTCACACCTGTGGGCAAACTCACCACATAAACACTACTCAATGTGCCAATCGGGGAACGAGGATAAAGCAGGACATCAGTCACACCAACATTAATCACAGGTATATAAGCTGTCCCCTGGTTAACCTTAACTACTGCCGGTGAGGACAACAACCCAACAGGCAAACCGGCCTCAGGAGGCTCAAAAAGTACGACTCCACTAGAATGTTCGTTGGAGCAAGTTGCAGGAACAAATTTGAGCATGCCCCCTGGAATGCGACAAGGCCTACGGCCCCGAACCCGAACCCTACCAATGCGACTTACACTAGTTACGGCGTTCACATCAGAGCAGTGTTGTAATGCCTGAGATACAAAATGTGGAGCTTTTGACACATCTGGCAAATCAAAAAGAGCGGGGCCATGCTGTCCAAAGAGCTCCTGGTAGCATCGTTTCAGAAGATTCATTCCGAGAACCCCCGGAATCTGATCACACAAGCCACCAGGAGGGTCTTTGACAACAAGCACCCCACAGTTTGAAATAACTTGGCCACAGAGCTCAATATCCAGCTCCATATAACCAAGATGGGGAATGGACCGTTGGCGGCATGAAGCTGTAACCATTGACATGACCTAAGTCGCTCCTGACCCCAAGGTTCAAAATGCCGGAGAAAACAGCTTTCTGTAATAGTGGAGACCATGGAGCCCGTGTCAACCAAACAGGGCACTGGCACTCCACCTACAGAGGCAACAAGATGAGGACAAGATGACATTAAGCGAGACGCTGAAACAGGACCTTTTGACAAATTAGAGCCGATATAATCCCCAACCGAGCTGTGGCTCTGCAGCCCGGTGGGCACTAGTTTTCCGAGTGTGCAGGAGAAGAAGACTGCTCGCCCCCAGCAAAAGGTACGACGGAATGCGGAGTGCGCTGGGGTACCCGCTCCCCATCGCACTCTCGAGCGAAATGGCCTGGCCTTTGACACCGCCAACAAATTATAGACCCATTACGAGGAACTTGACTACGCGTTTCTGGACCTTGCAATCGGGCGAAACTTTGCGTGAGGCGATTTAACTGCTCTTGCTGTACTTTTAGCATTTCTCTCAACTCACCCAATTCAGATGCTTGAGGTGAGCTACGAGCCCCAACCCGTGAATCTCCGTGAATCTCCATGAACACCATACTGAATTCCATGTGCCAATGGGACAGATAAAATTCGGGCCCTCGCACCCCCCGGCATCCCTTCCTACTCCCATCGAAGAGCTTCGCCCCGCACCTCTAACAAAGTGGAATTTGGTTGTCGGCGCACCAGCTGTTTAAGCTCCCGTCTCAAAGTACTTTCATTAACGTATTCAACGAATTGATCACGTAACACGATTTCAGTGTTTACCATGGCATTTGACGATTGTTGCTTAACCTTCTCCAGGAGACTCATCAAGAAAAGGGAAAACTCCAAGAGTGTTTCCCCCTCTTGCTGCCTCCGGGAGAAGAAAGCTTCCTGCAAAGCTACATATGACAGTGAACATCCATACAACTCACGCAGTGCTCTAATAATTTTCTCAGGGTCCCCACGCTCCTCGTCTGAACGATATCGTATCTCTTCTCGTGCCTCCACCTCTAAATGATCGAAAAGAAAGAAGGCTTGATCTGCCGGGGACAAGTAACGGGTTCTCATACATGCTTTAGCTTCTTCAACCCATTCATTAATATCCACCCCAGACTTCCCACTAAATTTTGGGCACCTTCTATCTCTAGGTACAAATACAAACCTATCAGTTACCGGAGTATTAGTACCAGTCAGTGACGGAAGTGTTGGGGCTGCAGCTGTGGCAGAAGTACTAATTCCTGCAACACTAACCCCTTGTGGTTCAGACACCCTCTCCTGTCGCAATCTCTCATTGTCAGCTCTAAGTTGAGCCACAAGCTCTTTCAGTTCCTGTAATTCTCCCTCCATTATTAGAACACGTACTTAATTTTTCAGTTCTCAGCACCACAATGAGCGGCACCTAAAGAAGTCGAACCAGAAACTGCAATCTCCAGAGCACACGCTGCTGCTTTGTTCCTACAAAAAGAGAAAAACAAACAAGAAAACAAAACTACTTACAAAAATAACCAAAAATATACGGTCCCACGCCTCTGCCAGATATTCTGTGGACCCTGCCGACTGCGCCACATGTAGTAAGTGGCTGGTTTGTAGTGACTACTCCACCCCGAAATAACGGGGAAATTACCAAAAGAACACGCAAATAAGTTCCACTTAGATGAGGCAAGAGGCGTGAGTTTCCATTTAAACAAATACTTTTTATTAAAGTTAAAAGAGTTTACAAAATTTAAAATCCCAATATTGCGGCATTTAATTGTCTTGGTCGGATGAAAAAGAAAAAAATTAATTAATTAAGGCAGGGGCTGAGGCTTCCTTTTTTGAGAAGCGGGCTAGAATGGTGCACCCCGTGCCCAAGAGAAACCCCGCCAATCAGAATCACATCCACAAAAATCACTGCAAATAAATGACTAGAAATGGTGACACAGCAATAATGACAACCCCTATTGAAGTGAAGCCTGTGCAACCCAGGACCAGCCCGCTTCAACGGAATGCTCAGCTCCTGCAAGATACCAAAAAAAAGAAAATTCACATTAAAAGACAAACGAACCAGCAAACATAAACAAAAACAAACAAAACAATGAAAATCAATGTACTAAACAAAAACAAAACCCAAAAAAGAACTCACAATACTCAGATGAGCAAAATAATACTACAAATAAAAAAATACAAGTTAGAAAATACAACCAATGTATACTGTCACAACAACAAAGATCTCAAACTCAGAACTGATCACGGCTCAAGATTGCAACATACCCGAGATCACGGATCACTTCAATAAATAGTGACTGTTAACAAAAACAGTCAAAATCACAAAAGAACTGAGAGTTGGTGACAGTAAAAAAATAAATGAAGCAATACAAAAAAAAACAAATTAACCCAAACAAAAATGATAACCACAAAAGAAAACAAATATCCGGCCCACTTAGCCACTGGACCAGACGTGTCGATGACCCAAAGCAGCAGCGCGGCCCAGAGCGCGGGTTGGAGAGAGAGAGAGAGAGAGAGAGCGCGATGCAATGCCTTAATGAGGACCGTTATAATTAGACGCCGTAACACTCATAACCACACACACGCACTCACTCACAACAAAGTCATATAGTAGCTCCTTTAATTGATGGGTTAACAGCTGGCGCTCCGACCTGGCTATTGTGCTGTCTTGACGCACAGGTGGGCACCCTGTAGACACACCACACTGGGGGTAAGCAGTACACCACACACACACACAGCCTTGACGGACCAACGTCACACTTGGCGATCCAGAGCAGTGAAAGAAAAAAAAGGGGCGGGCTTTCGACCAAGACGCACTCCAGGGGGCATGAACAACAGATTTATATACAAAATCAGAGCGGAACCTCATTGGCCACGTATTTAATGATGGTGACGTTTCAGACACGTCACAAACATCACCACAGTTGGAAAAATTGAAGGCTGGATATCAACTAGCTCAAGAGGAGTGATGGTATTTAAAGAGCTATATATACCCTCAATCTTACCAGTGAAATAATAAAGAAACTTATTACACTGGTCAACAGAGGAATGAACAACGGCCTTAGTTGGTTTGAGAAGATTATCAACAGTCTTAAACAATGATTTAGAATTTGTTGCAGCGTTACCAATGATGCTTGAATAATAGTTCTTACGTGCAGTATTCAAAGCAGAATGGTAAGCAGACTGTTGTTCAGTGTAAAGAAGCCTGTGCACCATCAGGCCAGATTTTTTGTACTGCCGTTCTAATTGCCTTCCGGCAGCTTTCATTAAACGTAAATCCGGGGTAAACCAAGGACAGGGTTTCCTAAAAGTAACAACCCGTTCTCGCACAGGTGCGAACTCATCCAGAAGTGAGGATAGCATGGAATTATAGTGCTCAACGGAGTTAGTAGTGGGAAGCCCAGAGACAAAAGTCGAAAAAAGAGTGAAGTCCATGTGCTTGATGTTACGAAATTTGATAGTGCGCTCAGAAATGGATCGTGAAGACATAACATTTATCTCAAAAGTAATAAGTCTGTGGTCACTTATACTCATGTCAATACTATCCAGAGATTGGATACCAACCCCAGCAGAACATACCACATCCAATATATGGCCCTGCCTATGGGTCGGAAAAGTAACATGCTGTTTGAAGTCAAATCCATCCAAAATATCCAAAAAGGTAGCAGTTTTAACACAGTTTGGATTATCAATATGGAAATTGACATCACCAGTCAAGACCATAGACGGACAGAGTGGACTAAGAAGTGTCAGCAACTCAGTAAACTCAGAAAAAAATAAAGGATTAGGTTTTGGTGGACGATAAATGAGCAGCACAAGAACAGGTGAAGCACCATTGACTTTAAAAACCAGACATTCAAATGATGAAACAGTAGGAGCATCAATAACATCGACTGATACATTTGATACAAATATTGCAGCCAAGCCACCATCCTTACCAGAAGCTCGAGGCACGTCAATATATTTATATCCAGAAGGGGCACACAAATTCAAATTAAGATTAAGTCATTGTCTTTATGCCAAGTTTCACTGAGACCAAGAATGTCAATTTTCCTGCCAAGGATAGTGTCAGTGATAAGTGCCGTTTTATTGTTTATTGACCTCGTGTTGAAGTGAGCAAGTCGCATAGTACTACAGCACACATTCGCCACAGGTTTTTGAGAGAGAACCTAAGGATAGCGTAGGTTACCATGGCCGATTCCACGGCAACCAGAAGTAAGGCGCAGCGAGAGCCTGCGGTTCGACCAAAGTGCAGTGACTCCAACACCGGCAGTAGAGCGACTCTGACGAGAGCCTCTATGATTATAACTAGGCCGGCGGAGGAGCTGCATGGAACGCAAAGTTTGTATGACGCTGATATTTGGACGGCCATGGTGTCTCAGGGATAAGAGTTCAGAGAGAGAGTACCTCAGCATGGTGAAGTCCAGAAGTTCAGTCCACTGCTTAACGCTGGTTCCTGATAAAATCAAGACGGCAATAATCCAGGTGATCATATGAAGTCGCATGATGACATCCAAGAGTTGTTATACCGCCATTGCACACGGAGAACTTGACGCAACTCTAGGGACCCGTTTGATCTCACACGGAGACAGCAGCAACAGGCAGAGACAGTGCAGGTGAATCACGGCAAACAGATGAGACCAGCAGCAGACAGACCAGGGGGAAACACTTTAAAATGCTGGCTCAGACAATGTAAATATGTGGAAGTCCAGCAGCAAGTTAAGACTCAAAAGAGTTTAAGATGATTCAGAAGAGTTTAAAATTAATTAAAATAAAAAACAACTAAAATACGGCAGGAGAAGCGGCAGCCAAACGTGCACCAGGGTCCTCTCCGAAATAATGCTCAGAAATGCTACCGGAGTAAACAAGACCTCGCAATGTGTGTGAGGATGTGACATGCTTATATAGTCCAGGTAATACGTGGCAGCTGGGTGTGGTGATTAGTGTTAGCTGATTGGTGAGTGCAGGTGATTGGCATGGAGGATTATGGGAAGTGTAGTCCGGGAATGACTGGAACTGTGACAACTGCATTGGCTCCCTATTAAACATCATACATTTTAAAATTTTGCTAATTACTTACAAAGTACTAAATGGTTTAGCTCCCCAGTACTTGAGCGAGCTCTTATCACATTATAGTCCTTCAGGTCTCAAAATTCTGGCCAGTTGATAATACCAAGAATATCAAAATCAATGGCAGGCGGTAGATCCTTTTCCTATTTAGCACCTAAACTCTGGAACAGTCTTCCTAGCATTGTTCAGGAAGCAGACACACTCTCTCAGTTTAAATCTAGACTAAAACCACATCTCTTTAACCTGGCATACAATTCAATTCAATTCACATTTATTTGAATAGTGCTTTTCACAATACATATAGTTTCAAAGCAGCTTTACAGAGAATGCATGTCAACATTACAATTTAGAGTAATCTGTTATCAGAGATGGCTGTGTCCAATTTTTTGTAATTTCATCAATGTACATATACAAATCACACAGTTAGCTAACAATGTACTAATTTAAGCAATGTATTACAGTTTTTCTTGATTGCTTAAACACATTTCTTGAAACTATGCCTCATATTCTCAAAACAGTAAACACAAATCCATAACGTCTCACCCATTCCCCAAACATCCTATTTTGAGGTCAAAATGAAGCTCTACACTCAAAACCCTTCACTCTTGCTGAAAAACCAAACTTTGCCCTCAGATATCACACACAAGCCCTCAAAAACACACACACTACAACATAGTCTAATACACTGGTGAGATAAATTCAAAACAATACTACAAAAGCTAAAACCAAAAACCAGTAAAAAGTTGTGTTGCTTGTGGTTCTCCCCCTCACGGAACTTTTCACATGATAAACACGTGTATATATTTGCACATTTTTTATTCCTTAATGTACAATACACCAAACAACAACAAAAAATATTCTGCCCCAGCATCACATCTTTGGTCTGGGACAGGCAAGAGAATCTCGTCAACATCACAGGCTGTACTGGCCCTATCCAGGCAGCGGGGGTAAAATCTTCTTGCATGCCTGATCCACCCCTGGCACACATCAACTGTAATGTCTAGTCAGGCTTCTTCCATTCCATTGTCTCTGTGTCCTACAAAAATACAAGTACTGATTACTATATCTGTAACATCCTTTTTACAAAATGGAAGCAGAGAGAAACTCTAACTGTATGTAAGGCAATTTGATGCATGTGTTGTAACAGAGAACAGCACTCAAAAGTTACAGTAGAGTACACTGAGGTACATGTACCTGTTTTCCTCCCTGAAGGTTCTTATGATCGAGGTGATGGTGAAGCAACTTAAGTTTGGCTGAACTCATTGCCCAGCCTTCCTCATAGTCATACCATGGACAAGGACATGGTCAACTAGTGGCACGAATTTCATCTGAGACATCCTCATCCTCGTCCTCCTCCTCTTCCTCTTCCTCCTCCTTCACCTCTTCCTCCACTCCTTACTCCTCTTGCTGATCCTCTTCCTCCTCTCTGGTTTCCTCGACCTTTTCAATCACATCTTTCTAGATCCATTGTTCCAAATCTGAATGAACTGACTCAGGCTCTTTTATCTCTCTATTGAAGGTTCTGATTGATGTGTGATAAATTTTGACTCTTAGTGGGTAACTGTGTGCTAATTGAGCTCAAGCTATGCTGACTTGAGTGAGCAATATTGAATGCTTGTGCTTTCTAAATGACAACATGGTGTAGGCAATGAGAAATTAAGGGATTTGTGTGTAGAGTTTTGCATTGACAGTTCAACAAATCTGATTCATGTGTCAAAACAAGGGAATAGTTTTTATAGTTTAGGGAAATGGGTGTGCTTTTTGAGAAATGGCGTCATGATTTTGAAATTTTAGTTCAAAAGCCTGGTTATAGTGTTTAAGCAATCGAGAAAAACTGTAATTTAAGGTAGAAACAATGAGGTAATGGAAGTAATGAAAACATGTTAACAATGATTATATAGCAAAATTTGGAGGTGTTGGTCATATGAAGTCTTCATAAGAGGCTGGATCCAAGCCGAAGCTGATGTACTCTAGTGACCTCGGGATGGGCATCCCGAGATAAAACAGAAAAGCAAATGGAGAATAACTAGCATAGCTGCGGTTCATAAGATTAAGCAAAGAAAAAGAGTCATGAGCAATTGATTTGATATAACAGGAGTACAAGGATATGAGATGCATTATGTGAAGGCTTGACTAAAGAGGTGCGTCTTTAATCTAGATTTAAACTGGGTGTGTGAGTCTGAGCCCTGAACATTATCAGGAAGGCTATTCCAGAGTTTAGGAGCCAAATGTGAAAACGCTCTCCCTCCTTTGGTGGACTTAAATATTCTAGGTACAACCAGAAGCCCAGAGTTTTGTGATCTTAAAGATTGTGATGAATTGTAGGGTGATAGAAGATCAGTTAAATACACAGGAGCTAAGCCATTTAGGGCCTTATTGGTCTGTAGCAATACTTTATAACTGATACGGAACTTAATAGGTAACCAGTGTAGAGATGATAAAATTGGTGTTATATGATCATATTTTCTTGACCTGGCAAGAACTCTAGCAGTTGCATTTTGGACTAGTTGTAGCTTGTTTATTGAGGATGCAGGACAACCAACTATTAATGCATTACAGTAATCAAGTCTAGAATGCATGAACTAACTTTTCTGTATCAGAAACAGATAACATTTTCCGTAGCTTAGCAATGTTTCTGAGGTGGAAGAAGGACAAGTTGCAGTCTAATATAACACCCTGTAGAGAATGCAAATTGTATTCTAAGAGATTCTGTGTACACGTTTTTGGTCCAATAAGTAATTCCTCAGTCTTATCCGAATTTAATAGAAGAAAATTACTGGTCATCCAAAGTTTTATATCTTTTGAGGAGTCTACTTTTTTGTAGTCAGTATACTGTGTTTTTTTTCCTCCCAGCCTCATACTCACCTGTCCCAGAGCGACCACCCATAAGCACCATCACACTCACTAATGCATATAGTATGCATCTGATCTAAGCTACATGTAATTTAGAGCATTCTGAAACAATGTTTATGTGTGTCTTATCAACATTTCAATTTATTATAAAGCAGCCAATGACAGCCTTAGATGTTAAATGAATATGGTCCCTGGATCATAGGTTTTATCAGCTGGCAATTTTCAATGCACATTTAAGAGTGCAAGTTGCAACTATTATTAACAATAATGGAAAGATGAGGCTTATGTCACAACATCACCCTGTTTTGTACCATTCCGTGCCAGTCTGTCATCATAGTTATGCATTTCGATTCACAAGCTTGCAATTAGATTCAATATCAGTTGTTTTGGATATACTGTATATCAGGTAAAGTACATGGCAAAACTTCTCAAGAAAACAAATCTCTCAACTAAATGCTGTAAAATATACATGGCAATCAGTTGGTACTACATTAATATTGAGGGTTAAAACAAACCAATTTGTTTATAAACTTAAAGTACACTTAAGAAAATTTGTATAATAATAAAGTTATAATAGGCCTACTAACTAAAAAATTTGTTCTACTCCAATTCGTTTTTTTAAATATAAACATTTAAATGGTGGCTGTCAACTTGATGGATTTATTCAAACATGCATTGTATAGGCTATTAAAGAACATAAAACATTATAATTAATATGAAATATGATGCATATATTTAGCGAAATATATGCACCATACTAACTGTACTACTAAATTGTAATGGAATATTTTGTTCAGGTGATGTCTGTTTATTTGTTAATCTAGCCACTGTTCTAAACAAGAACCTTGGATTGTTTTGGTTATTTTCTATGAGTTTGCGGAGATGCACGGCCCTGACTGCTTTTAGAGTATTTTTATAATGAGAAGGCTGCTTTTAGAGTCTTTTTATAACACTTTATCAATATCTATAATTAATATTAGTTAATTGATTGTTAGGCTGCATAAACTAGGTCAGCCAGAACCAGGAACACTTCCTATAACATCTGATGTACTTGGTTATGTCACAAGGAGTCTCGGAGTCAAATGCAAGTTCACAATGTTTATTGAGAGGAAAAAATGGAAAGCACAAAAGTAACAGTTCACAGAGGAAGGACCTCACGTGGCGTCCAACCATGTAATCCACTCTGGTCGGTGACTGGAGAGAAAACCTCACTCGGCGGATGACAGCCGGAATAATAGAAACACTTGACTGATGGAGAAAACTCACCGGAACCCGGAAGAGACTGGATCTCGCCTAAAGACGAAGCGCACCAGCTACAGCGGGAAAAACAGGGCAGGGCTCACTCGAGGGCAAGTTCACGTAATTCCACGGGCGTGTGAACTCCGGGCATTGGCAAGCGTCCGGAAGTCGGCGACTGAACCAGAGACGAGAGCTGAAGAAAGTAAAACAGAAACGTTGACTGGACTAGAGAGCGTGACTGTGACCAACCAAGACAATGAGCGCGCAACAAAAGACAGGACAGCGTGCTTCTTAAAGAGGAACAGCTAATGAGACACAGCAGGTGAACCCTTACCGAAACGAGCAGGAGGGGCTAGTGCACCCGTGAGGAACCACCACCAACAGGTAAGTAAATAAACATACACACACACCATCGATCACCCAGGAATCCTGACAGGTTAAAATAAGGTTAAAATAAAATAAAAAAAACAGTTGCCATAAAAAAAATCTACTATTTCAGTCAAAAATAATTTCAATCCTCCTTGTGTTCTCTGTTATACTTTCCTGAAGATCGAATCTTTCCCAACGGTCCTAGATTACTAATCAAGTAGGGATGAAAGTCTTTGCAAGACATGTGTTTAAAGTTGTATTGTGTACACAGAAGCCCCTGCTATGTTTCCATCCACCTATTTTATGGCCATTTTGGGATATCGCATAAAAAAAACAATAGATTGAAACACAAAGATGCGCATACATTCTAAAAATGCGTGTGCGGATACATTTTTATGTGACAAGAAAACACGAGCATAATATACGATGAAAACACTTTTACAGAATAAAGTCCATGATGCGCATCAAAAAAGACAGTGACTTTGCAATGGGATGGCATAACTGGAACAACCAGCTGACCGATCTCGTTGCACAGCATCTGAAATGCTGTTTTGGTCATTCTGTAATGCCTGAGCAAAGTCTGTCGTTAAAGTGTTTCAGTATGATTACATCCCAGAAGCGCCACACACGATTGTGTTCACAAACACCAGGCATCTGAATGCAAGATAACATTACTGGATTTATTGTGTTTCATCTGGGAGCTCTGAGGCGCAAATAATTTATTATATATTTGCGTGTGAGAAAGAATAGCGACTATAGAAAGCAAAAGCCAAATCCTGGACATTTTGGGCGAATTAGAAATCCCGGCCGGACGCCAGAAAAAGAGGATGTATGGTCACCCTTTTGTTACATCATAAGAAGAATGGCATCCACACTAATATTAGTTTCTCTGTTTTTCCCAAGATTACTATAGTCAGCCAGATCTGGGCCATATCCAGATCAGACAGAGGACCTGCCTCTAGACACGACCACATCACAGCCCTGAAGCGTCAGCAGAGATCAACTAGACAACTAGACAATCCCTTACGAATGCCTCACAGCCAGTGGCACAGATCCTCAGCAAAACCCATCTCCATACCGGCATGATGAATCTTCTATTCAACCAGATGGAACTGGATTAAATATTATGAATGCTCCAAGACTGGCTCCGATCCTAATCTGACTTCTGAAACATAATCATATAGTTCATCTGTTGGCTAGAGGAAAACTTGCCCCGCCACGACTGAGCCTGGTTTCTCCCAAGGTTTTTTTCTCCATTCTGTCACCTCATGGAGTTTGGGTCCCTTGCCACTATCGTCTCTGGCTTGCTAGTTGGGGACACCTACTATTAAACAATATTATTGATCTGACTGCATTGGCACAATTGTATGAGAACTGATCTGAGCTGGACGATGACATCACTGTTTTCTCCAGAGCTGCTGTATAGATTCATCAACTAAATGATTATTATTTTTACAATGTAACTGAATCAACAATGAAATTACTTAATAAGCTGGACAATGACACTATTTTCTTCTAGATCTTCTGTACAGTTGAAACAAACTTTGTTGCATAATTTTCCTGTTACCACTGCAAAGCTGCTTTGAAACAATCTGTATTGTAAAGAGCACTATATAAATAAGGGTTACTTGACTTGATAAAAGTGGATAGATTTAATGTTTTTTGTCCTGCCCTCGGCCTAACCACAGGCTCTACTCTTCACCTCAGTGGTAAACCTCCAAAACCACAACACATCAGAAGCCCATATAAATTTAACCAAAATATTATGTGTATCTTAAAACAATATATTATTTGTTACTCAAATGCTAATTTCTTTTCATGAAACTTAAATATAAGATTGCATACAAACAGTAGGCTGTTTTTTTTAATTATTACTATTTTATTTTACTCAAAGGTTTAGAGTTTGTTATGACACTTAGATAATAAATGCTGAAGAGTGCTTAGAAATTCCAGTTCCCTTTCAAGGGAACTCATGCTGCTTCGTTTGACGACAATTTGGGGAACGCCTTCGACATATCAAGTATCAAGTCTGCTTTATTGTCAATTCTTCCACATGTACAGTACATACATACAGAGAATCGAAATTGCGTTACTCTCAGACCCCCGGTGCATACAGATAACACTAACAGTAGAGCTTAAGAATCTAGATCAATATAAAATATAAGATATAACTATACAATAAGGGGATGTAAAAAAAGACATCATAAAAAAATATATAAAAATAAATAAATAAAGTTAAATAAAGCAGCGCAAGGCACATGGCAGATAGAGTGCAAACCAGTGAACAAACAGTGCAGATAAAAAGATTGGCTTATTCATTCTGATTAAAGTGACAAAAGGGCATGCAAGTGTCTGACATGCAAGTGTCTGAAGCACGTGTGCAACTAGTCCAATCTTGATTGGTGTTACATCACCCCATGATGTGTAACGGAGTACAAGGGAGCTATAAAGGGAAGCCAGCAACACAGTAAATATAGCTTTCTGTCTTCAGCATGCGCTCTGTGTGAAACTGTCCTATAGGAACTTGAAATGTTAGTATAAGCACAGCTGGAAGCGTGTGTTCCCTTTCAAGGGAACTCACTCTGCATCGACTGATGCTGTGGGAACTCTCTGCGTGATTTGTAACGGTCAGTCTTAGAGCATTTACAGTAATTCGAGGTAGAATGAGGACTGCGCATGTGCATAGAGTGCGTGCTTCTGTTGTCACGGTTGCTGATCCGCTGTTTCATTCTGTTGTCTTGTGTGCGTGTGGTTTGTCACGTAATCAGTTCGTGTGGGCGTTGCCGCTGATTGTCTGATCAGCGGCAGCTGCTTCTCATCACCTCAGCCTATTTAATTCCCTGTCTTTCGTCTCTTGTTGTCAGATCGTTGTTTGGAGTCCCGCGTGTGTTTCCCCGTGTTCTTCGTGAGTCTTACCTGTGATTGGAGTTCTTCGTTTCTTCGTGTTCCCGTCTCTTGTTCCTCGTTGGATTATACTCACCACGGACTTCACACGATACTCACTCTTCATGGACTTCCACTGATCTTCACTCACGACGGACCTGTACCACGATCTCAACTCACCTGTTCCACGGTCCATCGAAGTCCCTGTGCTCACCACTCTCCTGCTCCCCGCCCATTGATACTTGTGTTTTTTCTGGTGTGAAGCTCAATAAATGAGATTGAAACTTGCTCTTGCATCCGTCTTATTATTCCGTGACAGAACGATCTGACCAATATGAATGCAGCAAATTCAGTGGCGCTGACTGAATTCATCAACCACAGTATTTCACGGATGGATCACCAGCAGGAGAACATTTCAACCACCGGCCGTGCTGTACAAGCCCTGGTGATGCAGGTGTCCGAGCTCTCTCAGCAGCTACAACAACTACGCAACCCCACTGCGCCGCCCGTGTCGTCCGTTCCCCCTTCACCACCGGACCGAGGAGATCATCCAGAGCCTCGACTGCCTGTTCCCCAACCTTACTCGGGTGAGCCGAATTTCTGCAGAGCCTTTCTTAATCGGTGTTCCATGCATTTCTCTCTCCAGCCTCGCACCTTTGAGAGAGAGGAGACCAAGGTGGCATTCGTGCTCACCCTGCTCACGGGAAAGGCAGCCTTATGGGGAACGGCGGTGTGGGAGAATCGGGATCCTTGCTGTTCCTCATTCCAGGCACTCACCGTGGAAATGAAGAGGGTCTTCGACTGCGCGGTCGCGGGCAAGGAAGCGGCCCGCCAACTCACGGAACTTAAACAAGGTCATCGCACAGTTGCCGAATACTCGATCGAGTTTCGCACCCTCGCGGCGGAGTGCCGATGGAATGGGGAGGCGCAGTGGGACGTCTTCCTGCATGGGCTGGCTGACCGTGTCCACAAGGAGATCTATGTCCTGGACCTGCCACCAGATCTTAACGGCCTCATCGAACTGGCGCTACGGGTGGATTCCCGGCTCAATCATTTAGAGCGCCTCTCCCGGCCGAACGGTGGAGCTAGTGGTTTTGACTTTTTGGGAGACACGGTCAGTCCCGCTTTCGATCCGGAGCCCATGCAGGTTGGGAGAGCTCGGCTTTCCCGGGAGGAGAGAGAAAGGCGGAGGTCCCAAGGACTTTGTATATACTACGGTTGCTCTGGGCACTTCCTGAATACGTGCCCGGTAAAAGGTCGAGCCCGGTAGTAAGAACGAGGCTACTATCGGGTGGGATCTCCACAGAAAAGTCCTCTCCATCCACTCTCCTTCCGGTAAGACTTAGATGGGCCAATCACTCAGTCACCTGTCAAGCCTTGCTGGATTCCGTAGCAGAAGGCAATTTCATGGACACTCAGTTTGCACGCAGGTTTCATTTATCCACTGTTCCACTCACTAAACTGATTACTGTCAACGCACTCAACGGCCAGAACCTCCCGGACATTTCATTTTCCACCGAAAAGGTAACCATGATCACCTCCGGCAACCACACTGAACGCATTCATTTCCTTCTCATGGACTCTCCACTAGCACCCATTGTTCTCGGACACCCCTAGCTCATCCAGCACAACCCCAAGGTGGACTGGCGGCAGCACACCATTCTGGAATGGAGCACTCAGTGTCATGAGTCTTGTCTTGTGTCTGCTTGTCCGTCTGTTTCTGTTTCTTTGTTACAGGAGAAGGCAGCGGATTTGTCAAACGTGCCTGTGGAGTACATAGACCTGAAGGAGGTGTTCAGTAAGTCCCGTGCTGATTCTCTCCCTCCGCATCGTCCCTATGACTGTGCTATAGATTTACTGCCCGGTAAGTCTCCGCCTAAGGGCAAGTTATACTCTCTTTCTGTTCCTGAGAGGGAGGCCATGGAGAAATACATTTCTGATTCTCTAGCAGCGGGGTTCATCCGTCATTCCTCTTCTCCAGCGGGGGCGGGGTTCTTTTTTGTTGGGAAGAAGGATGGTTCCTTGCGACCTTGTATTGACTACCGGGGGCTGAATGACATCACGGTAAAGAATACTTACCCCTTGCCGTTGATGTCTTCAGCCTTCGAGAGGTTGCAGGGAGCATCTATTTTCACAAAACTGGATTTACGTAACGCTTATCATTTGGTTCGCATCAGGAAGGGGGATGAATGGAAGACCGCCTTTAACACCCCTAGGGGACACTTTGAATACTTGGTCATGCCCTTCGGGCTGTCCAACTCCCCGGCGGTCTTCCAAGCA
Source organism: Anabarilius grahami (assembly GCA_003731715.1). Classification (NCBI taxonomy): domain Eukaryota; kingdom Metazoa; phylum Chordata; class Actinopteri; order Cypriniformes; family Xenocyprididae; genus Anabarilius; species Anabarilius grahami. The sequence goes on from RJVU01029436.1 coordinate 6,922,292, forward strand.
CTCGTCAATGACGTGTTGAGAGATATGGTCGACCAGTTCATATATGTCTACCTGGACGACATATTGATTTTCTCCTCGTCTCTCCAGGAACATGTTCAACATGTCAGACGAGTGCTTCAACGACTGCTAGAGAATGGGCTTTTTGTCAAGGCGGAGAAATGCGATTTTCATGCACAGTCTGTTTCTTTTTTAGGGTACATCGTCTCGTCTGAGGGAATTCGCATGGACCCTGACAAGGTTAAGGCTGTGGTGGATTGGCCAACTCCAGATTCCCGTAAGGCCCTACAGAGGTTCCTGGGGTTTGCCAATTTCTACCGGCGGTTTATTCGCAATTTCAGCCAACTAGCCGCACCTCTGACCGCCTTGACCTCCTCCAGAACGGTGTACAGGTGGTCGGACGCAGCCCAGGCTGCGTTCTCTAAACTGAAAAGCCGCTTTGTTTCGGCTCCCATTCTGATAGCCCCTGATTCCACACGTCAGTTCGTGGTGGAGGTCGACGCGTCAGAGGTGGGGGTAGGTGCAGTTCTATCCCAGCGTTCTCCCACAGACAACAAGGTGCACCCTTGCGCGTTTTATTCTCATCGCTTATCTCCAGCCGAACGCAATTACGACATTGGTAACAGAGAGTTGCTGGCGGTCAAGTTAGCGTTGGAAGAATGGCATCATTGGTTGGAAGGTTCGGGTGTACCTTTTATCGTTTGGACTGATCACAAGAACTTAGAATATATCAGATCTGCTAAAAGACTTAACTCCAGGCAGGCTCGGTGGGCACTTTTTTTCGGACGTTTTGACTTTTCTCTCTCGTACCGCCCGGGTTCTAAAAACATCAAACCCGATTCTTTGTCTCGTATTTTTGATCCATCCGAACGCCCGTCTACTCCCGAGTGTATTCTTCCCGAGATATTAGTGGTCTCCACTCTGACATGGGAGATCGAGTCGAAGGTCAGATCGGCCTTAGAAGGGGTAACGCCTCCGACCGGGTGCCCACCGAATCGGTTGTTTGTGCCGGAGGGGTTAAGGTCCAATGTCATTAGATGGGGGCATTGTTCCAACGTGGCCTGTCATCCAGAGGTTCATCGTACCAATTTTTTGGTTAAGCAACGGTTCTAGTGGCCTGCTATGGCTCGTGACGTTCGCAGTTTTGTTTTGGCTTGCTCGGTTTGTGCTACTGGTAAGACTTCCAATCGACCCCCGGATGGGTTACTCCAACTGCTGTCTGTCCCTTCGAGACCCTGGTCCCACATTGCGCTAAATTTTGTCACCGCCCTCCCACCCTCCCAGGGGAACACGGTCGTTTTGACCGTAGTGGACCGATTCTCGAAGGCAACTCATTTCATCCCTTTGCCTAAATTACCCTCTGCTAAGGAGACAGCGGTAACTGTCGTAGATCACGTTTTTCGGTTACATGGCCTCCCGATGGATGTGGTCTCCGACAGGGGTCCCCAATTTGTGTCCAAATTTTGGCAGGAATTTTGTAAGTTGCTGGGGGCGACGGTCAGTCTTTCCTCGGGGTTTCATCCGCAGAGCAATGGCCAAACCGAGAGAGCCAACCAAGATCTGGAAAGAACGTTGCGATGTTTGGTCTCCAAGAATCCTTCCTCCTGGAGCCAGCAACTCTCTATGATTGAGTACGCAATTAATTCGTTACCAGTGTCTTCCACGGGCCTCTCGCCGTTCGAATGTAGTTTAGGTTACCAGCCACCTATCTTTCCCAGTATGGAATCCGAAGTCGCGGTCCCCTCCGCTCACGCTTTCGTCCAGAGGTGCCACCGCATTTGGAATAGAGCCCGCGAGACTCTACTCCAGGTGGGGGCGCGTACCAAGGCTAAGACCGATCGCCACCAAAAAGTGTGGCTTTCTACCAAGAACATTCCTCTCCGCTCCGTCTCTAATAAGCTTGCTCCTAAATTTATCGGCCCATTTCCCCCACCGCCGCGACTCGTAGACGGGGAACCCACTTATTCGGTTAATCGTATTCTGGACTCGAGAAGGAGGGGACGCGGATTCCAGTACTTGGTGGACTGGGAGGGTTACGGTCCGGAGGACAGAAGTTGGGTTCCTGCCAGGGACATTCTAGATCACACCCTTATCGATGATTTCAATCGACAGGTAGGTGCTCCTGGGAACGGCGTGAGGCGTTCTTAGGAGGGGGGGTACTGTCACGGTTGCTGATCCGCTGTTTCATTCTGTTGTCTTGCATGCGTGTGGTTTGTCACGTAATCAGTTCGTGTGGGCGTCGCCGCTGATTGTCTGATCAGCGGCAGCTGCTTCTCATCACCTCAGCCTATTTAATGCCCTGTCTTTCGTCTCTTGTTGTCAGATCGTTGTTTGGAGTCCCGCATGTGTTTCCCCGTGTTCTTTGTGAGTCTTACCTGTGATTGGAGTTCTTCGTGTCTTCGTGTTCCCGTCTCTTGTTCCTCGTTGGATTATACTCACCATGGACTTCACACGATACTCACTCTTCACGGACTTCCACTGATCTTCACTCAAGACGGACCTGTACCACGATCTCAACTCACCTGTTCCACGGTCCATCGAAGTCCCTGTGCTCACCACTCTCCTGCTCCCCGCCCATTGATACTTGTGTTTTTCCTGGTGTGAAGCTCAATAAATGAGATTGAAACTTGCTCTTGCATCCGTCTTATTATTCCGTGACATCTGTAAGAGAATGTAAAAGGTGAACAGGAGAACTGTTTTCCTTTTCTATTTGTGATTCAATTTAATGTTTATTTGTATCCTTACTCTCACTCAATCCCCATGTATATGGACGAATGTGATGATGTTTATGTCATTTTATTAAATCCGGGGAAAATACGCCAGCTGTCGCCACATGTGCATCATTTCCTCAAGCTCTACACATTTTTTTTTCTCTCTGGGCAACAACATTTCAACTCTGCATTACAGATTGCGTTGTGAACCACATGTGAAATCAGTCCAAGGGTGTGATGAGATGTCAGAGGCAGATGACGTCATGACCAGGAAACTATAATGCATGCCCAAACAGTGCAGCACTAGCTTCTATGTCTTCAGTAAGTGCTATTTGTCTTTAGCACGTATAGTCTTATTTGGTGTTGTCTGTCTCAGTACAAGCATATTATGGTGAATAAGCAGCATTTCAGATTGTGTGTTCCTCCCTGTTTACGCTACATCATGGGTGTAGATTAGGGTAGCCCTTATTGGGGGGGAATTTTTTATTTATTTATTTATTATATTTTTTTGGAAATGTTAACCTCTCACCCCCTCATTTGTTTCTTCACTAGAAGTAAGTAATGTATGAAAAATTCCATCCAGATAATTTGTCATTTAGGGTATACTCATAGAATGCATCTTTTTTATCAACAGATACTTGAAATCTGATTGGTGATATTAGCGAAGGTTTCATTCACTGATAAACTTTTGACCTTTTATGATATCAGATGGCCACTTTGCGTAACCAGGATGAAGTATATTTGCTTGAAAGCTAGAAGGAGTCTTTATCAGCAATTTTCTTTGGGGGTAACCCAAAGGTTGCTGGTTCGATTCCAGCACAGGCAGGAAATAACTAGAGCAAGACACCTAACCCCTTATCGCTGCCCAAGTTTCGCTCCGTGTTTGTTTATCCATGGTTTGCAGTGTGTGTGTGTGTGTTCACTACTCACTGCTTCTAATGGATGGGTTAAATACAGAGGACACATTCAGAGGATGGGTTACCATACTTGTCCTTCACGTGTCACTTTCCCCTTTTACTTTCATTGGCAATGTTCTTTGAGTATATTTGCACCGAATGGGGAAAAAGGGTATAGTGAAGCATGAAGCATCAGTGCAGACCATGCAGACTTTTGGGAAAAGGCCCGCATTCCCATAAGGCCTTTTCAGTACGCAGTGAAGAAAATGGGAGGCCTTGAAGAAGAACAAGGGGCGAAGGAGTGAAACACACCAGAAAAATGAAGAATGTTGGATTGTCATAAATATCTAGATCAGATCTCAATCTTGCTCTAAGTTCACTTTCTTTATAGTACAGCAATTTCACTTTTTAACATTCTGCTTTTACGTCTGCAAGATTTTTGTGGCTAAAGGATATGTCGGACTGTTATCATGATCTAGATCAGATCGCAATTTTTCAAAGTTCAATTTTCATCAGCAGCATTGTAATTTATCATTTTAAGACTAACAACACTGTTCTTTTTTCTTGCTTTTAACCTAATTCACCATTTACTAATGGTCTTGTATAATTATTAATTATGTGCTGTTATGGTCATTAAGACGGAAATTTCAGTTTTGTTGAGCACACCCTAAACGTACTCAAATCTCGGCAAAAGTTGGTTTGTTTCCATTTCTCATGAAGGAGAGTTGACTGGGTAGGGTGAGAGCAGAAGATTTATAAAGTCCAAAAATAGGGGCCACCCTAGTGTAGATACACTTAATTTGTGTGTTATATTTTTGGGAGTGGAGTACGCACAGTCAGCGCTCGAGTGTGCTGGCTGTGTGCATTGTGAACACCTTCCATTACGGACGCTCCACTCCGCTCCACTCCGCTCCACTCCGCTCCTGCCGGGCGCTCTTTCAGGAGGGCGCCCAGGCTCACATTCCTCATGGTTTCGGTCCTGCTGCTGCTGAGGCACAGTGTCGATCTAGGTCATGGGGATCGCAAATGGATGTAACAGAGGGGTTTGAGATGGGCACAGCCTTATCTCTGCCCTCACCTGCTAGATCCAGTGCCTTTTCTCAGGGCTTGAAAGCACGCTCTGTGGTTTGTTCCGCCCAGAGTGAGGCACCGGTGCTACAATTATCTAGCTCTGAGTAGGTGGATATTGTAAGCATCGATGCTGGAGATGTTGAGGATTCGCCACCTCACTCTCCAGCATACGAAGTGCTGGTGTAGGTTGTGACTCGCACTGTTGCCAGATGTTGCCAGATTAAATATGTCTGGCTATGACTATAAAAATGACTGGCCAGCTAAGAAGCAGGACATTCGTCCTAAAAGCAAAGTAGACAAATGCTTCCTGCCCTCGTGGTCACAACCTTTTAGATGGGGATTGCCATTTTTTCCCAAACTCCACACCGAAGTGTCGAGATCGTAGAAAAAAACAGTCTCTTATCGAGTGTATAGTGCACAAACATCCCACTATTCATCGGTATTAGGCTATAAAGAGTATGGTTATGGGACAATGCCTATGGTGGAAGAGATGCTAGCTAGTTATCTCTCCCCTCAGTCTACATTTTCCTTTAAAGCGGCATTCCAAAAACTCCTCTCTTCTAAAAACGCCCCAAACTTCTAAAGCCAGCTCCTCACACTGTGCCACCCAAAAGCAGAGTGTCGCTACCCGAGCTCACCCACAGAAAGAATGGGGACCAGGGAGGCACTCTCAACTGCAGCCTTCAAGGGGTAAGACGGATCTGAGGACCGTCATTATCACCACGAAAGCTGCGGAAAAGAGGTCCTGACGCCAGTGGTGTCAGAGCTCTGAGAGTAGTCCCTTCTGGGGGGAAGTGACAAACACCTCATCATACAGTGCCCATTTGCCCTCTGTACCCTCAGGGGACCGTTCTGCCAACCCTTCGTGTGCTTCAGGGCACAGCAGTCTCCGGCGAGTTCTTATCTCAGCATCCGCCCAGGAATGTAGCGGTGCTGGGATGCTCGCCCCCTCCAAGGAGGGTCCCAGAACGACCAGTTCGGCTGTACCCTGTTTCTGGGCATCAGAGTGGTTGTTCGAAAAACACCAGAGGCTAGTCTTGAGAGGCAGATTCCCTTAGAAGATTATCTGACAGTCTGGAAGCTACTGCCAAATATATCTTGTTGGGTCCTGTGCACAGAAAAGGGTTACACTAATCAGTTTGGGTCTCACCTGCCCACAGTGGTAGGCCCCAAGCAGGCTCTGGTCATGGAACAAGTGGTAAAAACTTCGTTGGAGAAGGAAGCCATAGAGCTTGTACTTCCTCAGAGACAGGGCACCCTATGGCACCCATGTCCAGGCCTCTGGAAACTCCATGTCTGGTCCCTGGATGGGATGCGGATGTTCTAGGTGACCTGGAGGTAGCGGACACCATCACTTCGGCGTGAGCACCGTCTACGAGACATGCTTATGCTTTGAAGTGGAACCTGTTCGCTGAGTGGTGTTCTTCTTCCTGCAGCATGGGTTGGAGCGAAGGCTGTCTCCCTCCCCCCTCAAAGTATATGCTGCCTCAATATCTGTGTATCACGACCCCATAGGAGGCAACCGGTAGGGATGCACGACCTGGTCATCAGGTTCCTTAGGGGGGCCAGAAGCTTGAATACTCCTTTGCTTCCCTTCATACCCTCTTGGGACTTGGCTCTGGTGCATAGAGTGCTTCAGAGAGTCCCATTCGAGCCTTTGCAGTCAGTAGATCTAAAGATTCTGTCTTTAAAGACTTTGTTGCTGGTTGCACTGGCCTCCATCAAGAAGGTAGGGGACCCACAAGCATTTTCGGTCAACGAATTGTGCCTAGAATTTGGGCTGGCTGACTCCAGGTCAACCCTGAGGCCCTGGCCCAGCTACGTGGCCAAGGTTTCTACCACTCTCTTCAGGGACCAGGTGGTGAACCTGCAAGCGCTGCCCCCAGAGGATGCAGACCCAGCTTACTAAGCACAAGCCGTGCCCTGCCCCCTCAGGTTGCGAGCTCACTCTACTGTAAGTGTTGCATCCTCCTGGGCGCTGGCGCATGGCGCCTCGCTGACAGATATTTGTAGAGCTGCGGGCCGGGCAACACCTAACACATTTGTTTGATTCTTCCTTTGTGTTGAGCTGGTATTCTCCTGTGTTCTCACCTCAAACAGGTAGAAGCACTGAGGGCCCCGGTTTAGTGTCAGCTTACTATGCCTTACTATGCGCTTATATTGCTCCAAAGAGTTCCCTGATTAGGCGAACCCTGTTGAGTTCCTCCATCACCTTTGGCAGCTGGACATGGCAGAGCGTCCGGAGCCAGGGCTTCACTTGGTGCATTCTTTAAAACCAGTTTTAGGCTAGGTACCCATTTGTAGTGACACTGAGGGGATCCCATATGTGTATTTCCACGGTAAGCCTGTGTCTTTCCCTTGGCCGTGTGAGTCCGCTCTGCCAACTCTGCCTGTGGTGCTTTGTTATGGATTCCCAATTCGTCACCGTGATGTTGAAAGTGACCGACTGAAATGGAATGTCTCGGTTACACATGTAACCCTTGTTCCCTGAAGGAGGGAACGGAGACATCATGTCCCGTCGCCACAGTTGTTGTTCCACTGCTGGGGCACTGGGGCACCGGGGCACCGGCTCGGCTCCTCAGTGAAAACCTGATATGCGTTGCACCTGCTGCCTATTTATACCCACACAGCAAGGCGTGGCAGTCAGATGCAAATATCGCATGTCAATGTGCATTCGCTCAATTCGTTTACACTCAAAGTAGATTGGTCTGTAACCCTGTGAATAATTGTACACATTTATTTTATTTTCATTTTTTAATTTATTTCAATATTGTATGCACATACATTGGATTTTGTATAAATTAAGTACAGTGTATTCTGAGGTATTTCAAATGCTAACCAATAAGATGTTTCATAGGGTTTTGGTGTGTTCACGTTCAACCAATTGTAATGGATGGGGGGAGGAGCGTTGAACGGCAGGTTGGGAAACTGAACGGACAGAGATTAGTGAGCTGCTTGACGGAGTAAGACAGAAAAAAATTGAATGCTGTTAAAGTTTATCTAGGAGTCACGGACTGCACTGGAGGGTTTTCAGGCAGTTATATGCTGAAAGTGGACTGTTCGGTGCGTTGAAGGAGAGAGAGTGCAGGCCTTTGTGCGTCGGACTCATCGGCCATTTTCGGGGGTGTGACGCATCACTTATTTCAGCTTTGGACATATTTTCCCATGCCTATCGAGGAGAAGAGGATCAAAGCTTCACGTAATCGCTTCTCGGCATGACTTGGAGAGTTTTGCTGTAGCAGAGTGGAGGAACCGACTGAGAAACCAGTTTGACAGTGTATTTTAAAACTGCGTCATCCGTTCGTGACTGCCATAATGTGCACCACTGAATAAGGGCCCCAACGAAATCCAAGCACTTGGTTTAAGAACATTTAAGCATGTATGGGTGAATATGTGATTTAAGTTACAGTTTTGGATTCAGATATACAACTGCAACTTATAACTGGTATTATCCACTAGTCTGTAGTTTTCTTTCCTTGTTCTGTGTTCATTCTATAATTTACTGACACTATAAAAAAGGGGGGGTTTCATTAGATTTCTTCTAAAAAGAAAGGGGATATTTTATTTTTGTTTTAAGTTGTAGAGTTTTTGTTTGGTAAAATAAACAATTCTCTTTGTTACTACTTTTGTATTTGTTATACTTCTGTATAACAAATACATACTTTTGTATATTTTCATTTAGTAATTTGATTACAGGTGGTTTATAAAGAAACCAGCCCATAACAAATAGGGAGATTCATTTTATTTAATCAAGAGTATCAGTGTACACAAACTATTTTCTTTTTGTATATATTTGACACATTTTTGGAGGCACCGCATCAGAAATTATCATTTCTATAAAACATAAGAAATAAGCCAACTCACCATAAATTGCTGAAGCCCAGGTCTTGCTGATTTACACGCCCTTAACAGTAGTGTTACAGGTCTTTTTGACGAGATTCCCCAATTCGTCGGTAACCAAAGGGGGTCTTCGTTCCCTCCTTCAGGGAATGAGGGTTACATATGTAACTGAGACATTACATGCGTAACCTGAGATGTTTATCATTCAAGGCTACATATGGTATATTAACAGATACATACCCATTTAGGGCAATCATAATCATGAATCAAACAATCACTCTGGTTGCTTTCTTCTGATGCCACCCACTAAGTTGGCATCAAGTTTATGATGCCAACTTAGTGGGCAACTGTGTGGTATGAGATCTGTGTACTGTTTTTTAGGAACTTTTTTTTATTAATAACCACCTGCAGAACAAAAATCTTTAAAGACTAAAGGGCTGTGCATCAAAATGCCACAATCTTGCATATCAATGCACTTTTTTGTGAGTAAATGCATCCCTAATTAACTTTATGAGCATGTTTTGTAGTGAGAACTTTCATATGGCACTGTCTTTAATTGTGGGGAAAGTGGATGAAAGAGAGTGAAAGCAATTAGCTTAAAAGCCTTTGGGCTCAGAATGTTTCCTTGGATTTGGAATAGCTCACTGTCATGACCTCGAAGTAATCACCTATATTTGCAATAGTCGTGATGTGTCAGCAGAGACATATCAAAGATTTACGATGGCATATGAATGCATGGTAGTGAACAACTCCTCATCTACTTTTGATCTACAGCAGCAGTCTAAATGTGTGAAACTCCAAAGCAATAGCTTTTACACAAAAAGAGCCAATTACCTTATGACAAGACATTTTGTTTGACATTTCAACATGTAATCTGACACAGCTTTTGAAGTGCATATTCTAACAACCTCCAGTTACACCTAGAGGCTGTGTGCTAAAAAAAAAAAAACTCAATTTTCTCAAAAACAAACATTTTCCTTTTTAGCAGAGAAAAGTCACTTTAGTGCAAATGGATCAGCTGCTGTTGGGCTAGATGAGTACTGTTAGCACAAAAACATTGAATAAATTTTTTCAGCTTGCTGCCATGTGCATGTTTGCACTCTTCCTCTAGTACAGGCTGATATGTGCCAGAGGCCAATCTCTTTATTCTGCTACTTTGCTGATTGCTCGAACACTTCTTTAGAACTACTATTCTCCACTGCCCATTTATCAAGCCCACTCCAGTGTGGCTTCACAGCAGGGCAGCCTAAAGGCCCACTTTCCAGAATGTTTCACAATGATGAGCTACAAAAGCACCTGTCTGTTTGCATGCATGTTTTTTCAAATTCAGTATGACTTAATTTAATGCCTGAATGGGCCGGTATGTGTTCTAAATAAAAAGAATGCTGTCTCAATGGAGGGTGATTTCAAAGTTGACTTGGAGAGATGAAAGATACGACAGTTATTGATTTCTATGATCCTCTTTAGACAATGGTAGGCAAAATGATGAGTCAGACATTCGTATATTGAGAAACTTTCTCTTCCATTAAAAATTGAACACCATTTCTTTCAAATATTTACCTTCTTCTGAGCTCAGTCTCGTGATATTATAAGGTGACTTAAAGGACTCATTCTTAATAATTTATCTGCCAATACAACAAAAAAAATGAAACAGAAAATGTGTGGAATGCTGATATTTTAACTGATATGTCCTAGAAACTGCATGTTTTTTTTCATGCGCCTTGCAATTTCATGCAGTTTCACAACCAATTATCCATCTATTCAAACAATCATCTATCCATTTTCCAAACCACTTTTCTTATTTAAAACCCTTAATGGATGGCCAGTCCAACACAAGTTATGCAACCATTTTTTAGGAATTTAAATCCAAAATTTCAAGTTTTTTTCATTTTTGAACATGTCTCACATTGTACATGCCATTAGTTGGGCATGTTTACACTTTAAGATGACATTCCAAGGACCAGTTTATGGCAGGGATGTGTGTGGTGGGGTGGTATTGTAATTGTATCATCACAATAATAAATGCACAAAATTTATTGACATAGACCTCATGTTTAATATAATAGTTTCATCCTTATATCTACTATACTACAATATATTGTTAGTCTCAAGTATTTGCTTTAGTCAAATACATGGATCCACATGTACTGTCAGATTGTCCTAATGTACTAGTGGTAGATTCCTTGTTTAGTGTGCCAGAGGTTCTGGGTGGGTTCTAATCTGCCCTTGTATAATGTATTTTTTTATTTTTTATTATTAAAACCAAAAATGTTCATCAGTGATTGTATATCAAGAGCAGGGACACGTTTATGTGTATTTTCTTTTGTGATTTCATCGGAACGAATAGAGAGCAACAGCATTAAGCAATAGATTGAAGCACTCATTCATGTGAAGACTGTGCACTGTGCACGAGCACCAAGAGAACATTGTTGTGCCACTGATAACAGCAGCATCAAGCACTCAGCATGATTTCAAAAACAACACATCTCAGCGGTAGATCGCCTATTATTTAACGCAAATGAATGAATTGCTAATCAGCTATAGATGTTTCTTTTGTATTAGATACATCCGTGCCACGAGACGTTTCAGAAAGTGGTAGGGACAATATTGACCCTGGCAAAAAGTGGTGAGGACAAAGTACAATTCAGTGCGATTTAGTAAATCAAGGGAACGAATTAGCAAATCTTGCGCAAGATTTACTTTTTTTTCCTGCATGTCATGTGCGGGACTCCGTAGAAGGCAGGTAACTTCAGCCGTTGACCACTGCCCTGCATTTTCCTCCTCTATGTTTCCTGCATTGTTGTCATTTACCGCCTCCACACATGCTTTCTCCTGAGAATAATATCACGTCATTAAACAGCAGAGAAGTACAAATTGTCACAGTTTTAATGACGTACAGAACACAATGCCTCAGAAAATCAGATCTGCCTGTTTACATGACAGTTGCATTGGCACATATCTGTTTTATATCCAATTTATTTTCACATATGAATGAGGCCTGAAACCGATCTCGAAATATCCGAATGCATGCATTTTTTTGTTTTGTTTACATGGTCATAGAACACATCCAATCTGTGTCACATATAAAAAATCGGAATTGGGTCACTGACAGTGTAAACGAGGCCTAACTGCCGGTGTGGAATAAGACGTGCCACACTTTGATTGGATCCTTGGTGAATGAACATAAAGAAATGGTCAGCAACATCAGATAAGATGCTAAGACACCTCTTATGGGGCAGGGAGGGGGACTTTCTGCAACCACCACCACCAAAAAGAGGACTTCTCATTGCATTACAGGTTGACTCTAACTACCAAACTCATTCCTAAGGTTTATGCAACTGCCATAAAAATTCCTTCAGGACCTCCCGGATGCAGCAGCGGCTAAAACAAAGAGAATCTAAATCCATTCATACCTATGTTTGGAGACCTTAAATTGATATAAACTGCAACACATCCACATCATCTTCGTGCAAAGCATAGTTTATGTCAGTTGTTATTGACTGTTAATACAACAGTTCACGGGACAGACCTATTAGCAGACAAGCAAATGCATGGATGATGACACAACCATTCATCATGTTTAGATTCTTTATAATTAAATAATTTGAAAGAGTTTTTGTAAAGGAATAATGCAAAGGCAATACATTAAAGACACTGTTTTAACACTGTACTTTATGCTATACAAATAAGTTCCACACTAGGGCGGGCAACGCCGTGGCTATTTCTGACACCGGTGGCCAATCACACTCCAAGATTGGAAAGGCACCAGATAATATATACGGGAAAAATATGCCCCCCCGTAAAGGACTTCTGCGTCAGCAGACATTGCCTGTCCCACACGGCTCGCATTTGAATGCTGCATACGTCATTGAGGCCGGCTCATTTAAGAAAACAACCGTTGGATTGCAAAGTAAGAAAGAAAAAACAGCATTTTTGCACCTCACGAGGAATAACCATCAATTTTATTATGGTTACTTTTCTTAGACATCCTTAATGATGTATGCAGCCTTCAAATGCGACCTCTGGAGGACGCAGCCTCTGAAATGAGACACAGATTCGAACAGTAACAAAGGCATCAGTTTTACCGTATCAATTCCAGCGCGAGTCCTTGTCTTTTGGAAGTGCATGCAAAGTGGATTTGCTTTTACACTGTAAAGATGTCATCTCGTACATGTCAACAACACAAACCAAACAGATGTTGTTCATGAGCAACCGGCTGCCATTACGCAAACTTTTACATTGTTATGTGGGTTTGTAACAGGAAGTGAGACTGGAATTGCTGACGACTCATTTCGGCAGTTCAGAATCAATTAATTCTTTAAGGCAAAAATGACTTTTTTATCCTTCACCTTGATCTTTTAAACAATGTGACAAAAACACACGGAAGTTCGACCCAATTGTATAATGTCATGATTGTTACCATCTATTTGCATTAGTTTATATCCAGCTGGTCGCTTTTATCAATTCAGCAAAGCAAAAGTTGCATAAATAAAACTAGTGTTTTGAGAAAGCAAACTGTATCGTTATGCAGCAGACATATATAAACAAATCAGAAATGCATTCGATTTCAGTTCTCTTTTATCATCTCTGTAATACAATACAAATCTTATTTGAATTATAATCAGTGTTCTTAAATGGAAGCAAATAAAGAGTAAAATGAAAGCAAAAAATTTATACATACATACAATATGTGTCTAATGTCAATGCTATGGCATTTGTGTAGATATTTAAAGATGGTCATCTTTAAGCATGACTGTTTGGATTTATATGAAATGGTAACAATTTATAATAAGATCCCATCTGTAAGGTTAATAAAAGTATTGTTCATTGTTAATTTCAACATTTTAAGTACAGTACCTCATTGAACGTTTTAAGAAACTGTATTTTTGTATGATTTGTATTTTTATTGGACTATTGACGACTGCAGGGTTCAGTGAGTGATGGTCGCACATCGGTCGAGAAGCGTAGTGCCGCACCACGTCTTTAAAATTTGAACACATTGTTTTGTTTGGGGCTCTTCACACAGAACACGCTTTTCCATTCCAATGCGCAACTTTTTCTTTGTTTTTCTAAGTAAACATGCGATAGAAAGGACGTGCAGAACCGTTGCGCTCGCGTCTTGCAGCATCTCTCGCATGACATGGCGTTCTAAAGCCATGAATCAGTTCAGCTAAGTTAAAAATCAGTTAAAAAAAGTTTTAAAAAGCGTCTCGAGACCTTGCGGTTTCACCCATTCCACTGCCCGCGTCTCGCATTTTTCAAAGCAAAAACGCGTTCTGTGTGAACGAGCCCTATGAGTGTACGCACACAGGCAGCGTCACTGGTTCTGTCCGCGTTGTCCAGATACTGATACTGTGAGTTGCTTGCAGCTATACGCGGCGCGTCTTGATGCACTTCACGCGCAGGACCGCACATGTATTCAAAGCAAAGCGGGACAGTCATCACATTATAAAATGCGGTTATATTTTTTCCGGCATCACCGGGGCCCTCCCTCAGCCCGGGGCCCTGGGCTGAAGCCCAGGTAACCCCGTGCATTAATGCGGCCCAGAACGCGATTATCGCTTAAACGCGATTCTTAGTGCGATTATGAAATTGCAAAGGCTACGATTGTTTTTTATGCGCGGCTTGTCAATGAAGTATGGCTCCAAATGCTAATCCATCTGAAAGCACTGCGAGTTTGAGTTGCTTATAATGTACATTTGAAAAAGCAACACGCGTCAAACTTCTTTTCAGACACGAGAAGCATTTCTTAACATCTTGGCCATCAAAAGACAACATTTAATAACGTTTTTACTCCAAACTCACTTCATAACGACAGTTGAGCGTCCTTCTGTGAGATGATGTGGCTTCTTACACAGAATAAGGCAGTCGTGTGTTTATTAGTCATGTTTAATTAATCAAAGCGTTTCAATCTTCTGTTTATTCAGCTACAGCGATATGATGCGTGTTATCTTCTTCTGCTGCAGGGCATATTTTGATTTTCTGCGCAAGATCGCCCTCTGGCTTTCAGATGGAGAAGCATTTACTACTGATCAAAGAGCCGTACAGCTCTGACAAGCAACGCATTAAGTAATCGCAGCCTTTGCCATATTGCGTGCATGGCAAATCATGCAGCCCTAATAAACTTACCAAACCTCTTTCTAGAGACCTTGGCATTAGTTTATACCAACAGCATGTTTTTCAGTCACACTTTATATTAGGGTCCAATTCTCAATTTTAACTATGACTTTTGCCTCAATAAACCCCCAACTACTGCTTATATTAACCCTTGTGTACTGCTGCAGGTCAGTTTGACCCGTTTTGATTTTTGAGTTGTCGGAAACATCAGTTAACCTATGTTTTTTTTTTTTCCTTGAAATTTTTAACTTTTTCTCATTTAGGGTCATGAACATGCATGCAAAGGTTCAACATGCTGATGTGTTTTGACATATACACACTAAATTTTGGTTACTTTGGTGATGTTCGCGGGTCAATTTGACCCACATATTTTCATGTTCTAAGGCACAGACCCAAAATAATAACATCTTGGATATATTTTATTATTTTAGTTTTTTACTACCCTATGAAGCTAAAAAAAGGAGCTTTTCCTCACTTATTTCAATACAAAAACATTTTTTGTCAGCCACATATGGTAAATCTGAGCTACCATTTCTTTTTTTCAATCTATCTGAAATGCTATCTAACCTACATTGTTTTTCTTGAAATTTTGTGACTTCCTCATTTAGGGTCATGAACATGCATGCAAAGTTTCAACACGCTGATGTGTTGTGAAATGTGCATACAGCAATTTGATATGCTCTTACTGTTCGTGGGTCAATTTGACCCATATAGACAGCCATTCAAAAGCAACTACAGACCCAAAATACAAAACACTTCTGTGTTGTATGTCAGAACTCCTCAACTCTAGTACTGAAGAGCCAGTGTCTTACTGAGTTTAACAACTTTCTATTTTCAAAGTTTGTGAAAATATAAAGTTGTTTTACCTGTTAATTGTATGTCCCACTTTAGATATATATGAAAATGACTTTTTTCCAACTTAAATTGTTACAAATCTTTAGAAGGCCTACTTCAGAGCACAAGACTTAAGACTTAAGTTTGATATCTTTTTAAAGGGAACACTTCACAGACTATTGTAGAAGTAAAAAAAAAGTTGTAAGTTTTAAAATATGTTATATATATTTTTTTTATATTAAAGTATATATTTTACAAAACATATTCAACTCTAAAACTTCAAGAAAATCAAAGTTAAATATCTGAACAATTTCTGTGCCGAATTTTAGGTTAATACCTAAAAAAAAAAACTTTTTCACTACATGACATCCAGACTCCACCGGTGAGATATGGTTTGAGTGATCTGAACCATATTTTTCCACACTTTTCAAAATATTTATGAAGTAGACATCCTATTTAGAAGTAGTTTTGTTAGTAATGTTAATATTTGATTTGAATTTGATCCCTAAAACGCATATAAAAAACATACGGAAAGAATCAGAGCGTGTTATAGTTTGATACCACATCACAAATGAAGAATCTATCGCTATTTATCTATTGCTCTGTCATGTCTTTTGAAAATCAGTCACCAAATATGAAAACTAGAGTCTGAAAGCTTTCAAATGACAAAGTTTGTCAAGATTACTTTAGGTTTAGACTAAGATATTGTTGTTATAAATGTTTAATGGTAAATGTCCCACAGGTAGGGGGAGGGGCAGTCTTAAAAATAGTGGTTAAAAATATTTGTATAAATCATAAATTTAAATATTTATTCTTTGTATTGTGTGAAAAGTTTAAAAGTTAATTATTTGTACACGATTGTATGTTTTGTTGTTTTTTTTGTTTTTGTTTTCATAGTGTGATTTTTGGGGAATTGTATTTAATCCAATTAGGGTCAATTTGACCCGGACCGTACAGGCAGTCTCCAGAAATCGAACAATGCATGAGGGTTAAGTTAAATAAGAGTCCTGGTCCAGACAATATCTGTGGCAAACTATCTCCTAAAAATAATTGTCCCAAGGCTTTAAAAGACCTCAGGCCAATTGCCCTCAATTCTCTTGTAATGAAATCATTTGAAAAGCTTGTAAAGACAGAGATTGTATGGCAAACTGAGAAAGCTCTTGACCCTATGCAGTTTGCCTATAGGCCACATAGAGGAGTTGAGGACGCTACTATTACTCTACTCAATCTTTTGTCTAAGTACTTAAAAGGGAGAAATACTCATGCTAGACTGTTGTTTGACTTTTCCTCAGCTTTTAATACTATCCAACCTCACATTTTTGCTATGATACTTATAGAGCATTTTAAGCTGAGCAACAATTTGGTGGGTTGGATACTGGATTTCTTGACAAATAGAACACAGAGGGTTAAAGTAAATGGCATTTATCAGATTTATTATGTTCGTCCACTGGTTCACCCCAGGGCTGTGTTCTGTCACCTTTATTTTATATTTTGTATACTAACATGTGCCAAAGTAACCATGTAATTAGGACTATATTGAAATTTGCTGATGACACCAATATCGTGAGTCTGCTAGTTTGTCACCTGGTGTGATGAATCTTATTTGGAGTTAAATATAACTAAAACAAAGGACATGATTATAGATTTTAGAACATGTGCTTTACGTTATGACACTATGATTATTAAAGATCAGGCGGTAGATTGTGTAGAAAGCTACAGATATCTTGGGACAGTAATAGATTCTAAATTGACTTTTGAAAAGAACTGTGAGATGGTAGGTAAAAAGGGACATCAGTGTCTGTTTTGCCTCAGAAAGCTGTCTAGATTTCACATTGACAAATCTATGATGACCCTTTTCTATTGGGCTTTTATTCAGTCAGTCTTGTCGTTTTCCCTTGTGGCGTGGTTTGGTAATTTATTTTTGAAGAACAAAAATTCTTTGAATCAAATTGTTAGGTGAACCACAACTTAACTTAGCAGGTCTTTATTCTAACTATTTACAGCGTAAGGTAAGTTTTATTATTAGAGATCGTTCCCACCCTTTACATGCGGAGTTCCAGCTCCTCCCCTCTGGATGTTGGTTCGTGGCCCATAGGTGGAGAACTAGACGATATAAGAATACTTTTGTACCTGCAGCTATAGAACTATTAAATGAAAAAAGCAGATGATATGCATGGTCACTTTATGTACTTTATGTATTAAGGTGGGCGTCGAGGGTGTTTGTAGAAGCACATTGTCATGTCTTTTCATTTATTTTTAATGTTTTATTGTTATTGTTTATGTCTTATGAATTGTTTTAAGGATGGATTGCTGAATCTCCTGTCTGCGCAACAAATTTACCTTCAGGTACTAATAAAGAGACCTTGACCTTAATAGTTAGTAAGTATGTTGTTATGTTTAGGTATTAGGTAGGATTAAGGGATGTAGAATATGGTCATGCAGAATAAGTATAAACATCTTTTTTCAGAGGTCAGAGGTCTTGCTGAGATATTGCACCAATCTGGCAGCAGTTTAGATTTCAATTATAAGAGGTGGGACTCTGAGGAAGACAGGATCATTATTCAGACGTAGTTCATTAATTTTATGGCGACCTGAGCGAATGTGTGACTCGCCCTCAATCTATCCGATTTCATCACTCACCAGATATCACACAACAATCCGTGGGGATTCCCAGCATGCAATGCAAACAGGCAAATAAAATTTAAGGTAATGGAAGTCTTTGGGGAAATAACCTCAGAAACAGCAAGGAAAGGAGAGGGGGCGGAATTAATGGACTGGGGGATTGTCAAAAGGACCACTGTCAAAGAAGGTCGATATGATGAAGTCAGTCTGTCATCAAAACACAATTAAAATGCAAAACTGCCTGTCTGAAAGAGTTTGTAGGGTAAAATTCAGAAACATAGGTTCCCTTTCGAAGGGAACTTCAACTCTGCGTTCAGTCACACTTTGGGGAACGTCACACGTGAGCTGATGTCTGAAAGCCAAGTATCAAAAAACTCCAATCATATTGGCCGGCGACAGCCTATGACATCATCATAGCGAGACCCGGAAGTATATAAGGAGCGCCTAGAGAACCAGTCAGTATCTTTTTCGTCTTTTGGAACTGTTCTGTCTGATCGCGATTGTATCGACTCCGGTAAGGGTATCTATATTATGCCTTACAAACGTTCAAGAGAGTGTGTTCATCCGTGTCCCAGATTTTGACACTTGATATACACATTTCTGGGCGTTTTGTGCCTGGGAGAGGAGCGCGCATAGACAGTGCTTGAGGGCGCTGTCTGTGTGTTTTCTGTTAATTACTGTCAGCGTCTCCCTATCGGGATGCTCCGTTCTCGTTTGGCACTCTTCTCGAGGGAAGAGGTGTCCGCATCTGCGCCTGGTGATTCTGGCCCCGTTTGTGCTTAGGCAAAACGGCAGCTGAGGCTTGAAGGTGAGCTCGTTGGGAAGTTTGAGAAAGTTGTATTCTCTCTCAACTCCCCCGGGGTTGACGAGGATGAGTTGTTGGATGACGATGACGTCCGTGTTTAACGTCATCATGTCCGCTCCTCTGGCTGCTGTGTACGCGGAGCTGCTGGTGTTTTCGGGACGCGCTTCTGGCAGCTGCAAACTGAAGGCAACCTGAAGTTGATAGGTTGGCTAGAATGATATATTGTGCAGGCCACAAAATGGCCACCTCTTAGCCACCTGGGGCCGTATTCACAAAACATCTTAAGGCTAAATGTAGCTCCTAACTTGCCGATTTAGGAGAAACTCTTAAAAATAATGGGCGTGTCAGTCCTAATTTTAGGAGTCCTAAATTTTTGCTCAGAGTATTTCACAAAGCATTTTAGCGCTAAAACTAGCTCCTAAGCTGTGAAACGTTAGGAGTAGTCAAGAGGACTCCTAAATCACTAAGACCAAATCACAAACAGTCCTAATCCACCCAAAGACACTGTACACCATTGAGGGAATAGCAATAGAGCCTTGGGTACTGAACCTTTTCTTCATAAATGCAATACATTTTGATTTATAGATTTGAATCTACGATGAGACGCCAAAAAAAACTTTAACAAATAAATAAATATTGTCCGATTACCTGTGGCAGTGGTTTTCATGAGTTCACACTTACAAATGATTGAATAGAGTCAAAAATATATATAATAAGTGTATTTGGTGTGCTGTCAAAGGGGATCGAGGGCTCCGAGCTTGGAATTTAGCCCAAAACCAAAGTTCTCCCTGTATCCTCAGCCGAGAGAGGAGCGTGTTGGCGGAGGGATGCAGAAAACTGTCGAAGTAACTATAGGCGAGTCGGCTCTCGTCTGTGTATATATTCCTCCTCTCGAGCTGATTAGAAAGACCGTTTGAATGTGTTTCTCCCAAACTTTGTTTATAAAACATAATTTGTCGCTTGAATTCTGCATTCTTTTGAGATGAAGACATCCAAGAGGTGGACAATTAACTGTATACTAGTTTAATTAGTGACACTTAGCCTACATTTTCTATTTTGACTATGGCAACATTTTTATTAAAAAATAATTATTTCAATAGGGCAACATTTGTATTTTAAAACCTTTATTTTAATGTGGAAACATGACACCTCATTCTACAATATTTCTATGATTAAATCGCTGACTCCTCCCCATCAGCCAATCACTGTTTGTATAGTCCATAGCAACGAGGTCAACCCCGCCCTTACTCTTAGCTTAAGACTTCAGTCAGTTCCTTAGTAAAAGCTTTGTGAATTGGTTTTAAGAGAAAACTCTTAAGCCTTGTTTACACTGCACGCGTGCGCGGCGCATCCCAGAAGCGGCGCCTCGCCTATTTTTGACGGACACCGCGTCCAAGATGCGCAGCTCAAATACAAAATAAAGTCAAAATAATCACCCTGTGTAAACTCCCGCTCATATTTCACATCGCTACGATGCCAGAAACTGAAGACAAGAGATTCGAAGTTGAAAAACTTGAAATTTCTTTGTTTTTGTTGTCCATAACTGGAATTTTAAGTGTGTTAACTTCATCTGTATGGCTACAGCAAAATAAAGTATGGCATAGCAATAAACACAATCAAACCGGACAAAATATAACCATTTAGCCATTAAAAACATGAAAAAAATCAACGAAAACAACATTGGACAGGCAAATCTCGTGGTCTCGGGAATCCACCCGCTTCGCTTCTGAAATGATTCTGGTGTGAGTTGACACCGCTCAGAAGACGGAACAAAACCATGCCGGAGCCGTAACGCGCCGCACACGCGTGCAGTGTAAACGAGGCTTTAGCTAAGAACTTTTACTGCTATTTAGGAGAACTCTTAGTGACATTGTTTGCTTGTGAGCTTCGCTTTCTTTCTCTTATACATGAGATTTGGAGGTGAAGCCCAGGCTTCACAAGGCTTCTGGCCCTGTAAGAAGGCTCATAGCTTAGCGGCCAGGCTAGAGCTAGGTTAGGTGTGTTATATGTTAACCCTATGTATACTATCCCTTGTCAGGTGGTATAGTTCCTAGTTCTGGCCTCCTCCCGAGGGAGTTGTTAGGCCGTATGCCCATTGTCCCCTTGTTTATGTAGGTGCAATTGGTGAGATTAACAGCTAGGTTGTAGACCGTTTTTAGACTCCCTGATGCTGTTTTTCTCAGGTGGTAGGCCCTTATCTTTGCGTAGATAAGTTTGTATGCTAGGCCCCACTTTCTAGAACTTTTCATGCTATGAAAAATGTTTTTTCCTCTGAGCCACTTGATTTCTTAATCAAGTTTGAGTTGACGGTGCTAGCTTTTAGCCTTCATCCTCTAGGGCTTAGTACAGATTTGAGAATCTGTGTGGAGAAAATGTTTTTCCTCATTGGAAACAGCATGTACAGTGGTGCTCAGGATTATTGGCACCCTTGGTAAATATGATCAAAGATGACAATAAAAATAATTATGCATTGTTTATCCTTTTGATCTTTAATTCATAAAATTTGCAAAAATCTAATCTTTCATTGAAGGAAAAGAATTGAAAGTGGGGGGAAAATCACATTATGAAATAAATGTTTTTCTCAAAACACGTTGGCCACAATTATTGGCACCCTTTTGTTAAATACTTTTTGCAACCTCCTTTTGCCAAGATAACAGCTCTGAGTCTTCACCTATAATGCCTGATGAGTTTGCAGAACACCTGACAAGAGATAGGAGACCATTCCTTCATACAGAATCTCTCCAGATCCTTTAGATTCCAGCTCCATGTTGGTGCTTCTTCTCTTCAGTTCACTTCACTCATTTTCTTTAGGGTTCAGGTCAGGGGACTGGAATGGCCATGGCAGAAGCTTCATTTTGTGCTCAGTGACATATTTTTGTGTTGGTTTTGATTTTTGTTTTGGATCATTGTCCTGATGGAAGATCCAACCACGGCCCATTATTGGATTTCTAGCAGAAGCGGTCAGGTTTAGATTTTTTTATCTGTTGGTTTTTGATAGAATCCATGATGCCATGTATCTGAACAAGATGTCCAGGACCTCCAGCAGAAAAATAGGCCCACAACATTAAAGTTCCGGCAGTATATTTAACCGTGGGCATGGGTTACATTTTATCCATGTGTGCACCAAATCCATCTGGTGGGTTTGCTGCCAAAAAGCTCTTTTTTAGTTTCATCTGACCATAGAAGCCGGTCCCGTTTGAAGTTTGTCTGACAACTGAATATGCTGGAGATTGTTTCTGGATGAGAGCAGAGGATTTTTCTTGAAATCCTCCAGAACAACTTGTGGGGATGTAGGTGCTGTTTGATAATTTTTTTTTAGGCTTTCTGAGACTCAAGACTCAACTAACCTCTGCAATTCTCCAGTTGTGATCCTTGAAGAGTCTTTGGCCACTCAAACTCTCCTCCTCATCGTGCATTAGGACGATTTAGACACACGTCCTCTTCCAGGCAGATTTGTAACATCTTTAGTTGATTGGAACTTCTTAATTATTGCCCTGGTAGTGGAAATGGGGATTTTTAATGCTTTAGCTATTTTCTTACACCCATTTTCTATTTTGTGAAGCTCAACAATCTTTTGCTGCACATCAGAACTATATTCTTTGGTTTTACTCATTGTGATGAATGATTAAGGGAATTTGGCCTTTGTGTTTCCTCATGTTTATACTCCTGTGGAACAGGAAGTCATGGCTGGACAATTTCATGTTCATAATCACCCTGGTGTGCTAAAAAATTTAAATATGAATGGAAATATACTTCAGATATATTTTACTCATACAAAATTCTAGGGGTGCCAATAATTGTGGCCAACGTGTTTTGGAGAAAAACATTTATTTCATAATGTGATTTTTTCCCCCACTTTCAATTCTTTTCCTTCAATGAAATGTTAGATTTTTGCTCATTTTATGAATTAAAGATCAAAAGGCTAAACAATGCAGATTTATTTTTATAGTCATCTTTCATCATATTTACCAAGGGTGCCAATAATCCTGAGCACCCCTGTATGTCAAAGCATTACATTTGCTTTGAGTTCTAGACTTTTGCCCTACTTATATATGTGATACTTATGCTGCCACAGGTTAGCACCTGTTCTCATTATAGCAGGCTCTTTGATGTTAGCCTCTATTGGAGAGATTGGTGACTATTATATTCCCCAGTTGAGGTTTATTTGTGTCACTGAGTGCATCACCTGTTGGATTGCATACTCAGGGTAGTATAGAACCACTTTTTGAGAAAAGCTGGTTTCTTTTAGCTCCCTTTTGTGATCGTGTTAACAGCTATATTGCATATAACTTTGATTGTAGGCTCTTATGGTTAATTAGCCTCCTTCTAGTTAGCAATTGTATTTCTAACAAGTGCTGTTAGTTGATCATAGTTTGCTCACATAGTTTACACTGCCACAGGCTTTTGCTACGTGTCCGTTTGAGGTAGTAGGCCTGAAACATGGTCTAAGGGAGGCCTATATCCTCCCTTAGACCATGTTGGCATTGTTTGGTTCCCTTTAGTCACATATGATTTAGGGTACATTGCCTGTTGGAATGTGTAGCCTAGCTCAGGTTGCAGTTAGCTTCCCACAGCAATTGTTGGGTTAGAGCTGGTCCCCTGTATCTTGGTTCCCTTTATTTCACGAGCTGAAGCCACATGTCATTGGAACGGTAGGCCCCAACAGGCCTCCTTTCTAGTTCACATGTTGGCACAGTTTGTTGTTTATTCTGCAAACAGGCTGAACGCCACTTGTTGCTGAGATTGTAGGCCCCACAAGGCCTCCTTTTTTAGCTGACTTGTTAGCCGGATGCCTGGGAATCCAATACCACCATCGGCCACGCCCAACCTCTGTTGAGTAGGCCTTAAGCAGGCCTCTCGTGGAGTATGTGGCGTAATATGCATTTCCTTTTAGAAACGAAATCTTTGAATGCATGGCCTGATGGTTAGTATGGTTGGTCGCCACTTGCTGATGCCACGTGTTTACTAAGGTAGGCCCTATGGGCCTCCCGTGTAGCATGTTGGAGTTCAGTTATGTACTCCTCTCACTTTGAGAGTAAAAAGGTGCTTTTTCCGAGTACTCTTCTGAGTGGCTGACCTCTCAGGGGTGAGTTTTTGTGGTGAAACCTTACTGAGGTTTGGTTTTAACTACATAAGCCTCCTTGAATCTGGGTTTCTACTCTAGTTGAGCTATGTAGCTACCTAGTATCTAAGTTGGTTCTATTTTTGCTCCAAGAACCCTAATGGCCACTAGACTAACTCTGTATGTCTTAAAGGTTTTTAGGCCCTCTAGGCTGCCTTTTTTTGAACATACTAGTGTATGTTGTAGTGTAATCCTCTTACTAGAGGGTTATCAGTATCCTACTGAATACACTTCTGGTTGGCCAGGGCCCCAGGTGATAATTTAACCTCCTTATGGTTCGGTCATTTATCCTCCTGGTGCTTTAAACACTGCCACAAGCTGATGCCACGTGTCTGCTGAGGTCATAGGCCCGTCAAAGGCCTTCCTTAGTGCGTGTTGGCTTACGTTGTACTAACGTAAGTACAACACGTCTATTTTACCAAGTACACTGCTCGTTGGATTATGTTAGGTAGATTGTCATGTGGGCACTTTACCCTCACAGGCCACCATTGAATATCCTTCTAATATGGTGAAATGCTTTTCGTATGCGAGTCATGCTCCATATAAAGCTATTATCATGATGCCCCTTTCTGGCCTCCATGATTATGTGCCCACAGTATGGTCTACCTGTTAGGATGAGCTTTGTACTTCCCTGCTAGGGTTGTCTGTGTAATAACGCTTAGCTCCCTAA
Organism: Anabarilius grahami; assembly: GCA_003731715.1. Classification (NCBI taxonomy): domain Eukaryota; kingdom Metazoa; phylum Chordata; class Actinopteri; order Cypriniformes; family Xenocyprididae; genus Anabarilius; species Anabarilius grahami. The sequence goes on from RJVU01029436.1 coordinate 6,946,977, forward strand.
GCTGATCATGGGTTTTAGGCCTCCATGAGGCCTCCTCCTGAAGTTCAGCCCTAGGCTGATTTGTGCTCCCCTGTATCAGGGTTCTCTAGTGCACAGCCTCCTCAGTGCCCTAGATCCTAGGATGAGTGGATTATACTCCCCTCAATACAAGGGTTTATAGCACTCAGCTGAGTTCTGCTCTCCAGGATGCCCGTCTCTACGTGGCCACTAGACTAACGCCGTATGTTTTACAGGTATTAGGCCCTCTGGGCCACCTTTTGAACATACTGGTGTATGTAATAGTGTACTCCTCTCGCTGAGAGAGTTACAAGTGTTTTATTGAGTACATTTCTGGTTGGCCAGGGCCCCACGTGATAATTTAACCTCCTTATGGTTCGGTTATTTGTCCTTCCTGGTGCTTGAAACACTGCCACGAGCTGACGCCACATGTCTGCTGAGGTCATAGGCCCGTCTTTGGGGCCTTCCTTAGTGCGTGATGGTGTATGTTGTACTCCTCTTGCTTTAAAGAGTAAAAAGGTTATTTTACTTAGTGCACTGCTTGTTGGCCATATCACCCTGTAGCCCAAGACTGGTTGCCCACTGAAGCTAAGCAGGGCTGAGCCTGGTTAGTACCTGGATGGGAGACCTCCTGGGAAAACCAGGTAGCTGCTGGAAGAGGTGTTAGTGAGTCCAGCAGGGGGTGCTCACCCTGTGGTCTGTGTGGGTCTTAACGCCCCAGTATAGTGACGGGGACACTGTACTGTAACAAGCACCGTCCTTTGGATGAGATGTTAAACCGAGGTCCTGGCTCTCTGTGGTCATTTTAAAATCCCATGGCACTTCTCGTAAAGAGTAGGGGTGTAACCCCGGTGTCCTGGCTAAATTCCCTCCATAGGCCCTTACCAATCACGGCCTCCTAATAATCCCAATCCATTTAAATTGGCTCTTTCACTCTCTCTCCTCTCCACCTACAGCTGGTGTGTGGTGAGTGCACTGTCGCCATTGTGATTGAATGCAGAGTTGAAGTTCCCTTCGAAAGGGAATGTCTCAGGTTACCGTTGTGTGGCTTTCCTGTAGCTCAGTGGTTAGAGCATGGCACTAGCAATGCCAAGGTCATGGGTTCGATCCCAGGGATTGCACAGACTCAGATACAAAATGTATAGTATAATGCAATGTAAGTCGCTTTGGATAAAAGCGTCTGCCAAATGCATAAATGTAAATGTAAATGTACTGTGGCTGCCGTCGCATCATCCAAATGGATGCTGCGACGGTGGTGGATGAGGAGAGACCCCTGATATGATTGTAAAGCGCTTTGGGTGTACAGTTGTACATAGGAAAGCGCTATATAAATGCCTCATTCATTCATTGTGTTAGGTGGGCTCTTATGTGGGCACTTCACAGTCTCATTTTGCTGTATACTGAAGTCATGTTTCTTGCTTCCAGCAAGATAGGTGTTCAAGGTGGCCTTCGCAGACCACCATTGAATGTCCTACTGTTGTGACAAAGTACTCTAGCTTATGTGAGTCTTACTCCACATAGAACTACTATCATGATTTAGGCCCTTTCTGGCCTCCATGGTTGTGTGCCCACAGTATGGTCTACCTGATAGGTCGAGCTTTGTACTTCCCTGTTAGGGTTGTCTGTGTAATAGTGCTTAGCTCCCTAAGCTGATCATTAGGTGAAGGCTTCCATGAGGCCTTCCATTGAGGATCAGCCCCAGGCTGGTTTGTGCTCCCCTGTATCAGGGTTCTCTAGCGCACAGCCTCCTCAGTGCAAATAATCAAGCACTGAGTAGATCCTAGGATGAGCGGATTATACTCCCCTCATTACGAGGGTTCATAGCACTCAGCTGAGTTCTGCTCTCCAGGATGCCCGTCTCTACTCGTGGGTTTGAGTTGCTTACTGCCCTTCTTGCAGTCGCTCTTACCTGCTCTCTTCTCTGAAGAATGCGTTATGGAGATTCTGTATTCAGACAGGGTTGGCCAAGTCTAAGTTTGTCCTACATCAGATCAGGTCGGCCTCCCTGGTGGCATTGAGGTGACTTCGTTCCCCTCTACTGACTGGCCGAGGCTCCTTTCGGTTCCCTGGCCACATTCCCTTTAAGGGACCACTTTTCCTCGGAAAAGTTTGCCCCAGATGCCTTTTGCGGCCTTGGTAGGCTTTCTACGGAAGGCCTCTTTGAGGCTCAGCTTGGGCTGTTGGCCGTAGGGAATGCTGTCACTGACAGGCTTTGTGTGACCCGAGGGTGAGTTGCTATCTGCCGTTTCATTCGAAACTGCTTGACATTTGTCTAGCCATCTTTTGGCATGCACTCTCCTTAAGCATGGCGGTGTGGGTATATCGTTCCCCAAAGCGTGATTGAATGCAGAGTTGAAGTTCCCTTTGAAAAGGAATGTCTCAGGTTACGTATGTAACCATAGTTCCCTGAGAACAGAACGAGACTCTGCGTTGCCCTGCCATGCTTCAGGGCTGCCTGCTCAACAGTCCCTCAAGACGATAAGGTACTGACTGGTTCTCTAGGCGCTCCTTATATACTTCCGGGTGGCGCTATGATGATGTCATAGGCTGTCGCCGGCCAATATGATTGGAGTTTTTTGATACTTGGCTTTCAGACATCAGCTCACGTGTGATGTTCCCCAAAGCGTGATTGAACGCAGAGTTTCGTTCCCTGTTCTCAGGCAACTATGGTTACATACGTAATCTGAGACGTTTTCTGTTTCCTCTAGGTTTACAACAAAATGGGACTGTTTACACAACACATCTGTCCATTCGACTGCTCTACTTTTCCATTGTTTTTCAAATGTAAACACACTAGATGGACGTCTTTAACCATTGCAATCACATCTCATGCCTTTTGCAGCATTTTAAAAATGCGCCGCTCAAGTTAAAGGAAATTCGATAAAAAAAAAAAAAAGTGTCTCTAGTCCTTGCACTCTTTTGCATTCCACTGACCTGCATCTTGTGTTTTAAAACACGTTCTGCATTAACTGGCCCTAACAGTACTTTTCTGGAATGATTATAGAAATATTAATAGTGTGGTTACACTTGTAGTTCGGTTCTCTTGGTTCTTTTGGTCCTGATTCGCTTAGCATTCACACTGTCATTTTTAACTCTGAACCCCGAAATGTGATGGGCAACATCGCGACTATGATGAGAAAGAACAGGCATGCTTGAGCATTCTGTCCTTTTAGGGTAGCGTCTTGTGACATCATATCATTGCATTCTTTAAATTGTAATGTTGACATGCATTCTCTGTAAAGCTGCTTTGAAATGATATGTATCGTGAAAAGCGCTATACAAATAAATGTGAATTGAATTGAATTGAATCATATCCTGTTTTTGGCTTGTTTATATATATCTTGTCCATGTTTTGTTTATATTTCATTCAAACCACACCAGAGTTGGTTTGGAATCGAGACCCGAGACCCATCTTTTCAGGGGTCTCTCCACTTCTTTGGTGTGCACCAGGGTTCAGATGGCAGCGTGGTAACACTTTAGAATATTGTTTTTTACTTACTGCAAAACTAATAAGGAATTACTGAGGAAATAATAGGTAATTTTTCATTAATAGGTAATTCTACAAAGTCACTACTGTTGACTACTAAGGAAGTGTTAACTAATCAGTATGGTATTGTTATTTACATCTCTTATCATCAGTAAACCATTGTGTTACCAAGCCAACAATGGACGCTTTTGTATTACATTCCAAAGAGGGGCCGTTATCAGCCCCACAGTGGAAAATGAAACCATAACTGTACCAGCTGGCCCAGATCTACACGGAATGGGAAACCCTCAGGCCTTTATCTTTAAAGGATGAAGTAACAGTACATCGTTCTAAATGCAAATTGTTATTTATAATGACAGATAGATTATATTAATAATGCAATGCTAATCGAGATAGCTTTTCTCATTGTGCAGAATAGCATACGAATATATATTTTCTGTCAGATTTTATATCCGAAGCCACATCACATCAAAGAAGGTTATTTAAAACACTCGACTTGTAAGTTTGGAGCAAAAACATGGTTTTAATCTTATAAATTGTCGTGTTTTGTTGGTGTGCTAAGCTAACATGCTAGCGAGCCCAGAGATGCACCTGTTCTTTCATTCTCGAAATGGATGCAAGCCAGAATGGCTTAGGAGCCGTCCTTTACCAGAAACAGGGTGACGATAAGAGGGTCATTGCGTACGCCAGTCGTAGGTTGCGTAACGCAGATCGAAACGATCGCAATTAAAGTAGCATGAAGCTCGAGCTACTGGCCCTTAAGTGGGATGTAGTCGAGAAATTTTGCGGCTACTCACTTAGGTCTTGGTTTGAGGTGATTACGGATAATAATCTGCTCTGTCACTTGCAAACTGCCAAGTTAGGAGCGATCGAACAGAGATGGGTACCACAGCTGTCGGTCTTTAACTTCGAGGTGAAGTACAGACCTTGGCAAGAGTAACGTTGCACCTGATGCTCTGTTTATGCAGGAGTTTGCAGGGGAGCCTGAACCTGATCCAGATGCTGACTGGGATGAGTGTGCAGCATTTAGCGGTGTGATAAGGCGAGGTAACACCTTGGAACCTGAACTTGCATTGAAGGGTGTTGAATGCAGAAGGTTGAGGCAAATTCGTGCGTTGCAGGCTGGAGAAGAAGCTATCACTACTCTCCAAGGTAACACTCATATGCTTCCTGGTTACACAAGGGAACAGTTGGTTGAGTTTCAGAAAAGTGACCCTGTTCTGCGGGTGTTTCGAGGGTTCTGGGATAATTCAGTTCAATTCACATTTATTTGTATAGCTCTTTTCACGATACATATCGTTTCAAAGCAGCTTTACAGAGAATGCATGTCAACATTACAATTTAGAGAATGCAGTTTAGCTAATAATGTAATAATTTAGGCAATTAATTTACAGTCACTGTTGGCAGTTTAATTGAAGGTAGAAGCAATGAGCTCCTGGAAATAATCAATTGCATATTAACAATAATTAGGATATATAAAAATTTGGGAATGTGCATGTTGATCCATATATTGTGTCATCTGAAGTCCTCGCAGGAGTTGGCGCCGTCTCTTCAAAGGTGTTGGTCATCTGAGGTCTTCTTAAGAGGCTGGATCCAAACTGAAGCTGATGTACTCTCTAGTCACCCGTCCCGAGGTAAAACAGAAAAGCAAATGGTGTTACGGTACACAGGAGTCAGACACAGATGTAAAAGGTAATGGGAGTTTATTGACACCAGTTGAGCATGCAGAAGTAATCAGGTAAGCAGAGATGTAATCGTAGGTGGATGTATGAGTAGAATGGTGATACTGTCCTTATCCGTTGCAGGTATGGAAGACTGAGATGACACGCTGGAGCTGGAGATCGCTGGAGAGCACTCACACACAGGAGACAGGAAACACAGAAGGAAGGAGACACACTGGATACAGGTGAGTATAAAGCGGGGAGTCCTTGAGGTAAGCATATACCGAAGTATCTTCAAACGAGACCGGACGTGGAGTGCTGTGTGTGTGTGCTCTTTGTNGTGTTGGTCATCTGAGGTCTTCTTAAGAGGCTGGATCCAAACTGAAGCTGATGTACTCTCTAGTCACCCGTCCCGAGGTAAAACAGAAAAGCAAATGGACAATGGACAATAATTAGCGTAGCTGCTGTTAAGCAAATATAGTCACATACAATTGATCTGATAGTCACATACAATTGATCTGCTCGTTCAAGATCCTCCGGTGCAGAGGGAGGTGACGCGCTGGTCTGCCCACTCAGAAGATATGCTACAGGCGGCTCTTGATGACGTAGACTGGGACATGTTTCGGGCAAGTTCGTCTGACGTCAGCGAGTTCACGGATGTAGCATTAAGCTTTGTGAACACACTAGCCGAACAAGCTACGGATAAAATAACTATAAGGACCTTCTCAAATCAGAAACCTTGGGTTGACAGAACAATACGTGCAGCAGTAAACAAACGCACTGCTGCTTACAACGCCGGTCTTTTGTCAGGAAACATGAGCGAGTACAAATCATCGTGCTATGCTCTCCGACGCGCAGTAAAAGCTGCCAAACACAGATACAGGGAACGCATAGAGTCACATTTCCAGCTAAATGACTCCCGAGGCATGTGGCAAGGACTAAGGACCATCTGTGCCTTTGGAAATAAATCCTCTGCAGTGGTGAGAATTGATCCGTCGCTGGCTGATGAGCTAAACACTTTCTACGGCCGCTTTGAACGCAATCTAAGCAGCGCGAGTCTGCCGATCAGCGCGTCAGGAAGCAGCAGTCAGAGCAGCGATAATCATGTGATCACCGTGTCGGAGGACGAGGTTCGGAGGGCTCTAAAGCGAGTGAACGTCAGGAAAGCAGCCGGACCTGATGGGATTTCTGGCCGTATTCTGCGGTCCTGCGCTGATCAGCTTGCTGGTTTGTTTACATCCATTTTTAATGAGTCTCTTGCTACATCGGTGATTCCCACCTCCTTCAAAAAATCGGTCATCATTCCTGTGCCTAAGAACAATAAACCCTCTTGTCTGAATGACTATCGTCCAGTTGCCCTCACATCGATAGTTATGAAGGTCTTCGAGGGACTGGTTAAAAACGTCATCTGCTCCTCCATCCCGGATACCTTGGACCCTCTTCAGTTTGCTTATCGCCCCAACAGATCCACTGATGATGCCATCTCTCACATCCTGTACTCTTCTCTCACACACATTAACAGCAATAACAGGAACAATGTACGGCTGCTATTTATCGACTATAGCTCAGCTTTCAATACTATAGTCCCCATCAAGCTGGCTTCTAAACTCATGGAACTCGGCCTGAATTCTTCACTCTGCTACTGGATTCTTGATTTCCTCACCGGCAGACCTCAAGTGGTGAAAGCAGGCCAGTACACCTCCAACTCCATCACCCTGAACGTAGGAGCCCCACAAGGCTGTGTCCTGAGTCCCCTGCTCTACTCTCTCTACACACATGA